>CM023490.1:46340923-46375195 GCA_013339685.2 Hyalomma asiaticum
ATATTGAATAGCGGCAAATATGTTATTCGCTTGTCGAAAAAACTATGATATTGCACCGGGAATTAGCAAGAGCACGAGCAACACATGCCAGAATTTATAGTTCTTATTACCCTAGATCACTCGGGTGGTTGGGGTTTCAAAATCGGACGTAAAAATTGAGCTTTCAGGGGGTTTATATTGTGTTTTCAGGCAATAACTTTTGTATGCCATAGGTATACCTAGTATAATTGCCCGCATGGCCGCTGCCATAATTCCGTATGCTTCCATAAGATTCTTGATGACAAATACGGAAACGTTATGACAAAAATATGGAATAGTATGTGCTTCTTATGGACGTGCGGAATTATGATAATGCCGCAGGGAACGTCTTCCGTAGGGATTGTCGTCTGCCTTAAGTACTTGGCACCACAATATATCCCACAGCCTAAAGCATTACGGCTAAGCACTATTAATGGTTTCACCTATTTCAAGGAACATCGCATCAGCTAAAAAAAATATTCAAACCAGGTTTTAACCAGTGCTACATAGGCGACCTTTCAACAGTTTTCAATATTCCCAGAGGCGAATAGTGCTATGCATGACTCTGCCTAACTTGATAAATCGTTTAATATCATCATTATGATAATCTACGCGTGATTGTCAAGGCCCTGACTGACATGTAAGCTCTGGCTCATTGAGTATTCCGGAAGTTACGACATCCGCAGAGTTCGCATTTGCCTAACATTATTGTGAAACACGCTTCGGAGCCAAAGAACGAAGGGGCATGGAAGAAGTGCTCTCTCATTGTACGGCACAACCTACGAAATCGTGTTAAAGTGGACATGAATTATATGGCATTAGTAGGGACCAAACCTACGACCTTAACCTAACGTGTTGATGCTCTAACCAACGTAGCTACATCGCTGGTCGGTCACCCCGTCTATTTGACTAGGTATTTCTGTAGAATATTTCTGAAAAATTTAGTCAGCACGAACCCGTAGCCATGACGGCCAGTGTGGAGTCCTCTTTTTGCCAGAAGGCCTTATGCAGTACCTCCTATTAAGAGTCGGCTGCAGACCAATGGACCCTGCATGCTACCTAATGCAAACTCTGCCCAAAATGACAACTTCCCTATCAAATACGAAAGAATGGGAATGGTAAAAATGAGGCCAAGGAAGCCTAGAGGTAATAATTATTATTTTTAACTGTATGTAGGGATTATGACCTGCGCGTAACGGAATAAATGGACGAAAAAAAGGTCTTGCAGATGGCGGGCAACTAATCTATGACCTTCGGATAAAGCATTGGGAACAGGGAGAAGAGAAGGGCACGAAGGTTAACCAAAAAGGCATCAGGTTGACTAGCCTGCACTAGGGCAATAGGAAAGGGGTTAGATAGACGGGAGAGAAAGGATGAGGGAAAGAACGAAAGAGACGTGTAGGACGGCTTCATCGTAAGAGGTGCTCGCTCAAACCCGCCGTCTTCAAGAAGCGCTAATGTGCATTCAGTGCCTTTTGGGACGACGAGCGACGAGGGCGATGTTCTAGTAGCACTTTCCCAGAATCTGGCCGGTCGTCGAGATATACAGCATCGGGCCACTTAGGATAAGGTGTCCGATGCTCTATACCGACACTGATTAACGACGGTCGTCGTTCACGGTTCAACGATTCCTTGAAAAATGACGACCTTTCCTCCCCGCGGAAGCCCGCCGCTTAAGGACATCGACTGGTTTCACCTAATCCTCTTATTTCTAGTACACCCGGCACTAAGGTCCAGTGCAATGTAAAGCCACGCCTGACATTTACTGGATGCCTTGTCCATCTCTGGTATATGGAGCGCGAAGAAGACGAAGATGAAATAAACACATATATGCAGACGAGAACCGGCGCTCGCCTGTGCTTTATGAACGAACTCGCCCAAGTCAAAGTACTGTTCCATCTGGAACGAACGGTTCGGAGATTTTCGAATTATGGTATTTAAACATTTGGTAAGCTTCTGAACTCCACGTGTCCTAAATACGGTAGCAAACTTTAGGGCTGACAGAATCGTGGCCGACTTTCTTGAACTAAATATCGGCGGCTGGAAAGATTCACGAGTCTCCGAGTCAAGCTACGCCGCGATGGTTGTTGCGCATGGTGCTGATAAAATTGATTCTTAAAATAAACAGGCACAAATAAACAGTCAAGCTGTGAACGTGAGTGTTAGCATCTGATAAATTACTTTCGCTTTGAGGTGGAGAGTGCGGGGCCGACCACCTACCGCAATGCCTCTGGCGGCCGTAGACAGCATTCTGGCGTCTACGGATCCGACTACGGAATCAGGTGCAGTGCTGAACAACAGCGCGAGAATAGGGCTACATGCGCCTTTTTCTCAGAAAGCACACTTAATTTAAGACGAAGAAAAATAATCGCACATTTATAAATTGTACTCTGGCGGCCGGCCTCTGCTTTAGTGTTACAACAAAGGGACGCAGAGCAAGTGACTGTCGACGCAAGGAGAGCAGCCAGTATTTTCAAAGAAGACACAGTACTTTGAACTCTAAACAGCATCGTGTGATCTGCTGACTAAGCGACGCTACGGAATCGAATGTTTCAGAGTATTTGCATGCGTGCTTTCTGATACAGAAGTGAAATAAAATCATAGCATGTTCCTGTAAAATTCAAATCACGCTTTAAAGGGCGCCAAGAGTTTGCGCTATATTGCTGTATGCTCTAGGAAACAAACGAGTTTTTGTCCTATTACAGTGATTGTCAGCCGGCTTGCGTGCATTTCCTTCCATTAACACTCTCGACACGACTTTCTTGTCAAGAATGAAATGTCGCGCTGATATCTGCACGACGTTCGTGACCCACATACGTTAGGGCAATTCGCCACGTAGCACACGCGAGGTGTTAACTTTTTTTTTTACAGAAATGAAAAATCTCAGCTCGTGTACCTTATAGATCGCTCCACTCTGGTAGCAACGCTTCCGCCCAACAAGCACGGTTAGCTGTTCCCTTATTTCACGGCTCTGATGAATTCGTCCCAGGCAACTTTTAGAAGGAGCTGGCGGGAGTGATTTGAGGGAAGGGAGCTTATGAACCGGCACAGAATGTGATTTTTGAGGCCAGTTCTCACACCTAATCAGCTGAAAACCGGGTCGTATTCCCAGACAGCAAACCTGGCATGCCTAATTCGAGCGGCGTTGGACAGTGCTCTATATTCAAGCGAAAGAGGTGTTGGTTAATGTTCTGGAGCAGAATGACTTCTTGAATATTCATTTATAGCTAACATGGAGGACAACTGGAGCCACCGGTCTTAAGGTGAGGAAGTCGTCTCAAGAAAAACAAGAGTCGTGGTCCTAGGAGACATTTAGATAACCGTCAAGATGTTTGCAAGCAAAGGTGGAGGCCGCAGTATATTGTCCAAAAGTGGTGAAAGCCACTTTAGAAGTCATGTCCAAGGCGTCCGTCACTTGATTGGAGCAATACGAATAGGAAAGGCATGGAAAATCTTTGTCGTATCAAAGGACCACACATTCACCAACATGAGGCTCGAGGAACCACGAGCGTTAATTGGCTGTTGCCATTTTCTTCCCGCGAAATCAAGCGTTAGTTACTTAAGCGGTGCATGCCAGTCGTGGCAGATACCTCGACATGCCATCTTCGAATTGTTAACTGTACTGCGTCGGCTATTTCAAGGACCCATAAGCAAGGATGGTCGCGGCGGCCGTCACACAAACGTGGATGCTTGTGCACTTCGGAAGAATAGCTCTAAAGGCGATTGATGTCCGGCACATCCACTGTACCAGATGAAAGATAAAAAGATAAAAAGTCACTGGAACAGATATCAGATAAACACCAGCTTATTAACTGATGATCAGTAAGGTGAATTTAAGGCCATTGTTAGGGATGCCTATTGTTCTATGATCTGAAGTGAGGCGCGAAAGCGACGATGGACTAAGAGAGAACAACGCCACAGTGTGTTGTTTTCCTCACTTAGATCATGCTTCACCAAAACGGCCAACTCTCCGTCCTATATTTCTAGTGCTTCTCCATGTCACGAATTCAAATTCAGGTGCCTGTTTGTGCCATGAAAAAATCAGAGCCTTCAGTCTGTTTTCACGTGGTCCCGCACGCGGACGCGCAGCCTCTCCTGTCATAGTCGAGACGAAACTTTCACGGCGTTCATATGCGCTGTAGGCCTGCATGGAGCCAACTCGATGCTGTCATGGCTGTTTCCTCGAGATTCTGCAGTACAGGATTTTCCACCCTTCTGAGACGGTGTTGTTCAGTGGGTATGAACAAAAAAGACATCAGGTTCCACATAACCAACGAGTTCCACGGCCTGCGAATCCACGGCCTCGCGAGGAGAATAATGTATACAAGAACAAAATTCGCCCTGCACAGTCAACGATAGCTCCGAGACGTGGCCTTCACACAGTTGCTTTGGCCACGCCTTTCCTCGAAATGTCACTGAGACGTCTTCATTCATTTCAAACGCAGTGAGTGACCTTGCATTAATGCAGTCCAGTTGTTACACGTAGATATTGACATATCTTATGGGAACGATAAGTAGACAGCTGTTGTCAGACGCAGAAATTTCTTTTGCCTAGTGTGGTGCTGTCCTCCTTAAATGTCATATATATGGTTGAGCTGATTTGTAGCTATTTATTATGCCCTGATGGGTTCGGATTTCTGGATAGCGAATGGAACCAAACACAAATTCATAATTCTAGACGACGGATTCATAATTTTTCTTTTTTTGAAAAGGGAATATCACTGGACCTAGGATATTTAACATTTTATTATGCTTTGTCCTAAAGTAAACCCTGGATGTCCTCATGGTAAAGCGTAGCGGTGCGGCGGCTGATCGTTTTGGCCTTTCCTGGCTTATTATGCAGAAATAACTGACTTAGTTAAACTTAATTTTTATCATCACTTTCGCTGCAGATATCGCGACCCAAGAGGATAAAATAAAAGGCTTTGTAGAATTTTATCCAGCTAAGGCTGTGTGGTAAAAGAGCTGCGGACGCCGAGAGGAAGCACACAACCTGACTAGCGCTTGTGAGTGATCGTTTCTTACGTTTTTTTTTAGAAATGCAAATTACCACTTCTTCTAAATCTGGAATATGTTCCTACTTCTTGTGTGACAGTGCCTAAAGAATCTTCATGTCAGAACACATCCGGTAGAGTCACGTATAGTGTGCTGATAAAAAGATGCTTACATAGTTGTTCCAGCAATAAATGTCAGGTGGCAGATAATAATGCCACAACCTCTAATCAAATGGCGCACGGGAACCCGTAATCACACAAGCATGTCAAATGTTCTGAGACATATTACCAAATTTATTTCACAGTGATAATTCATTGGTTGTAAACTTGAGTGAATAAATAAATGACGCTATACACGGGAGGGCGGAATGAATAATGGTAGCCTAAACTAAGCGGAACCTTAGAATAGGCCGGATTAAGATTATTCTGTACCAATACCAAATGTGAGGAAGTCTCTGTATCAAGAGACCTGATAAGGATTACCTAGTCGGAAGCCTCGGAAAAGGGCGCTTATTAATTTTTTAGAATGAGCTTTATCATTTGGAGGACTTTCTTACATTGTAAGCCCAGACACATCATGCCTATTTTGCGCAATGGTCCGCATCCGTTGCGGGGCTACAAGTGCAATAGTGTCTGCCAATGTTCGTGTTCACCTAATCTGGAAAACCATATAATTTGCTGAATGCACCATGTAAGGGGGTTACTTCATAGCATTTGCGCCTAATTACAGGCATTAAGTCACAGGGCTTTGCTACGGATTAGCTACTACAAACGGCTGCTCTCATGCGGGCATCTCAATAACTCAGATTAGTGCGGAATTCATTATGTGCTCTCACGCCACGACATTAAGGCGTCCGTTCCTGAGCCAGCCGTTCACTGTACGAAATTAACATCCGCTAAACAATCAGTGCTTCGTATCCAAATGTACGAAAAGGGCGTCGGCAAACGTCAGTAGAAGTGTACTCCACAGCTGTGATGAAAAAGTCACATTGGATGTTAGCTGATGTCTTTTATATTGCGCATAAACAGGTCAAGTGCAATTCGTGGTGATTGAGTACTTATTCTCTTACTTGTTATTTGCACCCAAAAGGGGTGTTTATTAGGGTGTTTGTAATTGCGATAGCTTTATTGCCATTACGTAAGTGACTGACGCTCTGCGTCGAAATATTTTAATGTAATATTTTGCGTCTCCTCCATCCATTCTGCACTGGACTTCCGATTGCTTTAACTCTTAGCTTAGTGGAACGCAACTTGGCTGGGTCCCCTTTCTAGCAGCGACTTCAAGATGCCATCGGAATAACATTAGCACCGTTTGTAACGTTTGTAAGAAAGAAGGCTTCATAACAGATACGTGTATATTCTGCCATATACAAGCTGCAGTGCGTATGTCTGCGTTTTCAATTGCTGTTTTGGCGACGCCGTCAATACAAAAATGATGGGACAGATTCCACGCACTCTGGTATTCTAGGTTATGCAGAACAGTCAGCGGCGAGCTTTGTTCCGCAGTCTGCCAAGCATTATCACGCGTCTGGCGTATTCGCGTTAAGAAGTAAGCGGACGCGACATTGGCTAATCCGGCATCTGGACCGCTTTGTGGTGCGTAGAAGGCAGCTTATAGTATGTCGTGTGATCGAAACTCACGTTCGGACTTTATGGTGACCCACGTTGCATATAATGAGCGCCATTAGTAGCCAACTGCAGAGCTGAAGACCCTGCGTGTTGGAACATTGCGGTGGACTTGTCATGCATTCCACAGTACTACAATAGTAGTGCTTCGGCCCTGCAAGAGTGCAGGCATCCTTAGGCAACGCGAGCTAAATGTTCAGCAAGGTAAGGCAGCGATAGCCAATATTAATTAAAAGAGAGTCTACGTTTTCTTCTATCTCCTGATGTACAACACTAAAGTTACCGCAAACGCTGCATATAGGTGACTCACATCAGCCGCCACAATAGAATATCAGCACGCACTACAGCCCGCGTCACGTAGCATTGAACCAACATCAGTCAGCGTTGAGCAACGTGCAGTTAACGCCAGCAAGCACTTGTCAGCATTGGCTAATACGAATGAGACGAGTCCGTAGTTAACCACATGGAAATCGATGTTCAGGTCTTGCCAATATCAGGGAGCTATAGTACTACGAGCAAAGCGTAGGTAACGACACCTTTTTTCACGTAAAGGGGCACTGACAGGAATTTCTGACATTCTTGTATTATAGCTCTAAATAAAAGAACTGGTGTGGAGAACCTATAAATAATGTCGTTGTGCCTCGCAACGCAATGAATGTATTTTTAATATAGCTCCCTTAAAAGTCCACTTTCTCATTCGATTTCGAGGTGTTGGTTTCCTAGTGACGTGTCAACAGACTTGACGTAAGTCTAAGCCACGTAGGAACAGCAGATCGTCATGGCGAAGCTGCAAATCTGTCTGTTGGGATCACTGACACGCGGGGCGCACTAACAACAATGATTTAAAGGACGTCCAGCGACTCTGACAGCGATGTCAGCGATATTTAAATAGACTGGGTTCATAAGTCATCGAGGTGTCCATTGCCTTGAGCCTGGCTTGCAATGCTGGGCGACGAAAACCTTGAAATAAATCTACAATATAGGTACGCGCTTCCTGGCTTCTCTGTGTGGAGACCGTTAACAATGCATGGCTAAAAAAATAAATATCTATTTTGCGCAGCCGGAAAATTGTGTCAGTACTCCTTTAATCGGCATGTGTACAACATCGATGCATGATCTCTGTGTAGCACGTGGTAGTCTTACGCAACGATCTTACGAATGCACTACTAGACGGCAGCACCAATCTGCCTCATTGAGAGAATCAGTGAACACTGACCACCTTGGGCTAGCACTTCCTCGCCTTTAGGAAACATAATCAAGCAGCAGCCAACACCGGCCAGCATGCAGCCAACATGACGATCAGGTGGCCAGCCACTAACCAACGGTACTTGCCCTTACAAAACATTCGCCGAATGTTCGCCGAGAACTAGAAATTCTTGCTGCTGATCGGCGAAAAAGTCCAAAAAAATTCGTCCTTGTCCAGATGAATTTTTGGGCAACTAGGAAGCTAGAATTCCATATGGGTTATCTTGCAGCCTTGATTTATTTGTGGGGTTTAACGTCCCAAAATGAGCTTTGATTATGAGAGACGTTTTAGTAGAGGCCTCCGAAAATTTCTTCCACCTGGGGTTCTGTAACGTGCGCTGTCATCGCACAGCACACGGGCCTCAACATTTCGCCTCAATCGAAATGCAGCTGCCAAGGCCTCGATTCGATCCCGCGACCTTCGTATCAGCAGCCGAGTACCATAGCCACTACACCGCTGTGGCGGGGCGTTTCTTGGAGCCTTGTGCTACAAACAAGTGGATGCCAGTTTTCGTCTTTATGAAAAAGCGACTCCACTTTACGTGTTTACGCAGAGCTCACATGTCATAACACGAGTCTTAGCAAGGTGGCGCCGTGGTCTTCACCACGGTCGATGAACATTCGCAGAACATTTGTGGTGTCGTCCTCGGACATACGGTTGTCGCGGGGACTGAACACATCAATATCACTGTCGGTGTCCAGTTGCCGGCCAAACGATCTACCCCCTTTCTTCTGTGTAAACCAGAAGCTCTTATTTGGTCGCGGAGCACCCCTGTCCTGCGACGACTGTTCTGTGAAGACTATGGCCTCTTTAAAGGGCAAATCCGGCGATTTTTCTTCGCGCACTGATCTCAATCAAATTTTCAGTTTATGTTCTCCTCCGTACTACAATAATTTATGCCAAGCCAGGCGGTTACAAATCATTTAGTTTGCCTCAAAATGAATTTTAATGATTTTTAGCGGATTCCCGCGCTAGCCACCCTGTGTTTTTGACGTCATTACCTACAACGCTGCCTACCCGAGCAGGCGGACCGTCTGAAGCAAAATGACGCTGCTTGAGCGCTCAAATAGTCGCGGTCAAGCTCAGAAGAGCTCGATACATCGTTTTACAACATCGCCACTATTTTTGCGGGACAACCTCAATATTTCTGATGGCGGAGAGGTTATGACATCATGGCATAGCATACACGAAGCGTCTACCCGATTCGGTTTCGGTTTGAACATATCGCTCATTGGGTTATTTAAAATTATTGGTGAGCTTTTGAGGAAATCGAATGACCCTGGTTGCTACAGGGCTCTCACTACGATTCATAAAGAGCGACATCAGAATATGGTGGAGAAACCGCCGGAGCTGCTCTTTAATGGCACTTTCCATTTCCCCGCGCCTCGCGACGAAGTCTAGTGGCTATGGCACTCAGCTCTGGATCCGAACGTCGCAGGATCCAATCCCGGTCGGGGCGGATGCATTTCGACAGAGGCGAAATGTTGAGGACCGCATAGCCTGCGATGTCACTGCATGTTAAAACTCATGCTGTCAAAATTTTCGGGGTCCGCTACTGCGGCTCTACCGCAATCATATCCTGGTTTCTGGTAGTACAGAACCAGAAAGTAACATTCACTTGCCCTTCAATAACGATATGGATGTCGTCGGAGTAATAATGTGTCTCACATCTTCCACTTAGGCAATCTTCCGCGGGAGGCCGCCCGTGCGGAACTCACTTAGGACATGGGGTGTGAGTCACAGTGTCACACATATTTAGCACAGTAATATTATGCCACCTTTGTTATATATATAGCGCCATTCAGTGTGGCCTGGTGCTTCTTGGCAGTATAAAATAATATTGCGAAAATGAGTTCATCGGCGTGGAACACAACACGAGCAATCGTGAAATAGTTCAGCGGGCTCGATTCCTGGGTTGTTCTTCCATGCGTGGGAAATGTGTATCCACGTGGCTTCCTTTCTTATCTTCTGTAGCTACAATGTTCTTTTTCTGTCTTCCTCTAGGCTAAGTTTTAAAACTCAAACTGCGTGTAACTCGTCGGATATTCTGCCGCTCAAATTTGTTACTCCTGCTTGCTTGTCCAATATCTCACTGCTGTTATCGCATTTCTCTGCATGTTTCAGTCGCATAAAAGGTACACTTTCCAGAAAAAAAACCAAGAGTGCTACAAACCAACTTATTGCGTTTGTTGTATTACACTGTAGGTCGTTTCAGCGAACGATGAAAACGTGCGAACGGTCTTCCCCGCCGCGGTACAGAAACATTTATTCGCAATAAAATACATCAGATCCTAAAAATTTCATATATAATACTGCAATCCCATTTGGTAACAGAAAAACCGAGAACCTTTTTAAAAATTACGAGATAGGTAAAGTGGAACAGCTGTGTCTACCGTTTCTTATAAAATCAAATGCACAATTCTTTTTTCCAGCACCCGCTCCGAAGTTGAAAAAGATGAGGATTCTTGTTGGGGTTCTCTGCACCATGCTTTGCATGTTTTCCGTGTTAACATGTAAGTAAATGGCACTTTATATATGTATAAACTTTTCGCAATGGGTTTCGGTGCACCTCCACAACTGTATAACGCGAAGTATTTCTGGGCGAACATTGTCATTATCTCTAAATATCTCGACGGCCCTGTGGTCTTTTGACGACGTCGCTCATTTGGTAGGGTACGAGACAGGTGTGGTGGTGTGTGAATGTATGACAAACATGAAAGACGAACATTGATATCACTGGCGTGACAAAGTTGCCGCGCACCTCACGGTAGATAAACTTATGTTCACGTGGCTTCATACCCCCAGTGTTCTGCCTGGACTATGCGATTGCCCGCAACAAGTGTTTGAATGGTGACCACAAGAGCTTATGTCTGTCAACACCAGCCAAAATAGACTTTGAAAATTTGATATTTGGTGACAACAGGGGTTGCGTAAGCTTATGAAGGAACGGGCGTACCGTTTTTTTTTATCTTTAGGGGCGAAGCTCCTTAGGGTAGAGGCTGGTCCGTTGTCGCGTCGTAGCCACGCTCGCGCTCGCTCTCGGCGCGTGTCTCCCGGCGCGCTCTCTCTCTCTCTCCCCTCTTCCATCTGCTGTCATGAAAGCAGTGTGTTGTACTTCAAAAGAAAGTGTGCAAGAGACAAGTGCTGTTGTCAGGGAATATGGACAAATTACAGGAAGTTTAGTAAACTGGGGAAAGAGTCTGGGGCTATGGCACGGTGAATGGTCACAAGCCCCTGATACTTATGCTAACATACGGTGGTTTAAAAGTCCAGGAAATTACTTAGGCGTACCCTTCGAGCGCTATAAAAGCACCGATGAATACTGGGTTAATCAGGTAAAACAAATTCGGGAAAAAACAACGCGTTTCAACACCACTTGTCTCTCATTGTTTTCTAGAGCTGCTGTATGTAATGTATTTCTCATGAACAAGCTATGGTATGTGATGCAAGTGTTCTGTTGTAAGCGTGTGAATGTTCAAAAGCTTCATAGAATATTCGCCATTTTTGTGTGGGGTTCCACTTGGGAAAGATGCAGTAGGACGAATCTGTGCAGACGAGTTAAAGCTGGAGGACTTGGTTTGTCGCATCTATTCGTGCGCCAACTAGTTAATCGTTTCCTTTTCTTTCGCGATGTTCAAGATCCCTTTTGGCGAACTGTTTGCCAGCTACGCCTCTGTCGCTCTTTACCTGATTATGTTGTTAGCACCGCAAGTATGCCTGGATCTACACGAGGCTACTTTAAGGAAATTGTGGACAGCGTCCGGTTCCTGTCTGTCAGGTTTTCAAATGAATATCTTTTTTCACTTAATCGAAAGAAATTATATAAAGACCCTTGTGACATGATTTTTCCAGTACCTCTGTATAGAGCCATAAACAGTGGAGGCGAAGGCCAAGACGTACTCAAACGAGTTAAAAAAATGCAAATTCTGTCAAGTGCAAAAACCTTCTTTCTTAAGTTACACTCTGGTACTTTGCCAGTGTGGACCTTTTTGGAAGATCGGGGTTTTTATTTGCCATGGGGATCCCATTGTTTTATTTGTAGAAAACCAGAGACAATCGATCATGTTCTCTTGCACTGTTGGGAAGGGGTCTATTTCTGGGATGTGCTACAAAGGACGCTGAAGAAAGATTTGGCTCTACATCCAATTGGAATTCGGTTTTTAACTGTTGAAAACGATGATGGGCTCCCTTTCGATCTGATAATGCTGCTTGGCCTCCATTGTTTATGGCAAGCTCGAATGGCCGGGTTTCACTGCGACCCAGACAGGCGACCAGCACGTGTGCTCTTTCGATAATGCATTGGCCAGTATATTGATGTACTAAAAGATCAAGAGTTTGTTCCGGATTAGGTATCCAGGGTTCAGCCTCTGGTTTACCTAAAGGAATTTTAAGAAATAACACCATCGAGACTACTGTAGTAGTCTGCATTGCTGTTTAAGGAAAAAAAAACCATGTTACCTGCTATTTATGTTTGTGATGCGTCAATAAACTGGTTTAAAAAAAACGAGAGCGAACGGCGCACGTTGACTGTAGAAACGCTCTTTCTTCGGTGAACGCTTTACCACCTCGCAAGGAACTAGAACGCGCCCTCGCCCGCGAGAGACAACGCTGAGGCAGGCAGCGTCTGTTAGCGAGTTTCTTGATTGAACAAACCGACTGCTCGCGCCGCACAGCCGTTCACCGGCCACCCAACATATATGTAGGTACTGGATCTTGACCTATAATGCAGTGCCGGTGGGAGATTCTCTTGTGCGAAGCTGAACCAGCAGGATTCGCAAGGCGCGCGTTAACTAAATTAATCCGGAACTCGGCACGATCTACGATGAACCTCCCGAGCTTCGCCCACTCATCATCATTCACTCCGTGGATATGCTGTAATTTCTTTTCCTTTTTTTATTGGCTTGGGAGCGAAATAGCCCTAGCAAGCAAACAAAATTGGGGGACCCTTAAGCTTCGCCTTTAAGAGTTGAACGTTATAGCGAAATGCGGCCCCCAGTGTGCTCTTCAACCACTCAGTGCATACTATTAATGTGTGTTGTTACACACACACACACAAGCACAGACACAGACACACACACACACACGCGCGCGACATATCTATAGAGGTAGAGGTTTTCGATCTATTTAACAGCACTTTTATATCAACTTCATGAAAATTTTGTATAGTGATATTGTCACATGGTCCTGTATTATGAACTGCGCATAGGCGTGACACTTTTATTCGAAAATGGTCGCATTCTGTCATTCTTCTTGCGTTAACTATCTGGCAGCTGTTCGATTTGTTCTTCTGGAGACCTCTTCCGGCTAACCGCAACAAGCATCGCCTTATGGTCGGTGAAATGGCAATTGCAGTACTTCACTTCTATAATGGTGTCGTGAGAATGAAATGCTAAAAAAGTGGATGCAGAGCATCCGACGAGACCGCATATAGGCTCTGCCGAAGTCGCATGGCCTCCCAGATATGCGGGCGCGCTCGGCGTCCCGGAGGCCATGGTAGTCGAGACAATGCTTGATATGTGTTCCACTAGATGGACATAGTTGTCCATTTTTATAGCTGTTATTTTTCGCTCATGGGCAATTTTTTTGCTCACGGAGAGACGCCGACACCGACGGCGGTATTTCTGCGGAACGAGCTCTCTAACGCTATCGCGTTTATACTATCTTAGATAGGGTCACGTGCGAGCTATAACATCCTCCGCGAATGCGGCCAGTGCTATCCACGGGCTATTTCACTCAAGCCGATGAGGTCGCCACGTACAGGGAACGAGACTGCGGATGTGGACCTAGGTCAGAGTTATGAAGACTGTAAAAGCAGAAAACGTGCTCACCAGGTTGTGCCAGGCTAACCGTTGCTCGCTTGCTAGATTTCTTTAGCACGACCTACTGGACCCAATGGTGTCGTGAGAATGAAATGCTAAAAAAGTGGATGCAGAGCATCCGACGAGACCGCATATAGGCTCTGCTGTAGTCGCATGGCCTCCGAGATGGCGGGCGCGTCCGCCGTCTCGGAGGCCATAGTAGTCGAGACATTGCTTGACATGTTTTCGGCTAGATGGAAATAGTTTTCCATTTTTGGAACTGTTATTTTTCGCTCACGCGGCGCCGTCACCGACGGCGGTATTTCTGCGGAACGAGCTCTCTAGCGCTGTGGCGGTAATGAAAACTTCTAAGCCTTCTCTTACCATCGAAAGCAAACCACGTAGTATGTAGGAAGTAGGAATTTAAGAAATTTCGCCAAGTGCAGAATGCTGCCACTCGTCCCACGGTGGCTCTCCCCAAGCGGTATATAATATAAATAAACCTACTGCTTCAGGATTCGTGGTGGTGATCTGCAAATTGGGCGTGTTCCACAGTGCAGAGAAAAGGACAGAGACGAGAGGGCATAACACAAGCGCTGGCTTTAACTAAGCTTTATTGGCGAAATTGCTTAAATATATTGACGAGGAGTCGAGATTTGAGCAGATATTAGTGGTGATGCAGAGGTCATCCCGCTGCCGTGCGTTATCAGCATCTATAGACACAGATAAGGTACAGCCGCTGTATCTAATCTGCATCTGTATACCTTACGCGATACAGCTTAAGCATCTTTTAAGATACGTCTGCTGGGTGTCCACTGCGTCAGCATTCCCTAGACTGCCCCTACGAAAAAAAAAATTGGCAGATCCCACGTGCAGTGGGAATCAAGGAAATGCGAAGCACGCATAAGGAACGTAAAATGGATTTGCATTGTTGTCTCGCTATACCGAGTTTGGTACATATTAGGTTAACGAAACGGCCACAAGAGCACCAAGACTGTGGCATGTAAACCATGCCGCTCATACACGCATGCCATGGTTCTTACGTTATGACTTGTCATTTACGTTTGTCGTGCAGTCGTGTTGTGCCATAGCAATTCTGGTATACATCCCTTTAAGGAAACGAGTTGCATGTAGATCATGCCGCTAATGACATGCATGTCACGATTTTCATGTTATGACCTGTCGTTTATGATCGTCATGCAATCGTGTTGTGCCAAACCAATTTTCGTATAGGCTCCGTGCAGTCGAGTTTTCCATGTGCGACATCAGCGCCAGAATGCACTGCCTGGCGGAGAGAATCAAAATTGGGCAGACTGTGACAGGGAAACACGCGAACGCGATGTGCGTCTCCAACTCTATAGCAGCAGCGACCGCCCGTCCCACCTTCTTTCGTTCTATTTCCTTTGAGACGCGCGCTCCAAACCTGCGGCAAACTGTTCCAAAGGGCGACGCCGCGAGCGTTCGTGTGGTTCGCAGCACGCCCGGAAAGCAGCAAAGAAACGCACGCGTCGCTGTCGCCTCGGTTTCCACCGTGCGCGACTGAGCCGTCCGACTGAGCGCCTTCTGGTCAGTAGACGGAGCCCATACACCCCATTAACGAAACGGCAGTATAGCGCCAGGACCATGGCATGTAAATCATGCCGGTCATGACACGCGTGTCATGATTCTAATGTTATGACCTGTCATTTACGTTTGTCGTGCTGTCGTGTTGTGCCATAGCAATTTTGGTATACATCCCATTAACGAAACGCCTGGCATGTAAATAATGCCGCCCATGACATGCATGTTATGCTTTTCATGTTATGACCTGTCATTTCTGTTCGTCATGCAGTGATATTGTTGCATACCAATTTCCTACACATACCACTAACGAAACGGCCAAAAGACCACCAAGACCGTGGCATGTAAATCATGTCGCTCATGACATCCATTTCATGATTTTCATGTTATGACCTGTCATTTACGTTCATGATTCAGTCACGTTGTGGCATGCCAATTTTCGTATACATCCCGTTAACGAAACGCGTGGCATGTAAATCATGTCGCCCATGACATGCATATCATAATTTTCATGATGTAACCTGTCAGTCATGTTCGCCATGCAGTCATGTCGTGGCATACCAATTTTCGTATACATCCCAATAATGAAACGGCCAGGAGAGCACCAAGACCGTCGCATGTAAATCATGTTACTCATGACATACATGTCATGATTTTCGTGTTATGACCTGTCATTTATGTTTGTGATGCAGTCATGTTGTGCCATACCAATTTTCGCATACATACCATTAGCGAAACGGCCAGGAGAGCCCTATGACCGTGGCATGTAAATCATGCTGCTCATGACATGGATATCATGGTTTTCATGTTATGACCTGTCATTTATGTTCGTCATGTAGTCATGATGTGGCATACCAATTTTCGTAAACATCCGATTAGCGAAACGGCCAGGAAAGCACAAAATCGTAGGCGGCTAGATAGATAGATAGATAGATAGATAGATAGATAGATAGATAGATAGATAGATACGCTCAAACCCGCCGAAGTTCGCTAAGAAATGCTTCGCATTTAAAATGCAACTTGGTATCTGACTGTGATGGAATAGGAGGCAAGATGCGAACTAAAATCTTCGCCACATGTCTAAATTTTTAGGGGCGAAGCTCCTTAAAGCGGCACCCGTTCGTCCCTCGTCGTAGTCGTAGTGCGTAACCAGTCTTACGCTTTGACCTCCAAGGTGGTGCCGGTGGGAGATTTCTCCTGTGCGTTGTTGAACAATAAAAAATTCGCAGCGTGGCGTTAACTAAAAGCCGAATTCTTCTGTCTCTCATTCCCCATTAGCAGCCATTGGCATGTTCCAGTAGGAAACGTTAGTAGAAGTAGAAGTGTAAGTGTTAGCTAAAAGCCGACTTTTTCTGTCTCTCATTCCCATTAGCAGCCATTGTTTACCTCCGAGTTGCCTTCAGGAACGTCAGGTGGCGCGCGAGCTCTCTCACTCTTCCATGTGCTGTCTTGTGTGAGACAGAAAGAGAGAGAGAGAGCGAAAGACTGTCCGTTTCTAACGATGATGATGGGTTTGTGCTAGCGCGTTACGGCGCGTGAAAGAAGCTGGTGTAAGACGCTGTGGCCTCTCCGCCTTATACTCTTTCAGCAGTCATGTGATGGCGTCGGCAAACGCGGTGCGCGTTCCGGCCTGTGTAAGGGGCTGCGTAAGACGCTGTGGCCTCTCCCCCCTTACTAGAGTGTACTGCATGTTTGTAACGCGTTTGTGCTAGCGTCCCCTTAAACGCCAGATCCCAGCGTTCGAATAGAGTGTTTCTGACGTCTTTACATGATGATCGACTGGGCGAATTACACGGAAGATTAATGGTTTATCGGTGGTTCACTCCGGAGCTTCGCCCACTCATCATCATTCACCCCGTGGATATGCTGTGAATTTTTTTTCGTCAATACATTTCCAGAGGTCTCGCGAATAAATGTAGTTCGAAGTCAGCGTCTGCGTTGTGTCCTTTTAATGTATCCGTCCTGGTTTCAACGCGCTATTAACTCCGTCAATTTTGTATCACAAACGCGCTCAAGTCGCTCACGTTATGGAGACGCTTGGCCAAATGATTCTCGGTTAGAGTTTTTAACGAGCACGCTTATAGTAATATCATAAACAAGACATATGTACTACGATCACACTACGAGCTTCTGTGCAGCATTGCTGCACGCCGTTGAAATATGAGTCAAAGAACGACGCTCATGGTGGTGGTGTTGAATTAGGAGGTTTTAGGCTGGCATACAAAGCCGGCAATGGCTCTCACTGAGCCTCCTCACAGTTTATCATTGTCTGTCACCAGGATTCGGTGAACCCAGTGCCTCTTAGGAAGTCTATTAGGTTGCACGCTCCTCGTTACTGTCGCGGGCCCTTGGGGGACAACAACGTCCTGAATACGACGCTCATGAGGAGCTCGACGTAACGTCGTGCCACCAACTACAGTTGCTCGAGTGACTGGAATACTGCTGAAGGTACTGAATGATACTGAAGTGCCTGGAAGGAATACGTTACAGACGAGACACTCAGTTTGATTTGATTTGTGGGGTTTAACGTCCCAAAACCACCTCTGATTAGGAGAGACGCCGTAGAAGACGACTTCGGAAATTATAGTCACCTGGGGCTCCATAGAGTGCAGTAACATTCCACAGTACAGGGAACTCTACATATCGCCTCCATCGAAATGCAACGGTTGCGGCCTCAATTCTCTAGCACTACTATGGGATGAGCAGCGGAGTTCCATAGCCACAAGACCACCGTGGTGGGGCCGTGTACAACGATCAGTGCACGCAATTATGTAACTAGGCAATTCACTTGCTTACTGTTTCGCAGGACATATGATTTCCGCAATGTTTGCGATGCGCCGCATGTTCAATATATAAAGAAATCGCGCACTGATGGCATTTTACTTGTAGGTTCATATCTGCGTAAGAAGGTATCATGCTACAACTTTGCCCTAAATTTTGTTGATAGTTTAGGACTAACCACAATGTATGTTTCGCACATACGCGCCCTAAAGGGGCGTTTACGAATCGGAAGCTGTTGGTTTGCGTGGTGATATCCCATTGCACAATTGGAAAACAGGCCAGGAGAAGATGTACGCGTGTGCTGTACATTGCGCTCAACCTCGGACTTGTGCATAACAAAAGTGAAACACCTGCTTAAGAGAAGCGCTCTGCCTGGATCAAAGAATCAATAAATCCATCAATCAATTTTATTTACCAGAGATAAAAGGAACTTGAAGGACAGCTTGGCAAAAAGCTGTCGCAGCAGATTGACGCATGCCCAGGATCCCTTACATGACAGTAGGATATATACACAGGAGGCTTTATACACAACACTTTCATTAAAGATTCCATGCACCACAAGCATTACACATCACACATATGCATAAAAAAATGACATTTTACACTTGCATGCAATAACCGAATGTTCGCTAGAAACAACGTAAGTAATCACGCAGTCAATTTTTGTTTAGCATAGCTGGGTGCTTATATTTGTTTAGTACAATCGGCATATTATGTGTTAAGGACTGTAGGCTCTAATTGTTTCAAAACCATGGTACCTTCCACACTTCTGGGTTCCGTGTAGCATGCTTTGTGTGAGTGCAGAGTTCTAGCTGAACAAGGGACGTCAAGTAATTCTTAACATATTCGGAAGTATTATTTCAGCGGTTGCCAGCAACACATGCTTTATATACTGATGAAATAGTTCGTTTAGTCCGGTTAACAGATGTTTTGGCATAGTAATTATTTAAGCCAAATGTCATCACACAGGAGGTGAAGGAAAGAATAAAGCGTCGCGTATTCTCTATATAAGGTATTAGTAATACATGCTCGAATATGTGACCTTACAGCGTGCTGGAATGGAAATGATTATGCGATAGTGCTTAATAGCTATTAAATGAAAATTCCTCTGGCTGTGTTGTACTCTCCCATGCATTTTTACATTGTTTATTCAGTAAGTATCGTAGTGCTATGCTCGTTGATTTAAATTTTGGAATAACTGAAGCATTGGTTAATATGGCCTTGACAGCCACATGAGTAGAACACCTAACCAATGTATACCCCTAACGAATGCTTCCTTTTCCCATTTGTACCACAAGCTTCCAGATCAGCTGATCCCCTCGAAGGTGAAAAGGAGAAGATGGAACGAGCTATCAAGGTAAGATGATTTTTAAATGGGTGACACCATATTTGTCAGCTCTGCAAGGAAGCTGTCGGTTACTCCATCCTTTTCTCATGTTAGGCAAGAAAATTAGAAAGATTAGCGCGTAAAATACTTCGTAAAGCGGAATTTGAGCGCTGTGGTGCATATTTGCTTCTGTGGTAATATAGTGCGGAAACGCATTTTGACAGTGCTACTACGTGGAAATTTTAACGCTGCTCAGGTGCCTATGGGTTGGCCAATGGGCAACACCATTTCAGTGGTTACATCAATACACCTTTTGTTTGTCGTATACAAGCAACAATTGAAGTTGGTCTTCACGATCGTACTGTGAGTGGAACGGGGTCGATTTCATTATTGTTTGTTGTATACGCTACAGATTGAGACGACATCACAGGAGCATGGCACACGCGCCACGGAAACGTACACTCAAGCACATAACTCTCATGCACAACGCAGAACGCTCGCCTTTCCCAAGGGTGCACCGAGAATATCGAACAGTATTTAGTCCAGTTGCCTTAATGTGCCGTGAAGAGCAGTTTTGGGAAATATTTTTCATGTAGAAGTTTGCTGACTGCGAGGGTGTGGGCTGTTACGTCCGAGACATCGGAGACGGAGCGGCGCCACCAGAAGCTCGTTTGCCGCTACAGAAACCGGAGACGAGACGACGGACGTCTCGAAAGCCGGTAACGAGCCGGGCTCCGGTAATGACTTCCACGTTACCGCAGCAGGGGGTGGCGAGTTATCCTCACCGAAAGGGGTCCTGCTGTCGTCGTATGATCCGACTGAGATAAGGATTGCATCGGCGACCTTCGAAGTTAGGGGGCGGTGCACAACCCTCTTCCCCTTTGGACCCGCAACCTCCGATTGGAAGAAGAAGCGTCAACTGGGCCCTCCCAAGAAGGCGTCACAGGACGACGCGACCTATTTAATCCACGGGAGAACCCCGGGATCCGAGGATTGATTGAGATTCGATAGAGATTCGGCAGAGATTCGGCCATCAGCTACCAACATGTAAATAAATGTAAATATTCTCTTCTCCAAAGCAACTCCTCGTACTCTTCCCTCCTGCCCCGTGGACTTTTGGCCTGAAGGCGACACGAGTCCACGACAAATGGTGGCAGCGACGAACCCCGACAAGCGGTGGCAGCGGTGGGATCACAACAGGGCAGGGAGCTTGAGAGCAAGAGCCGCTCAACATTTCCCCTCTGCGTAACCCGAGAGTCCTCCTTTCTTTCTTTCTTTCTTTCTTTCTTTCTTTCTTTCTTTCTTTCTTTCTTACAATAATGACCTTCGCATAACCGCTAATATTGTTGTGCGGAAAGCGGGTGAAGGGCGAGACCCGGTGTCCTTTTCAATTGCGCGTGACTGCCCCGCTGTTAAAGGCGAACGCCACCAAGTACGTATTTACCTCGACGCTAAAAGGCTCCGCTGTTAATGTATAGGGGCAGAGTACGTCGTCTTCAAACCTGAATAGTTTGCCCTGTCTCGGCAGCCCGGCGTTCATTGGAAACATCGTTAAGGCGGTTAACGCTACCGTGGCAATACAAACCGGCATGCTGGCGAGTTTTAAAGCACTGAAGGTCGGCTTGGTCTAGTAGGAGACTAAATAGGTCTGGTAGATTCATCGCGAACGAGATTCGACCTAAGCGCGGCCGATTTCACGAGGAAATATGACGTGCTCCGATGACGGTGGTGACGCGCATTGCGAAAGAGCAAAAATATCTTCTTGCATTCTTACAGGCGAATTAAGGGCATAAAAAATGGTATGATTAGAACGGGTGGACTGAGTGATCAAAACATCCAAACATTTTTTTTAATTCCTTACAGCCAACACAGTGCAAGATCATGAGCCACAAAAGTCAGCAGTATACCGAGAAGTTGTCGTCGTGTGTTTTGCGATGTCAGTGCACGTTAAAGAACCCCAGTCGGTCGAAATTTCGGGATACATCCTCTAAGGCGTCCCTCATAATCAGAGCTTGTCTTGGGACGTCGAACCCCAAAAATAAATCAATCGGAAAGCTGTCGTCGAAATTTCTGATTCTACCAGAGAATGGCGAAGCACGGCGCCTCGATTACAGAGCGCTTCTCTTTCGGGGGAGTCAGAACGCGGCTTGCATACGCGACCACATCATGAGACACTCGCAGTCGTTCTTGAGCAGCACGGCTTCGTTGCCTTCAGTACTAGCATGAAATATAGCCCTGACATCAAATTAGCAAACGGCGAGCATCTGTCGCTGAGCAGCGTGGTGCATTGTAGAAAATTCCCAGACGGACGGCAGTATCGGCGATAATGGATGATAGCGCTAGAAGATATTGCTTAAATGTGTCATTCGTCTTGACGAGGTCCAGCGACACCTACAAACGAAAACGGATAAAAGTTTCCATTTCGTTTGCATCTATGCTGTTTGGCTCGGCTGCTGATGAGCCGTGTATTTCGCAAGTTCTGACATTGGTGTGTATATTTAGGTTGAGACCGGTTTTCATATTCAATATAAGAGGTGGCACTTCCAAAAGCTAACAATGATTTTATGCTGTCTTTAGCAAAACAGCAGCTGTTTAGCGGGATATGCAAAATATTATTCCGATGCGATGGTAAACAGCGTACGCTCTCTCATGGCAAAATATATTGTGACCACTGTCATGCATAGGGACGCCAAGTGTTCATTAATTACATCTATTGTGCTCAAGAGTTCAAACGCCACATGATGTAAATTGCTTCTATCTCTTATTTGCGTTTGAACCGTGTACCATCCGCTTTTTCGGTTTCACGTGTATCTCTATCCTAATATTTTCTTAACGCGAACATCCTTTTTTTTTCAGATATTGAATAACACTTTGACGCTATTCCTTACCGAGGCAGTGCATTTCCCAACTAGTTTAACAGAAAATTACACATATATTTGCTGGTCCTCGCGCAGAAATAAAACAAAGGAATCAGGCGTTCTGAGCAATATGTACTACTACTACACTGATTCCAAGGTAAGTTAACAAGCCCTGTATCACAAATTTTATGAAACGGAAGTCGATTAATGGAGGATGGTGTAATACTCCGCAGATAATGCTGGTATTTTAAGGACTAAGGTAGACTCATTTCCATTACGGACTCAAACAGCAGACCACTAGAAGGCTTCCACCGGGAACGAAAGGAAACCCAAGAACTTCTACACTGTGCTTGCGTAGCCTATTGGAAATCTCCACCATGCCTGCCCTGTTGATCCTGGGACAATGTCGAACAAATGAACGATGCAGGAGATGTACAAACGTAGAATACTTTATTCACGATTCTCATTACACCCTATGTTGTGAGACCACCGGATGCGCGAATGAGTCAGCAGCGTCTGCAATGGTTATTTACACCAACGATGCAACTGCCCTAATTTTCGGAATATGCCCTGCACTGCGCACGCCATTGTAGATGGCTAGAAGCCCCTGATTTCAGTGCTCAGACAAGTTCGCGATCACCTGATCGCCGATTAGATCAGGACCTACCGTTATGTATTCGTTAGCTCTTCTTGGTTAGCTCGTAAACTCTGAGCCAAATTTACCAGGTCTAAAAGGTGCGTCTTTCAAGGAATAGGAAAGAATTGGTATGTTATCCTTGGATTCATATGCTTTGTGGGAAGGATTGCCAACGATAAATTATTACGCTACTGTTACAAAAGTCTTGCCTGTTTTCAAGGTACGAGCTTCAAATGGATTTTAGGTTAAATCTTCGCAGTCAGCGTGACAACAGTTCTGCACACTATTTCCACCGGAGTGAACAAAGGTAGATTCGCCTAGAAAGTAGCCCGTATTCTCGCATTCGCTTCGTGGTGTTGTTACGAGTTGGGTGATAATTGCGATTAAGTGTCATTTGTATCCTCTGTCCACCCCGTTTCTCGACATACACTCTATGACACAAAGCTCCCAGCAATTTATGACAGCGCCAAGCACGGCAGTTTCATCGAATTAAAGAGGAATTGTGGTGGTTTTTTCACCAAATTTTGATATCGCCATTTTTTAATGGTCCGGCCTCCCAAGCCCGCGTGTGCCTGCACTAGATTAGCTTTCATGCGTTGCGACGCCACGAGTGCAGACGCTCCGTGGAGCATGGCCACGCCGATCCGAGTTCGCACCAAGAATAGAGGACCCTGTTCGTTGCGTTGTAATTTAGGTATTGGAGTACAGATGTTCCTGAGCTGAGTCATTCCAGTTGGCTATTCTTGTGCGCTTCAGCCACATCTTGCCACGTGTTCTGGACGCCCACCTTAAGAAGGCTCGTTGAAGGAGGCATGGGTAGGGAGTCCCATGGGTACTTTTGGGCTCCTTCCTTATCATAGCATTACGTTTTGTATTTTGGATGGTTTTAAGATCGCATACGGTGTACAATACGTTATGCAGCTGGAAATCAGTGCTTACATTATTTATAGCATGTCTTTCTCCTTGAGACAATCAATTTCGTTTGCTAACCGCTTGACAAGGTGCTTGAGTTGCGAAAGTGTCCGTTGGAGTCTTTGTAGGGCGGCTGCTCCCGAACCATCCTAGTGGATGTGAAGTTCATGTATTCGGAGACTCTGCACATTTGAAATGAACGTACCGTTGAAATTGAAATTGGCATCAAGCTCTTCGTAGCTAGGTGTTATGTCTCTTTCTTGCCTGCAAAACGAGGTTGTCGGGTGTCTCGGGAGATCAGCTGCGGCCAACGTTTTGTAGATACCGTTCGATTATGTCAGCATCTTGTAAGGAGCTTTCCTGCCATCCACTGTTAGAAGCAGTAGTACAGCGCAGATTGCGGGTCGAAGATCTGGCATACCGTCTGGAAGTGTTGGTAGAATGAGCATAGCTATGTTGAAGAGGAGCGGTGAGGTAGCTTTCCCTTCCCGTGTGGCCCAGTCGGGGAGTCTGGAGCTTTGGCTGCTGATATTACAGATCCCTGCCGTAGCTCTACGATCCGTTAGAAAGTTTCGGACGAAGGTGTAGTCTTTAGTGCATCACCCGTGGATTAGAGGTCCTTAAGGATAGGGTTGTGGCTGATGTTGTTCAAGGCCCGCTTGACGTCGACCGTCAGTATGGAGCGCTTCTTTTCCTTAGTAAGGCGATAGAAGAGATATTCTTCCAATAGTAAGAGGACGTCACGCATTGAAAGATGCTGCCTGAGGCCCAACATGGGTCCGGATGGTGTCCGTTATCTTCGGGATACGGGGTTAAGCGATAGTGCGTCATTCGTTCGAACAGTTGTCCCACGCACGAAGTGAGAGAGATCGGACGAATGTTTTCGACGTGAAGGGGCTTGTTAAGCTTTGATATCTTCGTGATCTCCGAATGTTTCCATGCCACTGGCACTTCTCCTTTCTCCCAGCAGTCGTTGTATTACTTTTGAAGAGTCTATGGCGTATAACAAAAAAATTATCACCCTCATACAAAAAGCGGGAGCGCAATTCTTCCTCCTTTTTCGCTTCGAGCAGAAAGATAAACGGAAAATAAAAGAAGATGCACTGAAGATAACTCTACTAGAGGGGCTGAAGACTTCCCCAAACAGAATGAAGCCTTCTGAAGCCACCAAAAAGCTTACGCCGTCGCCGTGAGTCCAGTGCACGGACACTTTGAACCACGGCTTCATAATGAAGTATTTGTCTGAAAAATAGGTTTGCATGTCTGGTTGCGGAATCGAAACAACGATCACTGGGCCGCGAGAACGATACGCGCATCGATTCATGAGCTGTCTGCTCCTCACACGCGCATTAAAGAGGGCTTTGTCAGCTATCGATGTCAGCTTATCTGTATGTATCCCTTCGGCTTTATAACAAAGGCTCTGCGTGTGCCTCAGTATTCGGCCGAAAGTAGAACACTTCAGTGCGTGGTATATGGCTTGGACTCCCGGCCCTTTTCGCAGGAGAAAGTTTTAGATGCATGGAAGCACACGAACCACGCCAAACGCAACTTCAAGGCCCTTTTTTAATTTTTTGTGACACAGGTTTAGATGCCCGTCTCTAATACTGTGCTGTAAAGACTACTGCGCATGGTGGACATCTGCTTAAAAGACGTGTACAGTGGCTCATTGTACTTTACCATCGTCACCTCTCGTGCCTACCTCTCTCTCTATTTAGCCCTTTTCCCCTTACCCCTGTGAGGAGTAGCAGGCCAGAGACTCTCTCCAGGCCCACATCTCCTCCTTTCCTCTCATTAAATGCTATCTCCTTCTTCTTCTTCTAACAAAGGCAGGAATAAGGAAGAAGCGTTTCTTTTACGGCTTCTAACGCTTGGACAAACTTCGTGTGCCCCCCTGTTCCTGGTCGAGGAGAGTTGCTATCTCCTGAAATCTAAATCTTTCGGAATATCGATTTTTTAAATTTTTTACGGTCGCTTCTGAGCGACAGCAGCCTTAGTTGTATACAACACTTATTGGATACACAATATCTAATTATTTGTACGTTTATGGATTGTGTTGCGTTGAGCAAAATGTTTATGTTCAACAGGGTTTCTCAATTTTACTTCCAGACCAATGGATGGGTTCAAGGATCAAAGTAAGTGCGAACACTCTTTTTTGGCTCAGTGGAGTCTTCAAATGATTTTATAGTCACGAAGCTCGACCTGACGTTTCATACAGGGGCCGGAGCTGCCACTAGGGGCGCATCTGTGAGAAAGGGGGCATGTGTTCGGACGCGCTGTGCTCGACGGGTACTGCTGTGCCGGTTCATGGCAGTTGTTTATCAAGCATCGTACCGCTAATTTACAGCTATGACTCTCATCTCACGTGATGAATTACGGCGTAGATGTTGAAATGACGCATGAAAAAGGCAGACTCGCAAACTTCGTGAGATACTAAGGATACAAAAGAGCCAGTTGTGAGAGCACAGGAGCACTGAACGTACTCGTTGCAGCACAGTTGCTTACCTCTGGCAGGGGAACGTATTATTTATTCAAGCACATGTACTTCACTTGCGCTTGTGACACAGCGCTGGCCTTAGAAATTCCCCAAGCTGCAAAATGCAAAGCCTCACAGAGAGACCTGAGAGAGGGCCCATGGCGCTTGCTATTGAAAATTACGTCGCGTACACCACGGAAGTTTACAACGGCTGCATTGTAATTTATTTATTTCAGAGCACTGCAGATGTGCGGATGTGAACCTAGGTTTGAGGAATGTGCCATCTCGCACGAAATTATGTTAAGGAGAGCTCTATATTTCGCGGGTCTATATTTAATGACAATCGACTTGCTCCCACTGTGGCGATAGCATAGAGCTTCAGACACGTGTTCAATCAGGAACGACGGGTATTTAGGTAAGCTAACAGCCATGTGTCCCTCAAATATGCGCTGCGCTAGAGCATGTAATCTAGCCTTGAGTAAAGAGCTTACAACTTTTCCTCACTCAATTTGCAATTTCGACATGCTCATGTTACGTAGGCACCGCGCGGCAAAACCAGCGCCGCCCGATACATTGGCTGTATCGACAGCGCCGGCGAAATTTGGGGATGTGAACCTCACTTTGAAGAATGGGCCATCTCGCACGAAAATATGTTAACGAACAGCTCAGGAAACGACGGCCCTACCTGAGCGCGTTTGTGGACACGCACTTACTTTCGCTTTTTTTTGCAAGTTAACTTCGTCATGCGCCGCTGAAGCTCAGAAAAGTCAAAGCTCGTGCACGCTACTTACATTTGCATGCGCTGCAGGTATACTTAAGTAATACCTCCTTTTAAATGTGAAAGCATTTCTTAGCGAACTTCGGCGAGTTTGAGCGTATCTATCTATCTATCTATCTATCTATCTATCTATCTATCTATCTATCTATCTATCTATCTATCTATCTATCTATCTATCTATCTATCTATCTAGCCGCCTACGGTTTTGTGCTCTCCTGGCCGTTTCGCTAATCGGATGTTTACGAAAATTGGTATGCCATATCATGACTACATGACGAACATAAATGACAAGTCATAACATGAAAATCGTGATATGCGTGTCATGAGCGGCATGATTTACATGCCATGGTCTTGGTGCTCTCCTGGCCGTTTCGCTAATAGGATGCATGCGAAAATTGGTATGGCACAACAAGACTGCCTGACCAACAGAAATGGCAGGTCATAACGTGAATATCATGACATGCGTGTCATGAGCGGCATGATTCACATGTCACAGTCTTGGTGCTCTCCTGGTCGTCTCGCTAATGGGATGTATACAAAAATTGGTATGCGACAATACGACTGCATGGCCAACATGACTGACAGGTCACAACACGAAAATCATGACATGCATGTCATGAGTGACATGATTTACATGCCACGCGTTTCGTTAATGGGACGTATACGCAAATCGGCATGCCACAACATGACTGCATCACAAATATAAATGACAGGTCGTAACACGAAAATCATGCCATGCATGTCATGAGTGACATGATTTGCATGCGACGGTCTTGGCGCTCTCCTGGCTGTTTCGTTAATGGGATGTGTACGAAAATTGGCATGCCATGACATGACTGCATGGCGAACATGACTGACAAATCACAACTTGAAAATCATGATATGCATGCCATGGTCAACATGATTTGCATGCCACGCGTTTCGTTAACGGGTTGTATACGAAAATTGGCATTGCACAAGATGACTGCATCGCGAATGTAAACGACAGCTCATAACATGAAAATTATGACATGCATGTCGTGAGCGACATGATCTACATGCCACGGTCTTGGTGCCCTCTTGGCTGTTTCGCTAGTGGGATGCGTAGGAAAATTGGTATGCAACAATATGACTGCATGACGAACATAAATGACAGGTCATAACATGAAAAGCATAACATGCATGTCATGGGGGGCATGATTTACATGCCAGGCGTTTCGTTAATGGGAGGTATACCAAAATTGCTATGGCACAACACGACAGCACGACGAACGTAAATAACAGGTCATAACATTGAAATCATGGCTCGCGTGTCATGATCGGCATGATTTACATGCCATGGTCCTGGCGCTATACTGCCGTTTGTTTAATGGTATGTGCTCCGTCTACTGACCAGGGGGCGCTACGTAGCTCCTGTCGGACGGCTCAGTATCGCTGACATTGGCCGCTTGGGTCGCACGTATGAGACGCGCGCGCACGGTGGAAACTGAGGCGACAGCGACGCGCGCGTTTCTTCGCTGCTTTCCGGGCGTGCTGCGAACCACACGAACGCTCGTGGCGTCGCCCTTTGGAACAGTTTGCCGCAGGTTTGGAGCGCGCGTCTCAAAGTAAATAAAAGGAAACAAGGTGGGACGGGCGGTCGGTGCTGCTATAGACTTGTAAACGCGCACGCGATATTCTCGCGTATTTCCCTGTCACAGTCTGCCCAATTTTCCTTCTCTCCGCGAGGCAGTGCATTCTGGCGCTGATGTCCTACATGGCAAAACTCGACTGCACGGAGCCCATACGAAAATTGGTTTGGCACACCTTGACTGCATGACGATCATAAATGACAGGTCATAACATGAAAATCGTGACATGCATGTCATTAGCGGCATGATCTACATGCCACTCGTTTCCTTAAAGGGATGTATGGCAAAATTGATATGGCACAACACGGCTGCATGACGAACGTAAATGACAAGTCATAACGCAAGAACCATGGCATGCGTGTATGAGCGGTATGGTTTACATGCCAGTCTTGGTGCTCTTGCGGCCGTTTCATTAACTTCATATGTACCAAACTCGGTATAGCGAGACAACAATTCAAATCCATTTTACGTTGCTTATATGTGCTTCCAATTTCCTTGATTCCCACTGCATGTGGGATCTGCCAACTTTTTCTTTAGTTTTGCATCAATGGGACTAACCACGCTCAGGGGAACACCTGCTATATTGTTTTTTTTTGTGGTGTTTTTTTATAACTTCTTTCGTGTCTTTCCATACATGTTATTTGTATCTTAAGGAAAGGAAGTTCCACCAGAAGGGCGAATACAAGAATGCAACACCGACCGATTAGAGCGCTATACGACGGAAGACTAGCAGCTCATTATTAAGTGTAGTAAAGATGAACTTGATATGCAAGAGCGTTTCCTGTAGCATCGCCAGGATAATATAGAGGATATCCACAGTTCTGGCTGCGCTGAGCATTGCGTGTGCCCCAGCTCGTGTGTACACATTTCTGTCCTCAGTAGTGACCACACCCAAACATGCAGTGTTCAGCACTGGACGCGCGGCGCGGGCAAAGCTTTGCGGCTGAACTCGCCCAACCTCGGGCACTCGCATCAATGATAACCAATCCGGTAGTGTCGATGAATAAAGTGATCGGCCTATCATCGTATGTTTATGCACAAGTCGGCAAACTCCCGCTAAGCGCACTCACTCGGATTCAGACCATACTATTAATATGAGTGACATCCGGTCAACAAATATTACGTGAGTTTGGGACAAGGGAGTTGGCTGAGTATTTTTTTTTCTTTTGTTGTGTGTAACTTTGAGTCTGGGTGAGCAAGGTTTTGCGAGATATTCTTGAGTCTGAGCGCAAACGATCCCGATTTAAGGGAACATTGCCATATTCTCACCTAGCGATTAGTTTGACAATCGGTAATGGTGATCAGGTGCAGCAGCAAAGCGATAAGGGTCCCCGCTTGAACAACTATGTTACAAAGCGCACTACCTATTGTAGCGACAACTTCGCTCTTTGAAAATTCAGTCATGATTGCCTGAGCGAAATTAGTCAGATTTCATGGATCTGTATAAATAAGAAGTGCGATTCTTTCGCAAATATTTATATGCGTATGGATTCGCATCTTAATTAACCTCCACTCTTCGAATAGGTTTGAGTGCCGGGTTGCGCAGGTTGAAACGTTCGTTACTGTAGTTTTATGTAGTCTTGTCCAAATTTTTACCGCTACCCATTTTACATCGCATGGAGCCAAAGAAAGCAATTACACAAAATATATCGCAAATATTTTGTTCCCTCTGTTAATAAGATCGCTGTCACATTTTCATAAACGCCATGTATTATGCGTGTGTGCGTGTATATGTGTGTGCGACCATCTCCCAATTATTCCTTTTTATTACAGGATGGTCCAGTGGGTCGTGACACTAAAGAACTCTAGCAAGCGAGCAATGGTTAGCCTGGCACAACCTGGTGAGCATGTTTTCTGCTTTTACAGTCTTCATAACTCTGACCTAGGTCCACGTCCGCACTCTCGTTCCCTGTACGTGGCGACCTCATCGGCTTGAGTGAATAGCCCGTGAAAAGCACTGGCGTGATTCGTGGAGAATTGTGTAGCTTGCACGTGATCCTGTCTAAGATAGTATTAACGCGATAGCGTTAGAGAGCTCGTTCCGCACAAATACTGCCGTCGGTGTCGGCGTCTCTTCGTGAGCAAGAAAATTGCCCATGAGCGAAAAATAACAGCTCCAAAAATGGACAACAGTGTCCATCTAGTGGAACACATATCAAGCAATGTCTCGACTACCATGGCCTCCGAGACGGCGAGCGCGCCCGCCATCTCGGAGGCCATGCGACTACAGCAGAGCCTATATGCGGTGTCGTCGGATGCTCTGCATCCACTTTTTTACCATTTCATTCTCACGACGCCATTAAAGAAGTGAAGTACTGCAGTTGCCATTTCACCAACCATAAGGCGATGCTTGTTGCGGTTGGTCGGAAGAGGTCTCCAGAAGAACAAATCGAACAGCTGCCAGGTAGTTAACGCAAGAAGGACGACAGAATGTGACCATTTACGAATAAAAGTGTCACGGCTACGCGCATTTCATACTACACGACCATGTGACTATATCACTGTACAAAATTTTCATGAGGTTGATATACAAGTGGTGTTAAATAGAACGAAAACCTCTACCATTACTGTAGATACGTCGCGCGCGCGTGTGTGTGTGTCTGTGCGTGCGTGTGTGTGTGTAACAACACACATTAATAAGTATGCACTGAGTGGTTGAAGTGCACGCTAGGGGCTGGATTTCGCTATCGCGTTCAACTCTTAAAGGCGAAGCTTAAGGGTCTCCCAAGTTATTTCCTGCCTGTGTGCTGAGTGCAGCCGAACATTCTGACAACTGTGGAAGTATCATTGCGAGGTCAACTCAGCGTGCTAGAACCGCTAAGGTACTTCTTGATACTGAAGTACTTTAAATTACGAGGTTCGCTCGCATATTGTTAAAGAATATGCCTCCGTAGCTTGGTTCCCCCTTCGGACACAGTGAAATAGGCTCGCTTGGCAAGGTTCAACGTAAATCTATTCACTTTATGGTCCATAATTGCGGCCATAAACTTTCACCAACGCAACACCCCTACTGAAACGTTCCGGTTCGTATTCACAAATTTTATACGTTTCCGTAAGAAATCCATAAATATTGCGTATATTTGTCGCATACTTCTCGTACACTTCCACATGAGTCTTACGGAAAGGCATCGAAGTATTGGAACATCCATAAAGAACGCTTCATGAGGGATTTGTACGGGCTCAACATCGAACCGATACACTCACATTGTCCTGTCGACGCGATGACGTAGTATACATAAAATTAGGAATAGCTGGCTTTTCTGATGGTAAGTATATTTACTATGAAAGGTTCTTCACGTAACTGCCATGCCATGACCGTAGGACACCATTTTGCTCGTTCTTACGAATTGTTTCAGCTCTTTGTAGCGATAACAGAGCAATAGAATTTTCTGCCCTTTAATATCGGTTCACTGCCGTTTAATATTTTATAGCGGGCAATGCTAAGCGCCTCGCTAACGCGTAAGGTCCTTCTATTGTACCTTTTTTTTATGCGCACGTGATTTTTTTCTTGTGGGTGCCATTTCCATTTTTGTAGTTTCCTTTTTCTGTTTATTTCTAACGCAATAACGCTGAAACCTGTGTCGCAAAAAAAAGAAAAAGAAATCGACGTCGGCGTGCGACGCAGGCGCCGCCGTCTTTGGGAGAGAGAAGACATCTCGAAGCACCACGACCACGTAGCCCTCCTATCCATTACGGAAATTCACTAGTGAACAAGATGAAGTTTCTCAGTATAAATCCCCAAGAAAAATTGTAAAATTTGACTCAAATTAAACCTACACACGTAATACATCGAACTCCTATTTGAATGCACGAGAAACATTTCTATTGCGAGGAAACTCAAGTGCAAACGCCTTTTTCTGCTTTTCTAGCCTACAATAAACGGTGCGCTTGGGCTTCGCTACCTATGCAGAAGGGGCCTGGGCTCGGGTAGGATACTTGCGTAAACATGGTCCAGATGGCGCTCGGTGATTCGCGTTCCACCCTTCAATGCGAAGCTAAAGAGTTTTCCTATTTTTTCTCTTAAAGGGAGCGTCTACCGTCCTTCATCGTTCTCCCGTTTTTATTTTGGCTCATTAGACAGCGTATCTTTTGAAGTGTCCCAGCGTGCAGTGGTTTCTCCAGAAACTGAATAGAAATTATTAAAACACAATTTATTTATCTACGAAGTCGCTCCTTTCCTAGTGTAGGCATGCCAGCAACACTGGTTACCGCGCATGATGAGTCGTCGTCCCCCTGGCAACTCTATCGGGCGCGGGAGGCTTCTCAACAGGAACCGGTTTCAAGGTCGACATTCAAGAGGTGACGAGGAGGAGGAGAGGCGAGGGAAAGTCGGCACGCGGGGGTGCGCCTCGGACATGCAGCGCCGCGTGCATGACAAGCGCAGTACTACGCGCCTGTGCAGGCAGACGAATTCGAATGCCCCGCCACGGTGGTCCAGTGGCTAAGGTACTCGGCTGCTGATCCGAGGGTCGCGGGATCGAATCCCGGCCGCGGTGGCTGCATTTCGATGGAGGCGAAATGTTGAGGCCCGTGTGCTGTGCGATGTCAGTGCACGTTAAAGAACCCCAGGTGGTCTAAATTTCCGGAGCCCTCCACTACGGCGTCTCTCATAATCAGAACTGGTTTTGGGACGTTAAACCCCACAAAACAACAAAACAACAACAGACGAATTCGAAGGCAGCGCCACCTGCGCCACTCCGAAAGCAGGGAAAAAGAACAAATTGCTCTTGCACGCTATAACAAGGTGTCCCATAGGGTGAAGTGCGCTTGCGCGACATACATAATTGTTTTTCAGCAGAATATGTGTGCCTGCGTGGGCTGGTTCTCGTACACTTGGAAAATGGCGAACACGCTGTTGGGTGTCTCTAACGGCGTTTTTTGCACCACTTTCAGAGCAAAATTAAAAACCTAATTCCTTTTTGTGGGGCGGAAGCGTGCTCGTTCCCGTAAATGTGACGCACGATCTGCCCAATTTTACCACAATCTTAAAAAGTTTTCCCAGCGGTAGACAGTCCCTTTAATATTTCTTACAAATTCCACTCCTGGTATACCTCTATATGAAGGCGCTAATATTAGGGGCCCTCCGTGGAAAAGAATATGATTAATTCTGCATTGTGTGTGAACAAAAGTGACGGCAGCGCTCCCTGCGACAGATAGTTTCCTATAGGCAAAAAGAGTGAAAACAGGTCCTAGAATGCTGTCATTGGTGGCCTACTTCACTTCGGGGCTTCCTCCAAGCGAAGCAGGTCATGCAGAAATAGACTTCAGCAAGTTCAGGTATTCGGCTAGATGGTATTTCATGGTCGTTAAACAACGCTACGTTTAGCAGGTACACTATGCGAGCAAGGACGTACTGAATGACGACGACACCACGAACCAAAAATTATCAACTAATTTAGTCGCAAATGCGCGGAAACTGGATAAACACTTCAACGCAAGGTTGGGTGAGAGGGCTGAAAAACCATGGCGAAATGTTGTCAGTGGGCACACGAGGGGTGACGTTCCGGACTTGCGATACTCTACAGTTGATTATGCCGCCTTTTGCGGGGTCGTTCACTGCGGCATTATACTATACTGTTTCTGATAAAGTCGATTGTAGGCGGGCTAAAAAAAACATTCATACAAAATGGCAATCGACGCATAAACTGTGGCAC
>CM023490.1:46375295-46482675 GCA_013339685.2 Hyalomma asiaticum
CCGCCACCTAACACCTTCCATTTCTGTAGCATAGCAGCGCGTGTCACCTTACGCAACCGCATGCCTCTAATAATCAGAGCACTTAAGTCCTACGATGTCGAGTACTAATCTAATTTGCACATTAAGTAAGTAATGAGGAGAAAAACTTATTTTCAACTATAGAGTGTTTACTTAGGTGGATGTTTGCATCGACTAGTCACTGTTATGTGTCCAAGCCACCTACGTAGAGTCTGTTTCATACTTAGGGGAAATCTCGGAGCGCCTTGCAACGCGATGCGGCCATTATGCGGCGAACGCTGGAGTCGGCAAACAGCAGCTGCATACGCAGGCGCAGATGCTCTATGCGTGCAGCCTTTAACCGAAGCCGCATCGCGTTGGCCACATGGCCACATCCGGCAGAGGTGGTAGTGACGGCCCACCACATAGTAAAATAGAGTACCAAGACGGGCGATTCGGTTGACATACATTGTAAAACAACTTTAAACTGCTGTGACGCAAACGGAAAACAAAGATGGCTGCGAACCCTCTCTCTACATGTTCTTTGTCCGTGTCTGTTGACCCAGTTAAAAAAGTTTGACGACATGGTAAAATGCCTACAATAATTGGTCAGTCACACACATACGCAGTGATGCCCAAGATAATGTAAATATCCATTCCGACAACATAGGCTACAGACGCATAATTACCAGCAAGAAGCATCAACGGTCGTCAATGAAAAAACAAGAAAAATAAACACAGAAACGTATTCATCAATATAGATACGGTGGCTTGAAAAATGGGGCGCTTTTAAGCGTCTAAAATGTTCATGAGAAATTCGCTAATCTGAGCCAGTGTAATGCCTTTTATCGCAATAACTAATGTATGGAACTTGTTGAATTCTGACAGTAGCTGGCTATAAATTCATTGTACTCCGTAACTAGTTCTCATGTGAGGAGCTACTCAACGCGCTTCATGACGATGTGGGTAGTGTGATTTGTACGTGCACATACAAACTAACATTGATATAGTTGAGTTATTATTTTACAGAAAACATCGTAGAAAGGACGTCTTCTCCGGAGTCTCACGCATTACCACAACTATAGTGCCACATATCCATCTGCCGCACTCATAGCCGCAAAAAGTGTGCAAATTCATAAGTAGAAAGCGCTACATCGAGTTGTTTGCTTGTATTATCGTGATATTCTCGTTTAAACTGCAGGGCATTTCCATACCCTGGCTTCAGCTGTTTCGAAAGCTGAGTGTGTAAAGCTAACTGGTGCGAAATATTGGTGTTTTCTGGGAATGGACGCCAAACAGTGATCTCTTCTTTCCCGCACAGCATGGTGTACGTACTGGGTGTCACAAGGAACTTCGACACATAACCACACGAAATGTGACGAAGCATACAAAAAGCACTGTGCACAAAGTGGTAATGGCTTTGTTACTTATGACTGGACGAAATCATGCAATGAGAACAACAAGCCTATCCGTTAGGGTACCGTCGCCAGGACGTCTCAAGTTTTTGGGAGCTTGTAATTGACCCTGAATAACCTTGCTTCTGGAGTTCAAAATTGAAATAATAAACATGTTTTCGCTGTTTATCAATGCAGTTTGTATCTACAGTTCTCAAGTGAATCAGTGTTTTAATTTAGCGGTGCCCTGAGCAGTTTTCTAAGCTGATCATGAGTTGGTATTCATTGAGAAGAAGAGAAACTGCGATAGCCCTATGAAAATGAAACGACCAAAAATGTTACATTTAAGGATTTGATCCAATTGATACATCTTCAGACTAAAAGAGTCCGTGCAGTGTTATGACCTGTCACCTAATCCTTCCTTTACTTCTGCTTTCACTTCTTCAGATTTACTTTGTTTCTGTTGATATTTATTGTCCACTGCTCAATGGCGGGTGCCCGACGTTTCGCTGGCGATTCTTGTTTATTTTTCAAACAAATAGCCTTGCATGTTGGCTAGTAAAATCAATGTTTTGGTGCTGTAAAAGCGCTGCTTGATCTCGCAGAGGAAAAAATATAGCGATTTTTACTTCGCAATTGCTTAGAGACAGAGAGAAAGACAGACGGAGAAAAAGGGGAAATTTAAAAAGAACAGTGGGAAAACGTGCGACACGGCCACAAATGGAAAATACATGCATACACACGAAATTTCGTACTTATCTACACTAAATATAATCACATAAGCATTAAGACTTTAAAGGAACCATTTTACAGGGTTAATAACTCATTTAATATAATGTTTGTTTGCTATTATGTTTGCATCTTCTTGTTTTGTACTGACTCATATTACTAATTTCTAACGTGATGTCCCCTGTACAGTCCGTTGTCTATCGGACCTCTATCGTACAATCAACATTTATAACTTTCGTTATTATACAGAGTAAAATAACTCTGAACTAAAGAAAAGTGAATGCAACAAAGAAATACTGAAGTTCAGAATGCACACTGACACCGGAGTTATTGTGCGTTACGAGGAAGCTGGCGGGAGGTATGACCTTCTTCCGCACTGTATGCCGAATGCGAAAATTATTTAAATTACAGAGCCTCCCCGTGGCTCGAATAAATACTCACTAGGCGTAAGAGTGAGATGGTCGTGATGATGATCATGGGCAGCAACTAGTGTCAGAACAACTGCATATCACACTTCAACATCACCGAGGGGAGAACGTCCCTCATGAACAAAGGAGGTTTAAAAAAATGCTGGACTTGGAACGCCCGCTGAACCTTACCGCGACGGGTGAAGCCGGCGTTTTCCTACGGTTCAGCCCTAAAAGCTTGCCAGAATGTCCAGAAACCACTATCATTTCAAGCATTCTTGATCTGCTAAAGTAAACTCTAGATAAATTGCAATATAAAAGCGCGTAATTTTGGATGAATAAAGTACCATTGACCGAGTATCAATGCCACGATATGGCACGAAATTTTCGCGATGGTCAAGTTTCACCCCGGCACCCGTAGCACAAAGAGGCACATCAAACAGTGTCTTTCTAGCAATGCTGACCGCTTTAAAGGGGTTAAGAAGTGTGAGGAAAACGTTTTTTATATTGTGCTATTTGGATGCTATTAGACGATGCCCTGAGTAACATGGCGGCCGCCGGCTTCACCTACTGCACAAAATCTCCACTCCAGAATTTTTATTCTAAACCTCCTTGCTCGTGACAAGACTGGATTTGCCTCAAAGCGGTTTTGAAGAACAAGCTAAACGTAGTATTTACGAAGAGCTCGTGTTTTCGTCTCTCTCTCTCTCTGTCATTGTGTGCATGTGTGTTTGACCATTGCCGCTGTTTAAAACCGACTCCCCCAGGAATCGGTACTGCGTAGTTCTTCCTGCATTTCGGGTTGCACAACATTGGCTGTCATCAAACAGTGGGACGCGTCGCTCGATACCGTCACCTCCATGAACCATCTTGAACCTACAGCAAGAGCACACAAGGGATTCGAAACTAGAATATTCGTGAACTGATGACACCACCCATGCAGGACTAGGAGAGGATCGTGTAGTCTCTCTTGGCTGGAGTAGCTGTACTATGTCTCCTGGGACACGAGAGAGCTTAAAGGGGTCGTGAAAAGAATTTGGAGATGCCGGTTTGTAATTTTCACTGCTTCAATACGCATTCGACAAGCCGATTCCGAAATATTTCGGCGAAATATTCAGTGCACATTTAACAACGCCCGTTTTAAATCTCAGCTTTCTTGCGCTCCCGAAACGACTATGCGACACTACCGGCCGGCGTGGTACTATTTGGTGACGTTGAGGTAAGATACTTTTAAGTTCAAAGGCACAGTGAACTCGCGTTTGCTCTAAAGGAATCAATTTACTTGAAAGCTAGAAAGGAAGAAAATACTTGGAAACCGTGCGGTGCCACCATTCGGAAGAAAAGCGGTAGCACGGTTTGTTTTCCCATGGCCTCCGAGGGCGCGCAAATCTCTGAGGTATGACGGCTACTAAGATGACGTCATCTGCAGAGTTGAGGGGAACGCGCGCAGTGAAACCGAAACCGCGTTTTTTTATCGCTCTAAATCAACGCACACGGTGCAACGGAACAGTGGATATTGTTGATTGGAGGGTCAGGACCCCGAATACGCACTTAGTACAAAATGTTCAGAAAACGTTTCACGACCCCTTTAAGCAGTTCAAGTCCCAGAAAATATGGCGTCAGCGCTGGCGTTCACGGCAGAAGCGAACATTGCGAGTTCTACTGCCATTTTCCGGCTAACCCGTCTAGGCAAGCCCTTTGCCATGGCACAGCTCGTTTAGCAAACAAAATCAAATTTTCCAAATGAAAATCCGCCACATAGTTAAGAAACTGAAAAGTACAGACATACGGCAGTCGGTGTTACAGAAGCACGGTCAACACAACCGTCGGAGCAATAGCAAAGAAATAGACTGGGAGATATAAAGGAACTGAAAGTGATATAAAAGAGAGAAAAGCCGTAGTACAGAGACACTGAAATTTTGACAACCTGGGTTCTCTAACGCAGTGGCCGTTATCAAAGTCTAAGCACTGCCCAATGTGAGGCGTTCGCACGCGCTTTAGCCATCACCCGAGTATGAGGTTACTGCTCCTGTGTGCTACTGCTATTTCTATGCAACTAAATGTGAATGCAACCGCTTAAAGATCTATTTTTGTCTTCTAGGCAAGGAGGTTTAAGAAAAGATGCTGGAGTTGCAACGCCCGCTGAACCTTACTGCAACGGGTGAAGCCGGCGGGTTTGCCTATGGTTCAGCCCTAAAAGCTTGCCAGAGTGTCCAGAAAGCAGCATGATTTCAAGCGTCCTTGATCTGCTAAAGTAAACTCTAGACGAATTGCAATGTAAAAGCACGTTGTTTTGGGTCAATAGAGTACCACTGCTCGATTATCAATGCCACGATATAGCACACAAATTGTCGCGATGGTCAAGTTTCACCCCAGCTCCCGTAGCACAAAGAGGCACATGAAGCAGTGTCTGTCTAGCAAAAATTCGGCGTAGCAGAAATTTTGAAATCCTTTGTCACTAACGATCAAAAATGGCTGCATGTCCTTTGCTATCATCAGCGATAATTCCTTGTCAAGCTTCTTTTTCTTTTCGGTTTGGTTTCCATACTCAGAAATGGAGAAATGCAACTTGCTTCGCTTCGGTTTTGAGGGACCAGCCGCATCTCTACATGCATCTTCTACTTCTTCGCCCTGTCCTCGGTCCTCGTGAAAGAACACATTTGCATTGCACTGGTTCATGTGGTCCCTTAAATTAGAGGTATTCCCGTTTGTTTTATATTCCTTGTTGGACAATATGCACTTGACATGTCCAGTCCTTGCATCTTTGGCGAAGTAATCCCAAACCGCCGCCTTAGCCTTCGGCATATTGGTTATTATGAGCTGAAAAGTGAAAATGAACGAATGGTTTAATGTTACATTAATGTTTATGTACAGTGAAAAAAATAAAAACCTAATACCAAGTGGCGTTTGGAACCTATTTTATTGTTCACCTGCCTGCTGTCCCGGTAGCCTCCTATTTTTCGGGATAATGCAAAAGACACCCCGGATATGTGAAATAATAATGCCACGTTTCTACTGTAGGCGCTGTTGATAGAGGCAATAATTGAAACGCGTGAAGATAGTTTACGAAGCAGTAGGCAATGTATGGAATGTGAAGGCGGTTCCTAAAAAGGCGATCAATCCATGGCACTGATCAGAACGAAACGTGCCGGCTACTGACCGCACACCACTTACCGCATTTGCCACTAAATTTACAAGAGGACCTTGGCATTTTTGTAAATATGTATTTCTTCACCGCTGCTAGGTGCGTACGTATGTACAACAACTGCACGTTCGACACGTTCTGACTCTAAATGTCGTAGTGTCAAAGGAAGTCGAGATTTGCCAAAGTAAGAGAATTATACTAACTGAAAGCAATGTTATGCATCGAGGCCACTCTACACTGAATACGGAACAGCCGATTGGATCTTCGTAAAATGAAAAAAGCTACGCAGTTAACACTGCTCCCCAAAAACACGAAACGTAAGTTTACGATGTCACGCACGAGAATAAAATACTGAAACAACGGTGTGCATGCAAGCAAAGAGTTTTAGCGGACATCAAAGCACGGGCGGGCGTCACAGTGCCAGTTCGTGTGACGACGCAAACGTGCTTCGAAGCAGTGCCCAAATGTCTTCAGAATTCCTTGCGCAGACAGAAGTGGTTCAGCACCGAGGACAGGTAGGCCGGGGGCATATGGACATCGCCACCTTTCTTACGAGCACGTGCTTGCGAGCGATGTCGCTTGAAAGTTTCGTTTCTGCGTCCAAAAGGCAGTGCCTTCGCTTGAATGAACGAAGGATCACAAAGCCACGTGATATTATCTACCGATGTTGCTTTCCTTGCTCGGTTTTGTGCGCTACGGGCGGATGGTTTCGTTTCGAATTCTCGGTCGGATATACCTTTTCCGTTCGCGATTTCAACTTTGATTTGATTGCTTTGTCTTGCCGATCCGTACGTGAAAGGATCTAGTAGGTCCGAAGCTGCATAAGAAGTAAACAAAGAAATACTGCTGGCGCTGTCCGCTTCATGTTGTAGTAAATAATCTCTAGCTATTGCGCCGCCTTGCCGATCTTGCCATGGTTATTCCCACAGCTATACTACGCCCACGGGGAACCAAGTTTACGCGGCGATCAGTTCACGCAGTTGGTTTTATACTATTGACAATGCTATTCAAATTACAGTGGATAGTATACTATCAATATTATCATCGTTAGTGCTATTGATAGTTCTTCGTACCATCCATAGTTCGATAGTGGCTCTACCATCGATAGTACCGATAGTGCTATCGATAGTTCTGCATCACTAGGACATATCAATAAATGCAAACGTTTTCTAAAGAAAAGAAGGAAATGTTCAGCGCTCCTCGACGCAAATCGAGTATTTAAAATGCTGGATATATTCTGGAAATATCCTGCTGCCTTGTTGATCTTTGTCAAACTTTTCTTCAACAACAAAAAACTATTGATATTCTCATTCGGCCGACAGTAATTCACGAGAATCTGCGTACAAAAGTCTCCCACGCATGCTTCGCCAAGCAGTATCAGTTTTTGACGCGGCTTAGACTGCTAGTGACATTTTCGCTGAAGCCAAACTCCTCGCAGGGCTTCAATTTTGGCTCTTCGTTAGTTGGCAGTCCTCTTTTCATTGACTCTGCTCCTTACTCAATATTCTGAAGAACTAAGGATATGCCTACCTTGCCTGTGTGATCTATTGTAACAAAATTGAACTTCAGCCCTACCTATAATTTACATGGCTTCATTTGCTTCATGCTTCAACACAACACGCAAACAAAAATTGGGCGACCCTTAAGCTTCGCCTTTAAGAGTTTAACGCGATAGCGAAATCCGGCCCCTAGTGTGCACTGCAACCACTCAGTGCATACTTATTATGTGTTCTTACACACACACACAGACACACACGCACGCGCGTGCGGCGACGTATCTCTAGTAATGGTAGAGGTTCTGCAATTTATTTAAGAGCACTTTTATATCAACTTCATGAAAATATTGTCCAGTAATGTAGTCACATGGTCCTGTATTACGAATTGCGCGTAGGCGTGACACTTTTATTCGTAAATGGTCCCATTCTGTCGTCTTTCTTGCGTTAACTATATGGCACCCGTTCGATTTGTTCTTCTGGAGACCTCTTCCGGCCAACCGCAACAGGCATCGCCTTATGGGCGGTGAAATAGCAAACAGCACGTTGTCTAATAATATTTGCTGTTTGCTTGATGTGATATGTTCCCTGTCCTAGAACGACGGAACCATATAGGCTCTGCTGTAGTCGAATGGCCTCCGAGATGGCGGGTGCGGCCGCGGTCTCGGAGGCCATGGTGGTCGAGACATGTTTTTCACAATGTCTAACAGATGGCAGCACATTATCTAATGTTTGTTTGATTCCTCCTACAAATCGCCGAATGGGCTCATTTTCGTCGTGACACCTGCCGAACAAAATGCGTTAAGGAGACTCGTTCCACTACATGACATTTATGTGGTGTTTTTTTTTTTTTCGAAGCAGTTGCAAGTAAGATCGTGGCTTTGTGGTAGGAGACCTGCTTGACACGCAAACGGCCCGGGTTCGATCCTTAATGTGACCGAAAATTATTATTCTGTATTTTATTTGCATCTTTCTCGATTTTTCCGTCACGGACGATTTTTCGCTCACAAGCGACACCGACGGCGGAATTTCTGCGAAACGAGCTCTCTAGCGCTATCGCGTTAAAATAATGAGCAACGAGGCAGAAAAAGAACGACATTGCGGAATTTGTGCCCGCATGTGCCACTGTCAGTGTGTTGCTTCAACAATGAGTGACATTCCTCTGAACTCTCAAAGTCTACTGTGCAAGCGTGGCTGCTGGAAATGTCACTTTAAGACATCACATTCATGACATTTCCCGTGAGCATTCAACTCATAAAACAATGTATTAGTAATTCTGCCGCGGACCCGCTGAGCAGTTCTGCCACGTAGAACTGGGGACGTCTTCATTTATGTGATACACATTAAGCATGACCTGTGGAACATTTGTTCCCGCGAAAAAAACCGACTTCTTTTAACTCAAGCAGGATACAGAAGCCACCCTCAGGATAGAGCAAGTGCGCTTTCTTCAGGAGAATGAGGAATCACATATGGCTTGCCTGTCTCCAACTGACGCACAGGCAGGCACGCTAGGCTATTATAGATAACGACATCTGTAGAGACTTCATTTATTTTGCAACCGCTGCTGATAGCCTGCATATAGCTGCTAATCGCGGTGCCTGGTCACTCGATGTTCCTGTAACATTGTGGTGGAGGTGGAACGTTCCCCGTCCTCGCCACGGAGCTTCGTAGCGGCCGCACCGTCCAGTTTTCAGCCATGGCTCCCGAGGAGAACACCTCGTCGCCATCTACAACTGCGGCGTCTACGACAACCTATGTCACGGTTTCCAATCTGCAGGATCCCGGAACATTCTCCGCCCAAGAAGGCGTCGACGTCGACGACTGGCTGAACATGTATGAACGTGTCAGCCGAAGCCACGGTTGGGACCCTACCGTAATGCTCGCGAACGTCATCTTCTACTTGCGGGGAACACCACGCTTCTGGTTTGACACAAACGAAGCCGAGATCTCCAGCTGGGAAGCTTTCAAGGCAAAGATTCGCGACCTCTTTGGCAGTCCATCAGGTCAGAAACAGATTGCGCGTAAAGAGCTTGCCGCCCGTGTCCAATCGGCAACCGAATCCTATGTTGCATACATCCAGGAAGTCCTTGCGCTTTGCCGAAAAGCAGATGAGACGATGACGGAGGCTGACAAGGTGGGCCACATCCTCAAAGGGATCGCGGACGACGCGTTTAATTTGCTCGTCTACAACAATGTATCTTCTATTGATGCCATTGTTAAAGAATGCCGCCGGTTTGAGTTGGCCAGAAGTCGCCGCGTCGTGCAACAGTTTTCCCGTCTGCCTAACACGGCTGCTACATCCTCTTGCGCAGACGTCGCTCCCCGCCCCCTTTCCATGACAGCGTGACGCGCATTGTTCGTCGGGAACTTGAAGCTGCCACTCCAGCGCCATATCACCCTCGCCCACTAGACGGAACCCTTGACCAAGTAGCTCCCTCCGTTTCAGTCATTCAAGCCGTAGTGCGACAAGAAATTGCCAACCTCGGTTAGCCGTCCGCCTACTCCGTCTCCCGACCTGACTTCCGACCACCAGTCTCGATGGCAACGCCCCGCATCGACACCTACCTTCCACGAAGATCCCGCAATCCGGATGAATGGAGAACCCCAGACGACAAGCCGATTTGCTTCCGCTGCCATAGAGCTGGTCATATATCCCGCTACTGCCGCACATCCTGGACGCCGCCCAATTGGAGCTCGCGTTCGTCCCCTCGCCGATATGTAGACCCACCCCGCTTTTCGCCCCGTCGTGTGTACACCCCATCTGACGCACCTGACACCCGCTCTTATGCTCGTTCGCCTTCACCTCAGCGCCGTCGTTCCCCGTCGCCCCAACCACGCCGCCATTCCTCGCCGACCACCTTTGGAGCCCCCCGGACGGAAAACTAGACCATGCAGCGCCTGGAGGTAGGGCTGCATCATTTTCATTGTGCCCAAATCCTCCGTTGACGCTAATTACGAACAAGAACTTAGTTTAAGTGCACATAGACGACATTCCTTTGACCGCATTAATTGATACTGGAGCCCAGATGTCCATAATGAACGCTGACCTTTGCCGTCGACTCAGAAAAGTTCTCACGCCTCCCAATACTAGGGCCGTACGTGTCGCCGATGGCAGCACTGTTGCCGTCGCTGGAAAGTGTACTGCTCGAGTAGGCATTGCCGGCCATCGCGTTCCAGTACTTTTTACAGTTCTCACCACCTGCCCTCACGACCTAATCTTGGGGATGGACTTTCTTTCAACGCATTCTGCCCTGATCGACTCTTCTGCCGGTACTCTTTGCCTCGAACTTCCTTCTCTTCCGGATACTCGCCCAGAATTCCCCAACACCCTCTGTTCTACATCTTTTGTTCGCCTACAACCTAAAGCCCTCACGTTTGTCGACCTGGCCTCAACATCACCGTTGCCCGATGGCGACTACGTCATCACACCTCTTATCGATGTCCTCCTGGCGCGCGACATCACTGTGCCGCACTCAGTTATAACCCTGGCCGGTGGACGCGTGTGCCTCCCTCTTCTCAATTTTGGGTTGGCAAAGCAAGTTCTGCCACGAGGCATATCTGTGGCCACCACCCGTTTGTTAACAGACGATGATGTAACTACCTTTGCTGCCGACGTCTGCACAGATCCTTCAGCGCGCCTAAAGGACGCCATCTGCACCGATAAAACGTTTCGTTCCATGATAGCGCCGGACCTCACACCTGAACAAGCAGCCGCCCTTTACAGCCTTTTGGTGTCCTACCGCGACATATTCGACACTGATAATCGACCACTGGCTCAGACATCTCTTGTTAAGCACCGCATAAACACTGGTGATACTGTCCCCATTCACTGCCGACCGTATCGGGTGTCCACAGCAGAGCGTCAAGTGATACAGCAGGAGGTAAACAAGATGCTTGCCAAAGGCATTGTAGAGCACTCATCGAGCCCTTGGGCGTCGCCCGTCGTGCTTGTTAAAAAAAAAGACGGCACGTGGCGTTTCTGCGTTGATTATCGCCATTTAAACCGGATCACTAAAAAAGACGTTTACCCTTTACCACGGATCGATGACGCTCTTGACTGCCTCCACGGTGGCCAGTACTTTTCATCAATAGACCTTCGATCCGGTTATTGGCAGATTTCCGTCGATGAGCAAGACCAAGAAAAGACCGCATTCGTCACTCCAGATGGGCTCTACCAATTCAAGGTTATGCCGTTTGGTTTGTGCAATGCTCCCGCCACGTTTGAACGCATGATGGACTCCCTGCTCCAAGGATTTAAATGGTCCACATGCCTTTGTTACCTCGACGACGTCCTTGTGTTTTCGCCTACATTTGACACGCATCTTGAGCGCTTAGCTGCAGTTCTTAAAATATTCCGCAAAGCTGGACTCCAGTTAAACTCCTCGAAGTGTCACTTCGGACGCCGACATATTACAGTACTGGGGCACCTTGTTGATGCTACCGGTGTGCGACCAGACCCAGTGAAAATTCGTGCAGTAACGGCTTTTCCTGTTCCTCAGTCTGTAAAAGACGTGCGGAGTTTTGTGGGGCTCTGTTCCTATTTCAGACGCTTCGTGAAAAATTTTGCAGCAATCGCCCAACCACTTACTGCACTCCTCACGAAAGACGTCCCTTTTACGTGGGGACCCACGCAATCGGCTGCGTTCTCCCACCTTATAGCGCTCCTAACGACTCCACCTGTATTGGCCCACTTTGACCCGTCCGCCCCTACAGAAGTCCGAACCGATGCCAGTGGTCACGGAATCGGTGCCGTCTTAGCCCAACGTCAACACGGGCACGACCGCGTTATAGCCTACGCAAGCCGGCTCCTAACAAGTGCAGAGCGCAACTATTCGATTACAGAGCGCGAATGCCTCGCTCTTGTCTGGGCAGTTTCTAAAATCCGCCCATATTTATATGGCAAGCCATTTTCTGTAATCACAGACCACCATGCGCTCTGTTGGCTTTCATCGTTGAAGGACCCTACCGGCCGGCTTGGTCGCTGGGCACTTCGATTACAAGAATATACATACACAGTGACGTACAAGTCGGGACGCCAACACCAGGATGCGGACTGCCTCTCTCGATACCCTGTCGAAGAACCGAACGCTCTGTCTGACCCTGACACCGACACCTGCGTTTTTAGGGGCTCCTTAAGGCGGCACCCGTTCGTCCCTCGTCGTGTCGTAGTATGTAACCAGTCTTACGCTTTGACCTCCAAGGTGGTGCCGGTGGGAGATTTCTCCTGTGCGTTGTTGAACAATAAAAAATTCGCAGCGTGCGCGTTAACTAAAAGCCGAATTCTTCTGTCTCTCATTCCCAATTAGCAGCCATTGGCACGTTCCAGTAGTAAACGTTAGTAGAAGTAGAAGTGTAAGTGTTAGCTAAAAGCCGACTTCTGCTGTCTCTCATTCCCAGTAGCAGCCATTGTTTACCTCCAAGGTAAACAAGGCTCCCTCGCCGCGAGCGCTGGGAGCCACACGCTCCCCGGCAAACTCGACACTGCCCCGGCAAACGCGAGAGACAACGTTGGCGCAGGCAGCGTCTCCTAGCGAGTTTCTTGATTGAGAAATACCGACTGCTCGCGTTGGAGAAGCGTTCACCAGCAACCCATGTATATATATATATATATATATATATATATATGCACTGGATCTTGACTTGCAATAATGTGCCGGTGGGAGATATCACTTGTGCATTGTGCGTAGTTGAACCGTGAGGATTCGTAGCATGCGCGTTAACTAAATTAATCCGGAACTCGGCACGATCTACGATGAACATCCCGAGCTTCGCCCACTCATCATCATTCACTCCATGGATATGCTGTCATTTTTTCTGTCTCCCAACTGCTCCATGTCGTTGACGAGCAACGCCGTGATCCTGCCTTGCGTGCAATCATTGATCGCCTGGAGTCGTCACCTTCCGACCCGTCCCTTCGCTTATTCGTCCTTCAGGATGGTGTTCTCTACCGCCATAACGTTCGCCCAGACGGTCCATCCTTGCTGCTCGCGATCCCCAAACACCTTCGCTCGGCAGTCCTCCACGAACTCCATGACCTTCCCACCGCTGGACACCTCGGTGTGTCACGCACCTACGACCGGATCCGCCGACGCTTCTTTTGGCCTGGACTTGCTCGCTCCGTTCGTCGATACGTAGCAGCGTGCGAGAAATGCCAACGCCGCAAGACGCCATCGACGCTCCCAGCCGGGTACCTCCAGCCGCTAGACATTCCCACGGAGCCATTCTTCCGGTTGGCTTGGATCTACTTGGCCCTTTTCCACTTTCTACCTCCGGGAACAGATGGATCGCAGTAGCCACAGATTACGCTACGCGCTACGCTATTACCCGCGCGCTCCGAACCAGCTCTGCCACGGATGTCGCAGACTTTCTCCTGCAAGATGTAATTTTATTACATGGGGCTCCACGCCAGCTGCTCACGGACCGTGGCCGAACATTCCTCTCCAAGGTCGTCTCAGACATCTTGCAGTCCTGTGCAACGCGGCACAAGTTATCCACGTCGTACCACCCGCAAACAAATGGCCTCACGGAGCGCCTGAATCGCACTCTGACAGATATGCTTGCCAAATATGTTTCCTCAGACCACACTGACTGGGACCTCGCCCTCCCGTATGTTACATTTGCCTACAATTCCTCGCGTCACGACACCGCCGGCTATTCTCCGTTTTTTCTACTATACGGCCGAGAACCAGCCCTTCCTCTGGACGCGTCGATACCTGCTGTCACGGGGACCACCTGTCAATATGCCCTTGATGCTCTCGACCGAGCTGCCCACGCAAGAGAAATTGCCCGTGACCGCCTTTTGACATCCCAAGAGAGCCAACGGCGCTTGTACGACCGGAGACACCGAGACGTGCACTTTCCGCCTGGTTCTTTGGTCCTCTTGTGGTCTCCGACACGTCACGTGGGCCTGTCGGAAAAACTGCTGTCGCGGTATACAGGCCCTTACCGAGCGATTCGTGAGGTCACTCCCGTGACCTACGATATCGCCCCTATCGCCCAAGCTGCTTCGCCTACTTCACAGACACGTGATATCGTGCACGTCACACGGTTGAAGGCATATCAACCTCCAGCTGATGACATTTAGACGCTCCGAGACATCGCTTCTGCCGCCGGGGGATCATGCTACACGCATGCCGCATTTGAGGAGCTCGGCCGATGCGCGCGGCCACTATCGACGGAGAGAAGAGGAAGCTCGCACTTGGCTCGGACTCTGAGCGGGAACGGGCTGCATTGCAACCGCTGCTGATAGCCTGCATATAGCTGCTAATCGCGGTGCCTGGTCACTCGACGTTCCTGTAACAATATCAACACATTGGGTAATATCACTTGGGTATACTGGTTTAATTTTATTTCCATTTAATAATTCAGGCATAGTTCAATTCAAACGTGATATAATGACACTCTACGACGATGTGATTTTACGATCATACGTTTAATTCTCTTTAAATGTTTACACACGATCTCGTTCGTGTATGAGCTACATGCCGAGAAATCCTTATGGATTTCCTTGTAGCTTTGTAGCTATAGACAGGTGGTTGCGGAATTTCCCTTTCCTAAATACTACTTCACCTTGCCACATTCCAGAGAACTCATTTACCAAATTATATGCCTTCCAACAGTTTCATCGTTGCACACTGTAACCGGCAGTTTCACGAGCCCTGAACAGCTCACCAAGACGAAGGAAATGAACTTGAAATTAAGATTTATTTCCTAGTGACTCATTTTACACTTTGATGCGGTTTTTCTTTTCTTTTTTTTTTTGAAAAGGCTATCATGTCTCATTTGGCGGTAATTACGATGGACCGACATGAAATGCAGCTCGCCGCTCTCCGCCGACCATAGTTATCCGTGAATGCGGATTCGTTTAAGTAAAGTAGCTGCTCAGCACTGCATATTTCCAGTAGGCCACACTGCTCGCCACACGAATATGACGTATTGGACTTATGAGCCGCCAGTGCTAGGACAGCGGAAAGGAAGTATGGTTGTTACAGAAATCTGGGTAGCGTCTACGATCAAGGTGTTGGATTAAGCTTAGCGACACCACCCTACATTTCATGCTTCTAGTGCTCCTCTGACTCGCCTATCTCGAGCATGCTACCTATCGCCAGTGCGGCATCCTGCTAGGACATCTCTTTAATTAAGAGTAGCGCATTATCGGCGCTTTATGCGGTGCTACGTCAGGGAGCGCCTTCGTTAGGGCAAGCCACCAGTGGAATTTACCACGGCCGACCTACACTCTTAGCACGGTAGCCTTTAATTTAGTTTATAGGTACAGAAAAATGTGAAAATATGCTCCTTTACTGAAGGTTAAAGCAATTTAACCTTTATAAAGGAGCATATTTTCACATTTTTGTGTACCTGTAAAATGAACCAAGAGTCAGCATGCTAAGAGTATATATACGACATCAAACACCGTCGTTATAGCTGATTAAAAAAGATCGCTTTATCAGTGGCATGTTAGGGGACAATATCACCTTAATTAGGCGTCAGATTTCCCGCATTGGCGTGTTATGCAGTACAGGCGCTGCGCCCATTTGCGCTGTCTGCAAAGCCCGATTCATTGGTCCAGAAAGAGAGACTGATGAGTGCGCCACAGTCTTTCAGTTAGACGCGTCTAAACATGCAGGAAGCGCACTGTAGGTTGGGACAGCGCGTTCGACTGCCAATAGTGCTGCACACATGCGATCTAGAAGTACTTCGGATTCGATACAGCTGAAGTATTATAGGATGTGCTATACTGTTTTCTGACTTAAAACATTTCCAGCACACTAACAAACATGAAGAGCGCTGCTATACAAAGAAATGTCGCATTTCTATAGTGCATTTTCTTCCAGAAAGAACTCTAACAGTTCATCCACGACAACTATCTTGCAAGTAGCAGAATGGTGAATTTCACCCACGTTCGCGAACACCCCGCCACGGTGGTCTAGTGGTTATGGCACTCGGCTGCTGATCCGAAATACGCGGGATGGAATTCCGGCCGCGGCGGCTGCATTTCGATGGAGGCGATCTGTTGAGGCCCGTGTACTGTGCGATGTCGGCGCACGTTAAAGAACCCCAGGTGGTCAAAGTTTTCGGAGACCTTCACTACGGCGTCTCCCATAATCGTAGCTGGTTTCGGGAAGTTATAGCCCACGAATTATCAGTGTTCGTGACTACTTTGAGACATTCTGTTGTCCAAAAGGCTAGTGGAAGTATAAATGGGGAGGAGGCAACAGTCGTCTGATGACTGTCGTCGACAAAATTCTCGCCGGTTCTGCAATGCAGCCGTACTCGCCTATTTTGACGCCAAGAAACTTCCTGAGGTTCGCGAGTTGAGTACCAGCTGTCGTCAACATCGCTTAGCGAGAACAATCCCACCTTCATGAGAAGTAGGAACTCTGATCGCCGTCAAGATATACTCGTGGTAGCAGTCGGCAAACAATGCGCTCATACAAGGAGGACATCATCATAAGGAGGAGAGCATACCGGAGGAATAAGGTACCTTCTGATTACTCGTTGTATACGCTTGGTTACTGGAACCTGAATTTTCATGTGCAAAATTGACTATAAGACACCTTGTGCAATTTGCAAGAGATAGAGAGAGAAAAAAAAGAAAACGTCGACCCGAACGTGTTTGCACGCTGTGTTGGGGTGTAGCATCGACATCAAAGTGCGAAGTATGCAGGGTCGTGCATGCGAGTCCTGCCCTTTTATGTATATTTTTTTCCTTTTTTTTTGAAATGTATGCGTGTATTGGTACATTTCCAAACTATGCATGATCACACTTGTTAAAAACGTGAAAAATGGTCGTTTTGGCTCGTAACTACCGTATCAGTGTCGGCATGCCATACCATAACTACTGCATAGCATACATAACGATGTTGTGGGCATGTTCGATCTGTACAGCGTCCAGGCAGCGCCAACAGTCACGTCAGAATCGCTTCGATATTAACGTCCCTGATATTAACGTCCCCGATAGTAGCGTCCCTGGCACAGCATAAAAAAGTAAAACACAATTGAGGCGCAGAATAAAATTGGCGTGTAACTCATACGATGTGTCTTCCCCTAAAATTGATTGATTTCTGGGGTTTAACGTCCCAAAACCACCTCTGATTATGAGAGACCCCGTAGTGGAGGTCCCTGGAAACTCATACAGCCTGGGCTTCATCCCCTAAAATCGCGTCACGTCTTTTCTATACCGCATCATCGATGAACAGATCGCTAAAGACGATGTCGAACAGCGAATTTTGCAGGAACCAACGTTTCGATAAGTGGACTTGTCAGGACGGCGACTTCCTTCTCGAGTGTTGGTTTCTGTACGCCATTGCACACTTTCCCCAGTCTACAGGAGGAGGGGTCGGGAAGAGCGGCACATGCGAACAACGAAATATAAAATAAAAAGAGGGGATGTGTGAGGGGACAGGGGATGTTGGGTGACAGATGTTAGCCTGAATAACTTAGCTGGAAAGAACGAAAGCTTCCTTCCAAAGAATCCGCTGCTGGCACATATCTTGGAAATAGACTTTGTGCTCAGGGCTAAAAAGCAGGAAGAAGAAAGGAGCACATAGGCTAAGTACAGACGTTGCACCCATCGCAGGCATCCTCCCGCCCGCGCCGCAGCACCTCGCCGCACACGCAGTGCATTTCGACGAAAGCTTGTTGCTGAAAAACTGTCTGCACTGTTTAACGCAGTTGTTCTTGTCGAACTGGATGGGGGATCCGCACCTGGAAATACACCTTCGGTAAGTAACCCCCCACCGTATCTAACGGACTCGAGGGATCCCTTTGAAAGGTTTGTGCCTCTGGGATGGAAGATATTGAACTTTAGATGAGATGCGATTCCTTGTATTTTCTGTCTGAATTATGTAGAGTTTGAGTATGTCAAAATTTTCACCAGGCATACTGAAATGCTGCGCCGCTGCCCTCGGCATGTTATTCGCGGTGTCCGGGCTGTGTCCTTTTAACCTACACTTATTGGTTGACCCGTTTCGCCAATGTACTGCTCGTGGCAGAGTGAACATACCAATATGCAAATAATGTTTGAGCTACTGCAAGGAAACTAGATTTTATATGATGGTCATAGACACTTCCCGTGCTTTTAATTTTAAGACCATTTTGAATAGGCTTGCAAGCCTTGCATCTTGGACACGAGCAAGTTATTACGTAGGCGGTGCGCTGAGGGTTTGCTTTGTTTACTTTGCATGTACTCAAAGTTCCTATTGCGGCGGTAGGTGGCTCCTTGTATTTCTGGAAATGATTTCCTAGGGCGACAGCTGCTTGTTACTATTGGATAGTATTTACCAAGAAGGCCATTTATGTTCGGAAGCGCATAGGAGTATTTTATTATGAATGCTAGCGGCTAGTTGGTCTGCGCTATAGGGCCTCCCTTTTTTCTAGTGCTGACGTCCTATCTAGTTTACACGCCTCATTGTGTGCCTTGTTGAGAGCGTCCTGCGTGTGATGTATTGCAGCTAAGGTTGCCTTTAAATTGCTTAAATTGTCAACGTGATCCGCGTCGTTGCTACAGAGCCATCTTATGCGCCTTGCCTGTCCTTTAAATATCCCCTGTTTGCAGTGTCAGGGCAAAGACTATTATAATCCAGCTATTGCTGGCTATCCGTTGGCTTTCTGTAAAGTGTCGTCTTTAGTTTTCGTTTTTCGCTGGATGCTCTCGTGTCGAGGAAACCAATTTTACTAGAGAAGTGGTGCACGGGAATCTTAATGCTGCGATGAAAGCTGTTAAAGTGCTCAAAGGTTGTGCCGAGTTCACTTATACCATGTTTCCAAATTATAAAGATATCGTCTGTGTAACGGAGGTAGGTGCGAGGTTTTAGCGGCGACGATTACAAAACCTGTGCTTATAGTTGGCCCATGAAGACGCTGACGTACGTCGGCGTGAAATCAGTTCACATGCTGGTGGAAACATTTGCAGGTAGTTCGCCGAGTCATATTCAAAGTAATTAACTGTAAGGACTAATTTCAGTGATGCGATGTATACTTCAGAGACTGGTGCACGTTTGCTATTCTGTATACCCTTCGAGAGCGCTTGCAGTTACTTCTGGAGAGACGTCTAATATTACTAGAATTTCCTGATCGGAGAGTGTTTGAATTTCCTTAAGAGACTACATAAACCTCAGAAAGTGAGGTCTATCCTGGAAAAGGACGGAAATGTGGACGGTATGTCAGATAGGTGGTGATTATGAAACTTCGATAATAGCTCCGTCGGGTTGTAGTTTTCGGATACTATAGATCTGCCCGGAATTTCAGCGTTAAGTAGTTCATCTATGCTAACCTTATGGATCTTAGGAAGTAGGTAGAAACGGCCTGCTTGTTCTTATCAGGCATTAAGAAGCGGTACTCGGATTGTGTGATTAACTCTCTGGCTATGTATCTGTTATCGCACATCGTATCCTGTTGCTGTGTATTCCACATTTGGTCGGAATCTAATTTTCGTTAATGTGCATTGTTAATGAGCTGCTTGATTGCCTCGTTCTTGTATTATATATGGGCCATGTTAATATGCTACCACTCCTGTCCGCTGTTTTTATTATGATGTTGTTTTTGTCCGGGAGTTGTCTTAGAGAACCGTGTTCTTCGCGAGATAGATTCTATGGCTGGCGACTCTGTCTCGTTGTATTCAGGGATTCCGTTGTGTCTAGTTTTCTGCACTGAATCTAGCTCTTGGCATTGCTCAGAATCTGGTGTCCACGTGCATGGCGATCGGAGCCGTGTCAGTATTTTTGTCTCCTGCTTCTACTTTATCAAAAAAGAATACTCTGATCTGTAGACGCCTGGAAAACTCCGTTATATCTTTGTGTAGCTCGAATTTGTTAACGGCATTATTTGACGGGCAGGTTGTTGAACCGTGTTCTAGAAGAGTCATTTCAACTGTATTGAGGCTCTCTGATATATCTCTGATATTACACTGTAGTGTGTTCTCAGCACTGCACGTAGGGAGTGACTGTTTCTATTGTGCTTATAGAATTTTTTTGGACGCACTTTGCTGCGTTATTGCTCTTGCGCTTTTTAATCGCTATTATTTCCTCTTCCGTCGTTTCGACAAATTTTACTAGCTCTTCCATTTCTTTACCACTTAGTTTACCGCCACTCAGTTGGTCGGTTATTATAATAAGGTGATTGCGGCAATGTTTTATTAATCAATCAATGAAAGAGAAATTCATTACACGACATTACGAAAGATATATGGTCCCATAGCCTTAAGCGGCTGGTGATGTGTCCACTACAAAAAAATGCTGTAATAATTAGCAGTCCTATGCAAAAAATAAGGAAAGTATCCTACATAATATGTACCATTACATACATAATACATAATAAGATATCTATTATATACAACAAGATATCTAATACTTATTAAGACGTAATACATACATAATGAGGTCTGTTAGCGACACAGAAGAATTTCAGACATCATTCCGTTTTTCAAGAGGATAGGAGGAAGTACACCACGCGCACAAGTTGTCTTAATACTTAAACCTTTCCTAATTTTATTTTCTTTGGTGTAGTTAAAATATTCAGCTAAGTGCAATCGTGCAGTTTGTTTGGCGGAGAGTTCACTTGATTACAGGATAGAATACTTGAAAGATAAGACTTCCAAAGCAGCATTCAAAATGATCTTAAAGGTAAATGCGCAGCAAGTGACTATGTACATCACATAAAATCAAGTTTCACTTGCACTAGTTCAAATGTTACTTGCATGTTGGAATATTGTCTCTGTCACAAGCAATACACTGGCATAATTCGTCATCCAATCAATGTTAGATTAAACGGACACCGCGCGGTCACCGCGAATAACTTGCCCAAGGCAGTGGCAGAGCATTTTGATAGAGCAGGTCATAATTCTGACGAAGTCAAACTTAGCATACCTCAGGCAAACTTCTGCTTGCCGAAGGAGAGAATATATAGGGAATCGTATTTCATCTACAAGTTTAATGCCCTCCATCATACAGGCATAAACCTTTCAAAGCGAACCCATGAGTCCATTAGATAAGGACGGGGGTCAGCAAAGACGACAAAAGGTTACGGTATTTCGTCGGTACAAGCTAACAATGCTTCTTCCCGAAGGTCAACTTCCAGGTGTGGATTCCCTATCCACTTCGACGAGAACAACGGCTTGAAACAGTGTAGTCACTTTTTTTAGCAAGAAGCTTTCGAAGAAGAGCGCTGCGTGTGCGGGCGGTGATGTGGGGCAAGAGAAAGTGCACATGCGATGGGTGCAACGCTTGGACTTAGCATATGTGTTCCTTTCTTCTTTCTGCTTCTAGATGCGAAGCAGCTTATGGTGGGGGCTATGTCCTTCCCTCCCTCCCTCTATCCATTCATCCGCCGTTAGGCGTCGACACCCGCACTGCGCATCCTCCTCCCCCTCTTCTCCTTGTCTCATCTCCGTCTCCTCTCGGCATTTCTTCTCTCCGAACGGCGCGCGTTGGCTATGGAAACGCTCTTTCTTGGATGAACGCTTTACCAGCTCATGTTCCAAAAGATTTGCTCTGACCTAACAAGATATAACCACCTTGCATAGACGTTTCGGCACCTATGCCGGTGGCATCTTCAGTATACACTGACATCGATGAACGGAGGCCGTCCAGTCTACTATTAGTCACGTATGTCCTTGTAAATGTCCGGTAGAGCGCCGCGGTTGTTACATGCCGATTGGCTCTCGACGGATGAAGCACGACTCCAGGAATTTTCTTTTCCCCCGCGCCCTCTCCGCGAGAGACAACGCTCACGCAGGCAGTGTCTGCTAGCCTAAAACCGATGCAAACGCGGTGTGCACCCCCCTTGCTGTTTCGCATCGCCTCATGGTCCCGTTTAGCGGGAGATGGAGTAATTTTTTTAGCGATCTGCTCATCGATTCAAGCGTGTATCTTCCCCTGAGCTTCTCTTCTAATTTGGATCTATACTGCATCATATTACTTTACTGATGAGTTAATTACTTTACTGCTGACTTAATCAAGGAGATCGTCACCCTTTCCCACACCAGACACCGGAAAACCACGGCCTATCATCCACAAACAAATGGTTTAACGGAACGCCTCAACAGGACAGTGGCCGTTATGCTGACGATGTACGTCGACATAGACCACAAGACGTGCGACCAAATCCTCCCATATGTGACATTCGCATATAACACAGCTGTGCAGGAAACTACCCGTTTCACACCGTTTGAATTCGTTTATGGACGTCGCGCCACAACCCCTTTAGACGCGATGCTACCAGTCGACACCGGAAGAGCGAGAAGCGACATTGCTGATGAAATCGTCTAGAAGGCTGAAGAAGCTCGACAACTCGCTCGAAATCGAATCTGTAACCAGCAAAGCGCCGATGCCCGCCGATGCAACAGCGGCCGCAGAGAAATTCAGTACGAACCTGGTGACTACGTCTGGGTATAGACGCCCATCCGGCAGCAGGGTCTCTCCGAGAAATTGCTGCGCAGATATTTCGGTCCCTACAGGATAACAAGGCGCCTTAGTGACGTGAACTACGAAGTCGTTCCTGAAAGTACTGCTACGAGCGTGAGTCGACGGCGGCCCCGACCGGAAATTGTTCACGTAGTCGTATCAAGCCGTACTACGACCGTGAATAAGTTGTCACCTGACCATATTTTTCCCTGCCCTCTGTTTCCTTTGCATCACCCCCGACGGCGACCGGGACGGTCGCTTTTCACGGGGGGGAGTAATGACGCCAACCAAAGCGCCCACCGCAGAGCAAGTTTCGAGAAGCAAGCTCCCTACTACAGGCACCGATCTCGAGCTGAGAGAAGACGACGAAGAGCGCAGTTGTGCGAGCGTTCTTTTGGTGCTGGCCGCCATTAAAGTAGGGTGTCCTCTTCCGCCGATCGTCTATTGCTTGTCTTCGTGACAATATATAAGCCAAGTAGTCAGCGAGGAGGTTACCTTCGGCGAATTGTTTGTCATTCAGCCTAGTGTTACGAATAAAATGAAAGTCTTTGTAAAAAGTGCATGGGTAGGTGTATGCGCAAAGGGGGCTAACCAGGAAACTGACTGCACCGTGGTCACTAAATAGTAGCTTATTCTACAAAGTAACGTGAGCACTTGCGTTAGTTTAAAGCGCTGAAGAGGAATGCAGGCAGCGCTGATGTGCGTATTATTAGCGTCGTTCGTTGAAGTGTTCCTACAAAATGGAGTAAAGAAGGACGGAAGCATGGCGAGAGCTGACGAAAATATGTATCGTTTACTAAATGGCTCTAACAGCGCTTCACACACACTATAAGCGCAATTTACGTCTAACAGCAGTCCTCGTCGCAACCTCTAGTGTATTATGGTTATTACTACATTTACCGCGTAGGAGGAGCCGCCTCAGCCTAGCGGTAGCGTGTTTGCTTTCCACAGCGGGGGCTGCAATTCGCCACCCGTTTACCGGTTCCCTTGATAGGTTGGATTCGGATATTACAGCGCATTCTTGTGCATGTGTGTTTGTTATGTCTTCATTTAAGTCTCATGCCGCGAAAGACGGTATGCCCTTGTTATTTTGAATGTGTTTTCTACTGACGTATGTTCAATGTATATTTTAATTTGGCCCGTGATTGACAGGGGTTGTACAAAATTCAAACCGTTGTAGCGGCTACTCGAATACCACCAGCCCAGCATATGAGCGAAACGTGATTCAGAATCATTAATCGTGACGTACATGAGTTGCATATCATGTTCGTCCCTCGCTCATGTTCGTCATACATTCCTGCCCTATCATTCAAAGTCTTCACCTATATGGGGTGAACGAGATGGTGAGTAGACCACCAAGACGTTGGCGGCTAAGTAGGTAGGTAGGTAGGGCCGAAGTTACTGAGGTTCGCCTAGAAATGCTTCGCATTTAAAAGAAACTGATGTCAGTGTTTCATTGAGTGGCAGGACGGGATATTGTATGTGCTACCCCTCGCTCCCAGGACATGCCTGAGGGCCCTAAGACACGAAAGGAGCTTCACCTCCAGGCAATAGGTCCATGCCAGCAGTATTCAGAATTTCCAGCAGGTAACACGGCAGCATGTCTGAGGTGCCTCCAGCCGACGAGATCTGTTTACTCATCGCTGACGAGATAGGGCCGTGCTCTCGCCTCTTGGGTCCAGGGCAGGAGTTGCCGGCGGTACCACGAGTGCATAGCTGCGCGTTTATCGTCATGTCGGCCGAAGAGATTAGACAGCTTCGGTGAGACGTTATTGTAGCGCGGAACCAAGAGAGTGTCGGAATACGTTACCAGGCAGGAAAAAGATTCCGCTGCGCGTCAGACGCGCTGTAGCTAAAAGCTGGGTACAATGCCGCAGTTTGGTGGTGTAATCGCACTGAGCTGTTATCGCAGGGATTTGTTCGCCCATACGGCGAATGCGGATTTTTTTTGCTTTCATCGGCAATGAATGTGAAGTAACGCGAGATCGATACCTGGGCACAGCCGTTATCTCTGGATGAGGAGGAAACGGAAACGCTATCCGCGCAGTTATATTAAGCTTGCCCGTTTAATTATCCATGGTGGATAAAAACTCAACAAATCCCACGCACTGTGGGAATCGCTTTCTTGCCAAAAAGACAGCGAAGAAATTGCCTACGACAAATTGTTCGGCATTAAGGCAACTGTTGCCATTAGTATCAAACTCTTTATGCAAAACACATGAGTGCGTGTATGGTTAATGTGGACTAACCACGAACGTAGGCAGCCATCATCGCGACTGAGTTGTAGGTCATGCTGCAAAGCAACGTTGGCACTAACCTGAGTACACATACGCCTCTTTTTTGAAGGTAAAATACGATCTACGGTGTGCTAACGTGCGTATCTTAAGCATTTAAGTTCAAAATTTTCCACCGTATCTAGCGGTTGATTGCTAGTGTTCTGCGTCCCCAAAACCAGGCTATGATTATCAGAGAAGCCGTAGTGGAGGGCTCCGGATATTACAATCACCTGGGGTTCTTTAAGCTGCACTGGCGTCGCACAGTGCACGGGCCTCAGCATTTCGCCTCCACCGATATGCATCCGTCGCAGCCGGGATTCAATACCGCGACCGTCGTATCAGCGGGAGAATGCTATAGCCACTAGACCGCCGTGGCTAGTTCACTGGCCGCTTATCTGCGTGTTTCGCTTCAAATGTCTTCGAAAGGTGATAGTCTTCTGCCGGCCGTACAACGCTGCGTGAGATATGGACGCCATCTGGAGGCGCCGTCGGGGAACATGAGGAGGAGGATGAGGAGAGGCAGGGAGGTTAACCTGGGCTGAGCCCGGTAGGCTACATTGCACTGGGGAAGGGGGAATGGGAGGGAAAATTCTGGAAGATCGAGCAAAAAATGGGAACATGAGCTTGTGCAGAATACCTGGGCAACTCCCAGGTGGCAGCACAAAATCGTCGGCAGAAGCCTTTTTCGGGCATAGCGTCGCATTTTGGCGCAGGCTAACAAACGCTAGGATCTTTAGAATTACGTATCTGTATATTTTCTAGTAAAGGAACACACCACCTAATACGTACTGATTTTGCGCCTGAGATATGCGTAATATTAACTTTTTGATTGACAGTGTTCGCAAGTATAAACGCAGCTACGAGTTCAATATGGCTGGGCGTTAGTGCTTCAACTGACCGGGGGGCTGAAACGTGTAACAGACAGACAAACAGAAAGACAGACCAAAATTTCGGGGTTCAAGTATCCGAAGAAATACTATCGTCTTTAATAGCATGCCATGTGATAGTAGTACAATTGCGTTTGTCTAACGAAATGTATGGTATATTACTTTGGTATGCTAGAACTTAACACACTTCAGGCGCGCTATTCGCGTTACTTAAGCACCATCATTACAAAGGCAGGTTGAATAGCTTTGTTTACAACGTATATAAACCGTGTAGGATGTGCTGCCATGCCGTAGTGGTAGCATCTTTGCTTGAAACATAGTGGACCTGGGTTCGATGCCCACCGAGTCCTCCGCGATGGGGCGTGCTTTGTAATCATAGGTGGTTATGGTGCTTAAATCCCCATCGAAGGCTGCTATTCTGAAGTGTTTTTAGGAGCTTGCTCCTTATGCTACGGATTTCTCCATCGTCGGCGTAGGCGCTAGTTCTCATTGCTCCCACTAGAGGCGCAGCTGTGCTCTGATTTCAAGAGCGCTCACTAGATGGCGCGCACACTCTCGGCGCCCGCGCTAGTTAGATAGGTGACCGCTAGAGGGGCGTGACTGTACAGAGCGAGCGTTTTTGGCACGCTTGCTTTATCTTCGCCGGGAGCTCACTCAGTGCACTTCGGTACAGCTACTGCCATGAACACCCAAGAGGCCAAGGCAGCGGCGATGATTGCTCGCAAGGCAGCAGCAGCGCGGGTTCGCCACCAAGATCTTGCAGTGAGAGGCCGAACCAAAGAGGGCTCGTCGACAGGCGCACCCCAAGTTGAAAGCACGCGAAGCCGTGGATATGGTGGATATCCATTAATAAACGTTGTGTGCATAATATGCATATAAGTTTATATCAGGTTTATATCATATAAGCTTATATCAGGTTTTTTATACAATAGTAGAGAACTTGTACGGTGGATTCACGGGTATCCCTATATATGCGAGGACGCTCCTATAACATCGTTCACCTCGTGGATATGGTGGGATTTTTTACAAGGAATGTCATTAACGGAAGCGCGCGCTTATGCACCGACGAAGAAAAGTGAAGGCGACACAAACGCAAGTTTGGAAGGAAATCTTAAGCATGCACGAAGCCGAGACATATAATTAAAGTTTTGTTCATTCACAGCAGATGCTCCTGTGCAGTTCTGCACAAATATATTCGCAGGTGAAGAAATATTTCAATCAATAAAAACAAGAAAAAGAACACTTTCTGCGAAGTATGGTGTGCTGCCCTGGTGGCGCCAATGTTCAGATTTCTAAAACGGGCAACGGAAACTTGTAGTATTATGCAGAGGTTCATTTTACTTCTTTTCCTGTATTTTTGGCTTCATCGTATAACCGTGAACGTTCTAAGAACTGGGACAAACAGGATGTCATTCTACGCCAACCTACTTTATAGCAGAATAATGTGACAAAGGAATCGAGAAGATGAGCTTGTATACCATCGTAGTTAGTAGCTACTGTGTCAGATTGTTAATGCAGAGAATACATGTTTGATTGCCCGCCACGGCGGAAAGTTGCGACTGATATAAAATTAGAGTGCACCCTCGTAGATAGTATAGCCACGCGTTTACACCGAGTGTCATCAAAACTACAACATGGCGATCCGCTACGAGGCAACGGATATTCGTATCATGGTTTCATACAGAAATTACCACAATGGCAATAATGTGTTGTGCATGAACTAACACACCTAATGAATTCCGCCCTACTGTACGCCAATAGCCTCCGAGAATATTAATTCAACGCCGCGCCACGTGCTCTAGTGGCTATGATACTCGGCTGCTGATGCAAGAGTCGCAGGATCACGGCAGCGGCTGCATTGCGATGTATGCGAAATGTTGAGGCCTGTGTGCTGTGCGACGTCAGTGCACGCTGAAGAACCTTAGGGTGCCTAAATTTATGGAGCCCTCCGCTACCGCGTCTCTCATAATCAATTGTTGTTTACTGACGTTAAACCCCAAAAGCCAATAATAAACTTTAATTAAGATTTTGCATTGCTATTTTTCATTTGAGAAAATGTAGTGAGCAAGAAGTGGGCAACAAAAGTAATTACTGCGTTATTATGCACTAAACCAGGAAACGGCTCCAGAGCCTGTGGGTATTTAACACGAACTGACAACGGGCACTACATGGGGCTCTAGCATTACGCCATCGAGAATGACTGTATAGAAAATGGACATCCGCAGAGTTGAAAAAAAAACACATTTCTCTTGTAAGCACCAAGTGCGTCGCCCCGTAAAAATTTTCGCCGAATGTAAAATGCTACCGCCGCCAACTTAAATTTAACCGCTTCGTTCGGCTCATTATCCGAAAGTACAAATGGGAGAAGTGTTGATTGAAAGCAGTAGAGGCATGATAGTCTGACTAACGGATCTTTACACCTTTGCAAAAGTAGGACAAATCACTGCTTCTGTCAAGCGCACTTACCGAGGCTACGTAATGGGATGTAATATTTATTTATGCTAGGAAAGCCATTTGCATGTGCAGTCATGTTTTCTTTGTGGACCCAGCGCAATGAAGTGGGAAAACCTTCAGGATATACGCGAACTGGTCGATTTGCTTAACCAACACTGTCTCTAAATATGTACAGCGATATTGAATGGCGGCAAATGTGTTATTCGCTTGTCGGAAAAAGTAACCTATTGCACCGTGTATTCGTAAAAGCACGAGCAACAAGTGCCAGAATTTATAGTTGTGAGTAGGCTAAATCACTCGAGTGCCTAGGGTGTCAAAATCGGACGGCAAAAATCGAAGTTGTCGGGGCGCTTATGTTGTGTTTTCAGGCGATAACTTCTACACGCCATAGGAATACCTGGTATAATAGCCCGCATGGCCACTGCCATAATACCGTATGCTTCCATAGGATTATATAGACATATGCGGGAGCCTATGACAAACATGAAATGTGTGTGTATGGACTTCTTATAGAGCATGTGGAATTATGACACTGCCGGAGGGAACGTCCTCAGTAGGGATTGTCGTCTTCGTTAGAAGTACTTCACACCACAAGTTATATCCCGTAGGTCTATAGATTTTCGACTAAGCGCTAAAGATTTGACCTTCTTCAAGGAACATCACATCACTTCAACAAATTATTCGAACCAGGATTTATCCAGTGCTGCAAAGGTGACGTTTTAACAGTTTTTAAAATTCTCAGAAGCGAAAGCTACTCTGGAGGACTCTGCCTGACTTGATAACTCGTTTTAATATTTATCCTTATTATATTCTTTGTGTGAGGGTGAAAAGCCGTGGACTGACATGTGTTCTCTGACTCATTGAGGGTTCCGGGAACGTAGGATATCTGCAGAGTACACATTTGCCTAAGATTATTATGAAACACGCTTCGGAGCGAACGAAAGAAGGGCCATGGACGAAGTGCTCGCTCCTTGTCACGCGCAACCTAATAAATTCGTGTTAAAGCGGACAGAAAATCACCTGACATCAGTGGGCACCAAACATACGACCTTAGCTTAACTTGTTTGATGCTCTACCAAGTTGGCTATACCGCAGGTCGCTCTCCCGTCCATTTTACTAGATATTTCAGTACATTTAACCCCGGAAAATTAGTTAGGGAGAACTCGTAACCATGACGGCCCGTGTGGAGTCCTCTTTTTGCAAGAAGGCCTTATGTAGTGCCTCCTAATAATGAGTCGGTTGCTGACCAATGGACCTTGCATGCTACCTAATGGCAAACTCTGCCCAAAATGACAACTTCCCTATCAAATACGAAAGAATGGTAATGGAAAACATTGAGGCGAGGAAGGTAGAGGGAATATTCATTATTTTTAACTGTAGTGTAGGGATTATGATGTGCGCGTAACAGAATTAAATGGATGAAAAAAGTCACGCAGATCGCGGGCAACTAATCTATGAACTTCGGATAAAGCAATGGGAACAGGGAGAACAGAAAGGCACGGAGGTTAACCAAAAAGGCATCCGGTTGGCTACCCTGCACTAGGGCAATAGGAAAGGGGGATAGATAGACGGGAGAGAAAGGATGAGGGAAAGAACGAAAGAGAAGTGTAGGACGGCTTCATCAGTAAGAGGTGCTCGCTCAAACCCGCCGTCTTCAAGAAGCGCTAAAGTGCGTTCAGTGCCTTTTGGGACGACGAGCGAGGAGGGCAATGTTCTAGTAGCACTTGCACATAATGTGGCCGGTCGTCTAAATATAGAGCATCGGGCCCCTTAGGATAAGGTGTCCGATACTCTATACCGACACTGATACGACGGTCTTCGTTCACGGTTCAAGGAATTCCTTGAAAAATGACCTTTCCGCCCCGCAGAAGCCCGCCGCTTAACGGCATCGACTGGTTTCACCTAATCCACTTACTTCTAGTGCACCCGGCGCTAAGGTCCAATGCATGTAAAGCCATTCCGGACCTTTACTGAATGCCGTGTCTATATCTGGTGTATGGAGCGCGAAAAAGACGAAGATTGAATACACACATAAATGCAGACGAGTACGGGCGCTCGCCTGTGTTCTGAACGAACTCGCCCAAGTCAAAATGCTGCTGCATCTGGAACGAACGGTTCGGACATATTGGAATTATGGTATTTAAACACGGCGGTAAGCTTCTGAACTCCACGTGTCCTAGATACGGGCTTACAGTTAAGGGTTATACGGGCTTACATAGTTAAGGGCTTACAGAATCATGCCCGACTTTCTTGAACTAAACAGCGGCGGCTAGAAAGGTTCACGAGTCCCTGAGTCAAGCTACGCTGTGATGGTTGTTGCATGTGGTGCTGATTAAATCGATTCCGCATGCCATAGCGGAAGGGGGTTAGAGAGTGTTTTCTTTTGGCATGGGCGACAAATGAACAGTCAAGCTCTGAACGTGAATGTTAGCATCTGATGAATTACTTTCGCTTCGAGGTGGAGAGTGCGAAGCCGACCACCTACCGCAATGCCTCTTGGCGGTCGTAGACAGAATTCTGGCGTCCTTAAAGATCCAACTACGAAATCATGTGCAGTGCTAAGCAACAGCGCGAGAAGATGGCGATATGCGCCTTTTTTCTCAGAAAGCACATTAAACTTAATATGAGGAAAAACAATCGCACATTTGAAAATCCTATTCTGGTGGCCGCAGGCTGTTGCTTTATTGTTACAACAAATGGGCGCATAGCAAGTGACTGTCGACGCAAGGAGAGCAGCCAGTGTTTTCAAAGAAGACACAGTACTTTGAACGCTAAACAGAATTGCTTGATCTGCTGAGGAAGCGATGCTACGGAATCGAATGTTTCAGTGTATTTGCATGCGTGCTTTATGAAATAGAAGTGAAATAAAATCAATAGCATGTTCCCGTAAAATTGAAATCACAATTTAAAGGGCGCCAAGTGTTCGCGCTTCATTGCTGTATGCTGCAGGAAACAAACGAGTTTTTGTCCTATTAGAGTGATTGTCAACCGTCTTGCTTACATTTTGTTTTATTAATACTCTCGACACGACTTTCTTATCAAAAATGAAATGTCGCGCTGATTTCTGCATGACGTCCGCGAACCACATACGTCAGGGCACGTCGCCAAGGAGTACGCGCGAGATGTTGTTAAGTAAATTTTTTTTTTTTACAGAAAATAAAAATCTCAGCTCATGAACCTTCTCGGTGGCTCCACTCTGATAGCGACGCTTCCGGCCCGACAGGCACGGTTAGCTGCTTCCCTTTTTTCGAGGCTCTGATGAATTCGGCCCCGGCAATTTTAGAAGGAGCTGGCGGGAGTGGTTTGGGGGAAAGGAGTCTACGCACCGGCAGATAATGTGATTTTTCGGGGCCAGTTCTCCCACTTATTCAGCTGAAAAACTGGATCTTATTCTCTGTTGGCAAAACTGGCATGCCTAATTCGAGCGTCGTTGGACTATGCTGTATATTCAAGCGAAAGAGGTGCTTGTTAATGTTCTGGAGCAGAATAACGCCTTCAGTATTCATGTATAGCTAACACGGACGATAACTGGAGCCACCACTCTCAAGTAACACAAGACTCGTGGTCCTAGGAGACACTGACATAACCGCGAAGCTATTAACAAACAAAGGCGGAGGCCGCAGTATATTGTCCAAAACTGGTGAAAGTCACTTTAGAGGTCAATTCTAAAGCTTCCGTCACTTGAATGAAGCAATACGAACAGGAAAGGCGTGCAAAATCTTTGTCGTATCTAAGGACCACATATTCACCAACAAAAATCTCGAAGAACCACGAGCGTTAATTGGCTGTTGCCATTTTCTTCCCGCGAAATCAAGAGTTAGTTACTTAAGCGGTGCATGCCAGTCGTGGCAGATACCTCTAAACGTGATCTTCGAATTGTTAACTGCACTCCGTCGGCCATTTCAAAGACCCATAAGCAAAGCGGTCACCTTCACACAAACGTGGGTGCTTGTGTACTTCGGGTGTATTGCTCTACAAGCGATTAATGTACGGCACGTCACTGTAACAGAGAAAATTCACTGAAACAGATAACAAATAAACATCACTTTATTAACTGATGATCAGTAAGACGAGGTTAATGCATTGTTAGGAATGCCTATATTTCTATGATCTGAAGTGAAGGCGCGAAAGCGACCAGGGACGAAGAGAGAACACAAACACAAACAATGTTCTTGACTTCAGATCATGCTCAGCCAGCAGGCCCAACTTGCCATCTTGTATTTCTAGTGCTTCGCCATCTCACGAATTCAAATTCAGGTGCGTGTTCGTGCCATGGAAAAATTGAAGCGTTCCGTCTTTTCTGACGAAGTCTTGCGCACCGACACGCAGTCTCCCCCTTTCATACTCGGGAAAAAACTTTCATGGCTTTCATAGGCGCTGTAGGGCTGCATGGAGCCAACGCGATGCAGTGATGGCTGTGTTTTCCTCATGATTCTGCAGTACAGGATTTTCCACTCTCCTGAGTCGGTGTTCGGCAGTTGCTATAAATAAAAAAGGCAAGACGTTCCACTTACCCACCGGGTTTTCAATAACTTCGCAAATGTGTTTTGTTTCCCTTTGGCAAGGATGCATCTCGTGACGGTGTTCTGAGAGAGGCGTTAGATGAGGTTGGTTTTTGCTTTCAGGGCCGTGTGGACACTCCACTGCTTCGACTGACTACGTATGTCAGTCGAAGCAGTGGCGGAATATGGAGGTATGTGAAAGCGAGTGGGGTGAATGTTACCAGCGATCAAGCAGGCCGCCACCATGCGCGGTACGTTTCCTTTTCTTAGAAATGAGCACCCATTCAAAACGCCGCCTAACAATGGTAGAGCCAAGTAGTTCACTCAATCAGGACATCAGAGGTCGTAGTTCACTTCAACGTGTAGTCCAAGAAGGCCATCACAGTCCACAGGAGAGACGGAACGTCACCGACGTTCACAGTGACCTGAAGTGGACGGAAATGGTACATCTACAGATGAGATCAAGCTCGTTATATCGAGGGGAACATATCAGGCAGCATCGCCGTAGAGTGGCCGTGGCGATGTCGACCGCCTGCTGCAGTCTACCCGGAATGGTACTGTAAGGCCATTGCGTACTTCTCATTCTAATGTTGCCTATTGTAACGGCATATGCATCGCCGAGTATCTAGTACAGCCGCTTAGTTGCTCTTGAAAGGTTACTACAAATTGGACATAGCAAACATCTGAGCAATGAGGGGTACACGGCCTGCGAGAAGAATAACGTATCTAAGGACGAAATTCGCCCTGCCCATTGAACGATAGCTTCGAGACGTGGCATTTACACAGCTGCTTTGGCCACGACTTTCTTTGAACTATCACTGAGACGTAAACCTTGGACGTCATCATGCTAAAGTGTAGCGATACGGTGGTTGTACTTTTGGCCTTTCCTGATTCATTATACAGAAGTAACTGACACAGTTAAAATTAATTGTTAAGATCACTTTCTCTGCAGGTACAGCGACCCAAGAGGATAAAACAAAAGGCTGTGTAGAACTTGATCCAGCTAAGGCTGTGTGCTATAAGAGCTGCGGATGCCGAGAGGAAGCACACAACCTGACTAGCTCTTGTAAGTAATCGTTTCTTTACGCTGTTTTAGAAATGCCAGTTGCCCCTTCTCCTAAATCTGGAATATGCTTCACCGTCTCATGTTACAGTGCCTAAAAATCGACGTCATAACACCACCGGGAGAGCCACGTACAATACGCTGATAAAAAGATGCTTACGTAGTGGATGTTCCAGAAGGGAATATCAGGTGCCAGAAAATAATGCCACAACCTCTAATCATATGGTGCAAGGGGACCCGTAATCAAACCAGCGCGTCAAATGTGTTGAGACGTATTACCAATTTATTTAATAGTGAAAATGCATTGATTGTAATCTACGGTGAATAACTAAACTACGCTAAACACGCGAGGGCGGAATGATTAATGGTAGCCTAAAGAAAGTGGAATCTTACAATAAGCCGGATTCAGATCTATCGGCACCAATACCAAATGTGATGAAGTCTCTTTATGCAAGAGACCTGATAGAGATTACGTCCTCGCAAGCATCAGAAAAAAGGCGCTTGTTAACTTTTTAGAATAATCTTTATCATTTGGAGGACTTTCTTTCATTGTGAGCATAGACACAGCCTGCCTATTTGCGCAATCGTCAACATCCACTGCGAGGCTGTAAATACAACTGTGTCTGTCAATGTGGGTGTTCTCCTAAGCTGGAAAGCCATATGATTTGCTGAATGCACAATGTAAAGGGGTCGCTTCATAACATTCGCGCCTAATTACACGCTTTAAGTCTTAGGAATTAGCTACGGATTAGCTACTACAAACAGCTGCCCTTATGCGGCCGTCTCGATAACTCAGATTAGTTAGAAATTCATTATATGCTCTCACGTCACAACATTAAAGTAATTGCAGGCATCCGTTCCTGAGCCATACGTTCACTGTACCAAATTAACAGCCGCTAAATAACAAGAGTTTCGTATTCAAGTGAACCAAAAGGGCCTTGGACAACATCAGTCCAAGTGAACACCACAGCTGTAATGAAAAAGAGTTACATTGGGTGTTAGCAGATGTCTTTTACACTGTGCATAAACAGATTGAGTGGCAATTCATGGTGATCGACTATTTATTCTCTTAGTTCTTATTTTCACACAAACGAGTTCATTAGACGCGTTGTTCATGGAGAAAAGAAGTACGGTAGCTATTACCTAATTGGTTGACGGTCTGTGTCGAAATATTTCAAAGTCGTATTTTGCGTCTCCTCTATCAGTTCTGCACTGGTGTTCCGATTCCCTAAACCCCTAGCTCTGTGGAACGCTATTTGGCTGGGTCCCCTTTTTAGCAGCGACTCCAAGATGTTATCGGCATAACAGTAGAACCGTTTGTAACATTTGTAATGAAGGCTTCATAATAGGTACCTTTAATTCTACGATATACAAGCTGCACTGCGTATGTGTGCGTTTTGAATTGCTGTTTTGACGCCTCCGTCCACGTACAAACGATGGGGCAGATTCCACGCACTCTGGTAGTCTACGTTATGCGGAGAAGTCAGCGGCGAGCTTTATTCGGTGGTCTGCCAAGCATTATAACGCTTCTGGCGTATTCGTGTTAAGACGTAAGGGGACTGCGACATTGGCTAATCCGGCGTCTGGACCGCTTTGTGGTGCATAGAAGGCAGCTTATAGTATTTCGTATCATCGAAACTCACCTTTGGACTTCATGATGAGCCACGTTGCATATCATGAGCGCCATTAGTCGCCAACTGCAGAGCTGAAGACCCTGCGTGTTCGAATATTGCAGTAGACTTGTCGTGTCTCCCACAATACTACAATAGTAGTGCGTCGAGGCTACGAGAGTGTAGGCACCATCAGGCAGCGCGAGCTAAATTTTCAGCTAAGTAACGCAGTGACAGCCAAGATTAAGTAAGAATGAATCTATATTTTCTTCTACTTACTGATGTACAGCACTAAACTCGCCAGCAAACGTTGCTTTAGGCAGCTCACATGAGCCGCCACAAGACAAAATCAGCACGCACTACAGCGCGCGTTACGTGGCATTGGGCCAACATCAATCAGCATTTAGCAATGTTCAGCAGTCACCAGCAAGCACTTGTCAGCATTAGGCAATACGAGTTAGATGAGTCAGCAGTTAACCACATTAAACACCGATGTGCAGGTCTAGCCAGTATCAGCGAGCTATAGTACTACGAGCAATACGTATGCAACGCCTTTGTTCACTTAAAGGAATACCAACACAAATTTTTAACATTCTCGCATTATTGCTGTAAATAAACGCAATGGCTTCGAGAACCCCCAAAAGAATATCGTGGAACCTAGGAACACGATGACTATATTTCAAGCACGGCTCCCTTAAAAGCCCACTTTCGGCTTCGATTTCGAGGGGCGGTTTCGTGGTGACGTGTCAACACATGCTGGACGGACGTCTAAGCCACGTAGGAACAGCAGTTCGCCATAGCGACCCCGCAACTCTGTCGGTTGGGATCAGTTAAACGAGGGGCACACACTCAGCAATGATTTCGCGATCGTCCGGCGACTCTGACAGCCATATCCGCGATTTTAACGCGAAAGCGTTTCTTGGCTAGCTTGGCGATAGCGCGCGCCCAGCTGCCGTCCGCAAAAAGCGTCCGCAAAAGCAGTGCCCGGAAAGCACGTGACCTCTCCTACCGGAAGTGACGCCGGCGCCAACAAACGCCTCAGCGGTAGTCAGGGCACACTCCGCTCCGCTGCAGCTACCTGTAGCGGCGTGCCACCCGCGTCGACGACGCGTTTCTTCGCTGGGTTGGTGAAAGCGCGCGCCCAGCTGCGTAGCCACTCAGCTAGTGAACGCGTCAGCTAGCCCATCGTTCCCCGCCCCCATGCGTGCCGAGTTCAATCACGAATTGAAGTCGCCCACTGAGGCCACCACGCAGTCGAGGCCTACGTGCATCGATTTCGCATTCGCCAACGACCCATACTTTCTGCGAGATGTGTTGTATGTCTCCGCCTACTACTCGGATCACAAGGCTATTGTAGTGTCTATGTAGCCGGGCCCAAGTACGCCGTCACCGGAACGATAAGAGGGTGACAATATCGATGACTGTCTAAAGACACCACCCACAACTACGCGGCAGTCGTACTACTTCGATATGCCCGAGACCTGCCGCATGTATATCTGCACATACGCCTGCGCCAAGAAATAGAAGAGCACATGTGAAGAGCACATATAAAAGTCAAAATATATCAGGCACTGTTTCAATCGCATATAAATTATTGCAGTCTGGTTTGGCTTACTACAACTCAACGTAACATAAACAAAATATTGCTTTTACAGAAGAAAGCTATCCGTCATATTGCCGACATTGGTTACCTATCTCCGACTTCGACCCATTTTCGCAAACATAGTATAATTAAAATTCAATATATGTATGAGTTCCGCATTCTGCGATCATTTTATTTATGTTCTTCTGCATTTAGACAATTTCTTCAGTCAACTGCTGTTCTGCAGCGCCACAATCATGTTGTCAACACCCGTAATATAGGAGACTGGCATATACCGCGTTTTCGCACTGACTATAAACTACAGTCACTGAAATATAACCTCCTATGTATTCTAAATAAGCATAAACATTTACTTAAACCTGCACTTAGTACTTTACGTGAAATATTTCTGAATTACTAATGTTTTTACATTTCATGTATTTCACAAACTTGTAGTCTATTTCTCTCTGTATATAGTTGTATATGATACAGTCTATTTGTCTATTTTCCTTTATTATATTGTGATGTTTTGTGTAGTTTACTGCCAAAATTGTGGGTGTAATTTATGCTATCGTTTCCTTGTATTGCCATTTCTCTTTTTTTATATAACTTTTGAGCATTCGGTTTGTTTGTTGTTAAACAGTGTGTTGTATGGAAAAAAAAAAGGAAAATGTGCCTATGACGCTTTATACGGCTATTTTATGTTTGTCTATGTAAAAGAAAGGTTTCTTTTTTGGCGACTTTTGTGTTTATTTTCGTTTCAGCTGTCACTTGTTTGCCATGTAGCTGGTCTCCTGGGCTCCAGTCAAGCTGTTTGATTAAAGCTTTTAGCCCAGGAGACCATCCAGAATGTAATATTTTGTCAATTTCTGGAAAATAAAGAGAATGAATGAATGAATGAATGAATGAATGAATGAATGAATGAAAGGTGTCCACACCACTTTCATGGCATCAAATCACGTAACTAACCACAATGCGGCGTCCCACATTGCCTCATTCTTTATGAAATTACTCGGCAACACCGTTTTGCAGCACCCCTCCGCAACAACAACATAGCCAAAAGAAAAGCTTTCGCATTCTCATCTCATGATATTATGCTTACTGATTGCCAGACTTCTTTAAGACTGTGTCCATAAGTTTCCATTGCACTGGGGCTGGCTTGTGGTGCTGGGCGACGAAAACTTTAAAATTAAACTACAATAATGTGTACGTGTTTTCCAGCTTCTCTGTGTGGAGAGTGTTAACTATGCATGGCTAGAAAACAGAAAAAACTGTTTATTTCGCGCCGGCGCGAAATCGTGTCAGTACACCTTTAATTAGCTTGTGTAGAACATCGATGCATGATCCCTGTGTACCACGTAGTACTTTTACTTATGCATGGACGTTAAAAATGCGCTACTAGCCAACAGCACTAATCTGCCTCCGCAAGAGAATTGGTGCACACTGGCCACCTTAAACTAGCAGTTTCTCGCCTTGACGGAACATATTCAAGCAGCCGGTAACACCGGCTAAGATGTTGCCAACATGACGAAGAGATGGCCATCCACTTACCAATGGTACTTGCCCTTACCAAATGATAGCCGAATGTTCGCCGACCAGCAAACATTCGTACTGCTGGTCGGCGAAAGCGTCCGAAAAATTCGTCCTTGTCCGGACAAATTTTTCGGCAACTAGAAAGCTAGAATTTTTAAGGAATCTTTAATGATTTTCTTGTATCCTTGTGGTAAAAACGGGTGGGCGCTGTGTCCTTTTCATAAAAGTTTCTCCACTTTACGGGTTTACATAGAACTCATATGCCATACAAATGTTTCTCGCGAGGCGGTGCAGTTGCCTTTACCAGTGTTGGTGAATACTCGCAGAACATTTGTCGCGTCGTCCCCGGACATTAGGTTACCGCGGGGAGTGAACACATGGATATCACTGTTGATGACCAGTTCCCGCCCTTAGATCTGCCCCCTTTCTTCTGCGCAAAGCAGAAGCTCGGATTTGATCGGGGAGAACCCCTGTCCTGTGGCGACGGTTCTGTGAAAACTATGACCTGTCCGGCGACGGCAACTCCGGCGATTTTTCATTGTCCACTAATCTCAATGAAACTTTTACTATATGTTCTCCTCGGTACTACAATAATTTATGTCAAACCAGGTGGTTGCAAATCATTTATTTTTCTTCAAAATGAATTTTAAAGATTTTTAGCGGATTCGCACGCGAGCCACCCTGCGTTTTTGACGTCAATACCTTCAAGGCTGCCTACCCGAGCAGGCGGGCCGTTTAAAGCAAAACAGCGATACTTGAGCGCTCAATATTCGCTGTCAAATTCAGAAGAGCTCGATAAATTGTTGGACGACATCGACACTTTGATTTTTGCGGCCCCAGCTCCACATTTACGATGGCGGGGAGGTTGTGACGTCATCGCATACGCTGCACGAAGCGTCTACCCATTTCGGTTTCGGTTTGAACGCATCGTTAACACGGTTATTTAAAATTCTTGGTGAGTTTTCGAGCAAATCGAACGACACTGGCTGCTTCAGGGCTATCAAAATGATGGGAAAACAGCGATAACAGAATATGGTGGAAAAACTGCCGGAATTGCCCTTTAATGGTACTTTTCGCCTGCCCGTGCCTCGCGATGGAAATCAAATGCTATGGTACTCAGCTCTTGATGCGAACGTCGCAGGATCGAATCCCGGTCGCGGCGGATGCATTTCGGCGGAGGCGAAATGTTGAGGCCCGCATAGCCTGCGATGTCACTGCATGTCAAAGAATACAATGCGTTCAAAATTTCCGGCGTCCCCTACGTCGGCGTCTCCAGTATCACATCGTGGTTTCGGAGCGTAGAAAACCAGAAAGTAGTATGCACCTGCCCTTCACTAGCGCGGTGTAGTAGATCGTGATGTCGTCGAAGTAAATAATGTGTCTCACGTTTAGTACGTAAGCCAGCGTCCGCGGGAAGCGCCTATGCGGAATTTATTTAGGCCATGGCGTCTGAATCATGGTGTCGCGGAAATTTCGCATAGTAATATTATACCACCTTAATTATATATATATATATATATATATATATATATATATATATATATATATAGTGTCATGTGTTAACAGTAAAAAGCTCGCCGTGCCTACGGCGCTCCGGCTAGGAGCGCAGGACAAGGGACGAAGAGAAAGAGGAAGAGGAAGTCAGATTAGTCAGCGGAGCACGTGAGTGCCATCGCGCAGCTGCGCGACACGCTCACCGCGTTGGTTACCGCGGATCCTACGCTTTCCACCGGAACCACGGTGACCGGAACATTTAGGGGTTCCCACGAGAGTGCCGCGGAGTTCCTGCGTGTAACTAACGCTCTCTTACAAACTCTCCACGACATGGCGTCGGGGAGCTTCGGGCCCTCTCGTTCCCCGTTGCCGCCACCGGTCGCGTGGAAATTACCGGAGTTCCGAGGCTTCCAAGACGACGCCGATCGGTGGATCGAGGCCGTGAACGTCCTCGGTGCCCAGTATGCCTGGCCGGATCACTACAAGCGGCTCGTGGCCATAAATAACATCGATGGTGCGGCCGCAGCATGGCACCGGTACGAGGGAGTCAGCCTACACTCCTGGCTGGAATGGAGCTCCAGGCTTATCGCTGTTTTTGGACGGATTCGCCACCACAATCCTGTCACCAGCGAATCCGACCGGTGCACTACCGAGGAAGTAGCTCAGGAGGAGTGCCACCTCGAGGCTGTAGCTTCGAACTGCAGCTCTTCGACAGAACGCAGCGCGGACAAAGACTCCGCTGCGGACGCAATGTGCAGGTTCTCTACTGCGCTGTAGGTCTCGCACGCTTCGTCTAAAGGCGACTCACGAACGTCATTACCAGAGGCCGAAAGTACATCGCAACAACAGCAGGCGGAGAAAGGGTCCTCGCACTTGTCATCACGTGAACATATGGAGTTACTCTCTCCTGTCTTACAGGACTCTTCATTGCTCCACGAACCGTCGCTGTCCATCGATGCCGGTAAGAAGAGCAACGCACTCAAACACCACGAGCAAGCCCGCCCGTCCGCGGATGCCAGCATAAGGATGGCCCTTGGACAGCCGGAGTCAGAACCACCGACTTCGCGGCATTCATTCCTCCCTGCGGACGTTCGCCCCTTGCAGAGTAAAGCCTCGCTCAAAGAAGCCGATGACGTCGAGCTTATTCTTGCCGAAGAAACGTTCACTCAGCCCAAGTCCTCCTCTTTTGATCAGAGCTTTTGATCACCAAGGGACTGATCCACGTGGAACATCCTCGAACTTCACGGCTTCGAGTTACGTCACAAACTCGCCAGCAACAACGGTCTCGAAGTGTGAGCTTTGCCGTCCCCAAGCACGGAGGCTCCTCGCCCTTTCATCGACTCTAATGAGACGACCACAACGCACTGCGAGTGTTATGCCGGTTTCTAATCGGCCATGGAAGCGACGTACGCGGGAATACCCGAGACGGAGGCGACATATGCAGTGCCATCCGCCATCAACGATTCTGTCAACTCTCATTGACAAGTTGCGGCGTGGCCGAGAGCGCCTAGCACCACGACAACGCCAACACCACCCATCAGCAGTGTCTTTGGCGATTCTAAAAGCCAAGGTACAGCATCATCGAGTTTTGCGACGTCCACCGCGACATAGCCAATGCAGACCCCCCCCCCCCAGGGTTTCTTCGCAGTTTGCAAAGCCAGGTCGCGCCAAGGCCAGGACCACCCAGCCCGGCACAGCCAGTGCCGCCCGCCGGAGAATCTTTTTCCCGGTCCCTAGGCTCGCAGCGTGGCCGAGTGTCATGTGTTAACAGTAAAAAGCTCGCCGTGCCTACGGCGCTCGTGCTAGGAGCGCAGGACAAGGGACGAAGAGAAAGAGGAAGTCAGATTAGAACAGCCGGCCTGCGTCTACGGCGCTGTGTCTACGTCTCTCTTCTTTACAATATATATATATATATATATATATATATATATATATATATATATGGTTGCGGCAGGGAAATCACGTTCGCCCCGGTACAATAAGGAACAAAAGGGAGTACGACGCGCGTTGGTTTTTGCACCGTATATTTACGGACGTTTCGGCTGGTGGACCAGCCTTTGTCAAAGTCAAAGGCTGGTCCACCAGCCGAAACGTCAATAAATATACTGTGCAAAAATCAACGCACGTCGTACTGCCGTTTGTTCCTTATATATATATATATATATATATATATATATATATATATATATATATATATAAAGTATGAGACGCAGCCGTTGAATGATATGCCATTTATTGGTCGACGTTTCGGTCAGAGCCTGACCTTTCGCGGTCAGGCTCTGACCTAAACGTCGACCAATAAATGGCATATCATTGAAGTCGTACGTCTCATACTTACACTCATGCAGCAGCCGAAGCCACCTGCTTCGCCAAACTATATATATATATATATATATATATTCATTAATTTTATTGCCTCAAATGCCTCAAGATGAGGTATTACATGAGGGAGTGGCAAAAATAAAGAAAACAAAACAAAACAAAATAACGAAGAAGGCATACATGAACTTATGATGACATGGATTCGATGAGCCGTTTGAATACTGTTGGACTGATAACAGTGGCAACTTCGATGGCCAGGTCATTCCAGTCTCGAGCTGTACTAAAATGAAAGATTGCAGAAAAGTAACAGTATGGGCTTGAGGGGAATATACAGCGTTAGTGTGACTGTTGCGGGCGATACGATGGGATCTTCTTATGTATGGATTATCGGAAGGTAAAGAATGAAAAAAACTATGAAAAAGATTGAGGCAGGCTATTTTACGAAGGGAAGCAAGAATTGGTTATTTAATTTGGCCGTTTAACTCTGAGACGCTTGAGTTACACGAATAATTAGTCAAGATAAATCGAGTCGTAAGGTTCTGAACTAACTGAAGAGCTTTACAAATGTTCTGTGGTGGGGGTCAAAGATAGCGCTGGCGTACTCCAGTTTCGGACGTACAAGGGTTTGGTAGGCCAGCTGCTTAACAGAGAGTGGAGCGAGGAAGAGATTACGGCGCATGTACCCTAGAGTGGGACTGGCAGAATTTATTATACTGGTGACATGACATGTCCAGGTTAAGTCTCGCGAGATATGTACACCAACATATTTGAGTGAGTCGATCATTAGTATAGGCACGCCATTGATACTATAAGTCGATGTAACGTGATTGCGACGACGGTGACCAGACATTAGGGCAGTTTTGGGTAAATTCAATGACATGAGCCAAGCGTTACACCAGTTCTGGATATGCGTGAGGTCGCTTTGTAGTGCGAGATGGTTAGATGAGTTAGGAATTGCACGATAAATAACACAGTCAGTCTGCGAATAATCGGATATGAGAAGAAATATTTGAAGGTAGGACATATATGTATATTAAAAACAAGAGGGGGCCACGAACGCTGTCTTGCGGTAGACTTGAAAGCACGGGTGTCCGGGATGAAGAGTGAGAGTTAGCATGCACAAACTGCAAACGATTTCTTAAAAATCCCCTAATTCAGCTCAGAACACACGGATGAATGTCAAGACGAGATAATTTTAGTAAGAGACGACGGTGGGGGACCTTGTCAAAGGCTTTCTCAAAATCCAAAAATATTATGTTGATCGGTATATTATTATCTAGTTTATCATGCAAGTCATGCAAAAAAAGAGCAAGTTGTGTTTCACAGGAATGATTTTTGCGGAAGCCATGCTGATTGGGATAGAAAAAATTTTTGGATGTTAAAAACTTAGCAATATGCGGATATTGAACATGATCCATTAATTTACAAGCAACGCTAGTTATGGAAATAGGACAGTAGTTACTCGGCGATGATCGGCTTCCTTTCTTGAAGACTGGAGTAACCTTGCCCACCCTCCAGTCACGTGGAACAGAACCGCACGCAAGTGATCCCTGCAATATCAACGACAAAAACAGACTACTCACGTGTTTCGTATTTTTTAGCCATTTCGCGTTAATGCAGTCTACACCCATGTATGACGAATTCTTAAGCAATTAGATGACCTAGACGATACCGGTGGCATCAAACGTGGTGTTTCGGATTAGCGGATGGGCAAAAAAATGTCGCCCGCATCTTCCCACGGGGGAACTCGAGTAAATGCGTCGCAGAGTGGTGGGGGTCTCGCGTGAATGTTGCGTAATTGGGTATGGTTTGGGAATGCTTAATTGTTATTTCGTCTTTATTATTTTTATTTATTGAATGAAGGAGAAGCGCCACGTTCCATCGCATCTACTCGAGTCAAGCAAAGCGTCAAGTTAAGCGAAAGCCAAGTAAGGGCGCCCTTGACTGAATTCCGAACGCGCGCACCGCCGCTTATGTACACACACCGCCCGCGTTCGAGGGAGAGGAGTACGGGGGAGAGGTCCGCGAAGACGCCCTTGACTGAATTCCGAATGCGCGCTCCGCCGCACCCCCACTGCGCATGCTCGGCTTGCTGAAGGCCCGGTGGGTCGGCACGAGACGAGCCGAGCATGTGCAGTGGGGGTGTGGACGGTGCCGCCGCCGACGCCGAAGCGCGACATCGTGCGACTAAGAAATGCTCCGCATTTAAAAATGTGGGGCCGGGCAAGGCATCCTGTGGTTCCCTAGTAAAAACAGCACTAAATGTGGTGTTAAGACAGAAACCTCAGCCTCAGGAATCGGGATGTCGTCGCAGCCAACGATGACAAGCGGACTTGTCTTCGTTAGGGCGGCAACTGCCTTCTCCAGCGTTCGTTGCCGCCCTGACGAAGACAAGTCCGTTTGTCGAAACGTTGGCTCCCGCGACATTCCCTGTTCTAAATCGTACTTTGCGATTTGTTCATCGATTCAAGCATCCATCTTTTTCCTGAGCTTCTCTTCTAGTTTCGAATTGTTTGGGATTAGTTTGCAACATAGATGGTAATGTGCTAGAATAAAAGTTGCGTTTGGTTTGAGCGGTTAAGCTGTCATATTTCTTCTCGACTGCATATTTCTCCCATGCAAAAGTTCAATTAGATCGAAACAAGAGCTTTTTCTTGTTGTTCAGACGTCTCAGGGATATATTATACCATGGTGGTGATATTCTTTCAGTTATTGTAATAGTTGGAATGTGAAGGTATATAACGCGATGCATCTCTTTCTTAAAGAGTAACCAGTTATGCTCAACAAAATGTAGAGGGAAGTTGGAGGCGAAAGTATCGAAGTTTTCCGTTAGTTCACGGTTCATGCTGACATAGTCCCCTTTGTCATAAAGTGTAAGTGTTTCACGTTCCCTTTGTTTCCTTACTAGGTTTATATAAAATGAGTTATGTACTGTGAGGTGATCGCTCAAAGCACGCAGTAAGGTGATAGGAGTGAAGCTACCGGGATGAGTAGTTAGAACAAGATCTAATACGTTGGACGATCGTTCAGTGACGCGTGTAGGATAAGTGACGAGCTGCGTTAAGTCGAATGTGATGTACGTATTAAGGAAACCGCTTGCTAAACTGCCTTTAGACAATGTACCGGCCGGGTCAGACCAATCTATTCTTGGGAAATTGAAATCACCAAACAAAATGACAGGGCTGTTAGGATATGGTGTTGTTAAATCATTTAGGGTGTCATGAAGTAAAGACGCAAATGAACTGTCCATACTAGGGGGCCGATAACAAATACCAGTAAGAATGTGCGGATGAGTAACAATGCATCGGAGCCAAATCATTTCCAGTGATGAAGGAAGATTCACAACTGAGCATTGTAGATTTCGGTTAGCTGCAATTAGCACGCCTCCACCGCGTGAGTTATCAGGTCTGTCTTTCCGGAATATGTCAAAATGCGAGAGAAAGGGGAGAACCTCGGTATCACTGATTGATATGTTAAGGCAGGTTTCTGTTAACAACAAAACGTCGCAAGAGGATGAATTTATTAGGCTACATAGAGCATCACGTTTGGGAATCACACTTCTAATGTTAGCAAGTAAAAACGATAATGGCTGAGGAATCCGTGAAGACTGTGTACAGTTTGGTCTCCATGATTGCTACGGCCGTTCCTCGATGACCGTATTAGAAGAATGGTCGTAATGGTATGTTTTATCGCTTGTGATAAATCTTTCTTGTCTTAACCTGTACCGCAAATTTCGGGTTCCTCCAAACTCGCCGAGATGTTTATGGGCAAGGCGCGTGGTAGGGATGAGGTCTTGTGCAACAGTGTAACCTGTACCTTCGAATTTCCTACCAGAAAACAGAATACGGTCTTTGTCTTTAAAGTGAGTAAACCTCACAATTATCGGCCTACTTTTCCCGGTTTGGATTGACCCGATGCGATGGGCTCTCTCAATATCGCGTGGCTCCATCTGTATGCTCAAGTGTTGTTTGCAATGCGCGATAATGATTTTCTCAGAATCCAGCCATGATTCCTGTGGCTTATCTTCAATACCATAGAAAACAAGGTTATTCCTTCTATATCTATTTGCAGCATCGTTAATCCGGGCAGTCAGTGCACTTATTAGCGCCACATTATCAGCACACGCTTCACGCAGTTTCCTCCTTTCAATCTGCATGGTGGCCCCGCCACGGTGGTCTAGTGGCTGTGGTAGTCGGCTGCTGATCCGAGGGTCGCGGGATCGAATCTCGGTCGCGGCAGCTGCATTTCGATGGAGGCGAAATGTTGAGGCTCGTGTGCTGTGCGATGTCAGTGCACGTTAAAGAACCCCAGGTAGTCAAAATTTCCGGAGCCCTCCACTACGGCGTCTCTCATAATCAGAGCGGGTTTTGGGACGTTAAACCCCACATAACAACAACAATCTGCATGGTGTCAATATTAGCGCAAGCTTCGTCAATTTTGTCTAGCCGCGCCTTTATTTCACAAAATGTTTTGTCATGATCGGCCAGTTCGTTTTCAATATATTTTAGTTGTCCCTGTTTTACAGTCTGCCCAGATTTCAGTTCCTTTAAGACGCTGAGAATTTTTTTGTCGGGACCGGGGTTAGATTCTATATCACCAGCTAACAAAACAAAATTTAACAACATTTTCACACGATCACACACAATAAAACAAACACGCCGTGGGCCCGGCAGCATTAAGAGTGCACGATGGCTAGTTGGTTTGATAAAAGGTAGCAGTTCGAAACCTGCACCAGGAAGAAGCGTGGAACGTTAGTACGGGTCATCGCTAACGTGCTGCCAGGCCCAGTGAAGGCTGCGCTGCTCCAGGCTCGCCTTCTGACGAAATTCCACGCATGCGGCCACCATCTTTGTGGCCGATAACCACTGAAGAGGTGCGCAGACCGGAGTGCGTAGTCAGTGAGCGGATGATTTGAAGCATCGGCCACACCGTTCCCGGAAAGCAGGAAAGCTTCGCCCGAACATAGTCTAACGGTCGAAGCAGTGCACGGGACACAGCCGTCTGAATGCTCCCGCAGCTGCAAGCTCCAAAGTCGAAGGAACTGCACCAGGAGGTACGGCCCATCGCTAACGTACTGCAAGGTCCATTCAACTTCGCCAAACTATATATATATATATATATATATATATATATATATATATATATATATATATATAGGTCTGTATATGCAAAATTAGCTTTGGTTGCCACAGTTATAACTTTGTTGACGAAGTAAATTCAATTATATATATATATATATATATATATATATATATGTATATATGTATATATGTGAAGTGAGAAAGCAAGAGATGGAAGGAGAAGGCGACGAAGAAGGGCGCGTGCAGTAGAATAAAACCATGGCGCATCAACCACGGCACGTCTCCCGTTCATAGCGTCACACGAGTCGGCAGGATGGAGACCTGGCAGCCACCACATCAGCCTCGCATCATCAACGATGGCCCCAACGCCATGCCTTGACTGAATGCCGCCATCAGACACGGATAACTTCTATAATTACGTGACCAGCCACATGGAGGCATCATCAACGGACCTCGAGATCCCCAAGTACACCGGTTCAGCGGATGACGGACCCGTGGAGGACTTGTTCGACCTCTATGAATTCCACGCAACCGCTGAATCATGGTCGGAACGGGAGATGGTCGCGAACTTCAATGACTACGTCATCGGTGAGGCATTCCATTTTTATCTCACGCATGTGTTCCAAAACGAAGAATCATGGAGAAAAATCAAAGAAGAAATGACCGCGCGCTTTAAACAGTACGATGAACACCCGCCCACCAACCACCAGTTTCAAACATTCCAACTTAATCGTCGCAGTCCAAAGCACTATCAATGTAGCAATCATTTCTCGCAAGCATGGTCCCATAGCAAATCGTCGGGCAATTTCCCTTGTTCCTCTGATTATGCGAAACGCACTGCAACGGCGAGCGTGAAAGTGAAGTTACCAAGAAACGATGTCAAACGATGATTTGTTGTCAAACGATGATTTGATGTCAAACGATGATTTGTTGATACCGCCTCTATCACTCTCGCGTGTCTGTGTCAAAGCCACTACTACCGACCATTGTTCATTTGATGCACAAGTTTTGCCGCTTGCTCCTAGCTGCGCCAAGAAGGATGTACTCATACCGCGTTCTGTCGTGAGTGTTGTGAATGGTGCCACGAATCTGTGGGCTTTCAATTGTTCATCGGCCCCTGCTGTTCTTCCGCGCAATATGAAACTTGCCACATTCGAGGAAATAACCTACAGCTCTATTATGGCTTTCAGCGAAGAGGGGCGGTCTCGAACCTGCAACGTCAACCCAGCTGTTTCTGACGAGCACGTCCTACGAATGATCAACAACTACGAATGATCAACATAAGAATGATCAACAGATCAGCGCCAAGCTCTTGCGCGAGTTCTTCTGGCGCACATGTCTGTCTTCGATTTCGTGCAAGGTGACAAGCCGGCTTCACTCCCTCGTTCTCATGCTCGCCACCGAATTGACACCGGCTCGGCGCACCCCATTCAGCAAAAGCCTTACCGCGTGTCTTCAGCGGAGAGAACAGTTATTGCTGAACAGGTCAAGGACATGCTACAGAAAGGCGTCATTCAGGAGTCCTCAAGCCCGTGGGCAACACCAGTGATTCTAGTGAAAAAAAAAGATGGGTCATGGCGGTTTTGAGTCGACTACAGAAAACTAAACGCTGTCACCAAAAAGGATGTGTATCCGCTTCCTCGGATCGATGACGTCATCGATTGTCTGCATTCTGCCGCTTACTTCACCTCACTGGATTTAAGATCAGGCTGTTGGCAAACACCAATGCACCCAGACGACAAAGAGAAAACAGCCTTCGTGACACCTGACTGGCCTCTATGAGTTCAACGTCATGCCCTTTGGTCTTTGTAATGCGCCGGCGACGTTTGAACGATTTATGGACACCATCCTCCGTGGAATGAAATGGGAAATTTGCTTGTGCTATCTGGATGATGTTGTGATTTTTGGAAGCACTTTGGATGAACATAACCGACGTCTTAGCCTCGTCCTTGATTCTGTCGAGAAAGCCAATCTGGTACTGAACTCCAAGAAATGTCGCTTTGGAGAGACTGAAACGTTGGTACTTGGACATCTAGTCGACAGAAATGGTGTGAGGCCCAATCCACGGAAGCTTGAAGCAGTAAGTTCCTTCGAACCACCGAAGTCACTGCGGGAGCTGCGGAGTTTCTTGGGCTTATGCTCGTATTTTCGTCGCTTCGTACCAAGATTCGCCGATGTGGTGTACCCCCTGACATGCTTTCTCCATAAGGATGTTCCTTTCAACTGGACGTCGGCTTGCGACGAGGCGTTCCGCCAACTAAAGTTTCAACTGACATCGGGACCTATATTACGCCACTTCGATGCTTCCTCGCCTACAGAAGTGCACGCTGATGCCAGTGGAATTGGCATCGGAGCTGTGCTAGTACAACGTCATCACGGATCTGAGAACGTTGTGGCTTATGCCAGTCGATCTCTGAGTAAGGCGGAACGAAATTACACAGTCACGGAACAAGAATGCTTGGCAGCAGTTTTCGCGGTTCACAAGTTTCGGTCCTACGTCTACGGGCGCCCGTTCACTATAGTTACGGACCATCACGCTCTATGCTGGTTGGTGAACCTCCGTGATCCGAGTGGTCGACTGGCACGTTGGGCTCTCCGACTTCAGGAGTACGACTTCGTCATCTCTTACAAGTCCGGTCGTCGTCACGCAGATGCCGACTGCCTTTCCCGCCTTCCTCTACCGACTACGGAGTGTGACGAAGACAACTTCGATGACTGCTTTGCTTCTATTTCGGCTACATTCCCAGACTCCACGAGATTTAGGGATGAACAAGCCAGTGATGTTAGCCTGGAGCCCCTTTTCGCTGCTGCGCTGCGTCCTCAAGCTACCGGTCGATTTTGTGCACGAGATGGTCTCCTTTACAAGACGAATTATTCGGGTAAAGGCGCTCGCTTTCTCCTGGTGGTTCCGCAGAGTCTGCGACCAGACGTACTGAGTGCCATGCACGATGACGCAACCTCTGGCCATCTAGGCTTCATAAGAACACTGAACCGAACACAGGAGCGTTTTTACTGGCCCAAAATGCGAGACACTATCAAGCAGTACGTCAGCGGTTGCGATAAATGCCAACGCCATAAGCGTCCTACGACTACTCCGCCGGGTCTTCTCCAGCCTCTGCCACCACCTTGTCTGCCGTTTGAACAAGTAGGCGTTGATCTCTTGGGGCCATTTCCACGATCTTCTAACGACAATCGGTGGGTTATCGTATGTGTAGACCACCTGACCCGTTATGCAGAAACTGCGGCCATACCATCTTCAACAGCTACATGCGATGCCACATTCTTGCTGCGGTTTGTTATCCTCAGGCACGGCTCCCCCCGTGTGATAATTAGTGATCGTGGTCGTCAGTTTGTAGCGGACGCCGTTGAAGAATTACTTCATCTCTGCAGCTCGAAGTTCCGGCAATCAACACCTTACCATCCTCAAACCAAAGGCCTTGTAGAGCGTACAAACAGGACTCTTACCAACATGCTGGCAATGTATGTCTCCTCCGACCACAAAGACTGGGATGACGTGCTCCCATTCATCACACATGCGTATAATACCGCAAGGCATGAGACGACGGATTACAGTCCTTTTTATCTGCTGTACGCATGTCTACCGCTAAGGAGTATTGATACAATACTGCCGTTTGGCCCCCACACTGAGTACTCGGTTGCCAAGACGCTGTGCCTTGCAGAAGAAGCACGCCGGATCGCTCGACTTCGTACCGTGGCCTCACAGCACCGTTCTAAGGAGTGCTATGACAGCCGACACCTGTCTGTCTTGTACAGCAAAGGGGACTTGGTATGGGCGTGGACCCCACAGCGTAAACGTGGATTATGCCAAAAGTTTTTGCCCCAGTATACTGGACCTTTCGTGATTGTGGATCGGTTGAGCGACTTAACGTACGTGGTGGCCCGTTTAACGTCAGCTGGTCGTCGTTCCAGCCGAACGCAGGTTATACACATCGCACGTCTCAAGCGGTTTCATCCTGCTGTTTTCCGGTGATTTGGACTTGCCCCGCGGGCTTCGTCTGTGAGCCGGGGAGTGCTGCGGCATCAGACGGGCAATCAAGGTATGAGCCAGGCAAGGGTGGAAGACGACGAGGACGATCTCTTGTCTAGCGGTTGGACACCATCTTGCCTCGGCTGTACCAGCTACCTAGCGCTCCGCGCTCACCTGTAAATAAACCTTCTCTCGACCTTTCAACCGTAACAATATATATATATATATATATATATATATATATATATATATATATATATATATATATATATATATAGGTATATTGTGACGGGCTAGCGGTGAGCGAACAAGAAATAGGACGAAGCTGAACGGTGCTCGAGCGGCCAGCCACTGCTTTACTGAGCTGTGCGAGTGTACCCATTTTCCATCTTGGAAATAAACGCGATTCATCATCACAATTGTGGTGGAATTGCCGGGTAAGCTACCTGATACCAAGTAATTACGGAGGGACACCGTCCACTAACGACGGAAAGGCAACAACCCGAGCTTCGCCGCACCCGTCGTCTAGCAGGCTTGGCACCGCTACCTCCAGAAATGATCTCGGACGGCGACGCTCCCTCGTGCCGAGACACCGTATCGTGGTCCCCGATGACGTCACCTTTCCATTACCGGGAGCCGCGAACTTTCACGGGAAAACCTGGTGACGACGTGGACGAATGACGCAACCACTATCAAAGGGTGAGCCGATGCAATAGCTGAAATGCTGCTGCTCAGTTAGCTCAATTGGTGTTGTTCCTGGAGCTTGCCGCGGTAGTATGGTTCGAGAACGACGAGGACTCGTTGACAACGTGACAAATATTTGTGGAAGAAATTAAGAAGTGCTTTGGAGATCCATCCACGAAAAAGAAACGCGCGGAAGAAATGTTGTCGCAGAGGGCTCAGGCCACCGGTAAGACTTGCCGGACATACATAGAAGAAATACTGATGCTGTGCAAGACCGTGGACGCCAGTATGACGGAAGAAGGAGGGTATTGCGGAAGATGTATGCCATTTCCTCATTGGCAAAGAGAGTCTGGAATGTGTCGCCGACGTAATCGCGCACTGTCGAACATTTGAGACACTGAAGACTCGTCGCATCGATTCGAAGTTTGGGCAGCTGGAAAACGTAGCGATGGTCGCCGCAGTCGATGTTTGCCAGGATACCACGCCTGCCTACCTTTCCTCCACCATTCGACTCATCGTACGCGAGGAACTCCGTCGCCATCTTTCGACTCCCGCGCAGGCTGGAGACTTCCCGTGAGACAGTACCTCATCGGCAATTATTGATCCCGCAACTTTCGATGAGCGAAGCTTTCCTAACCGGGTACCACGGTCGAGAGCTCCACCCGTAAGCGGCTACTTACTTGGAACAGCCATACGTGGCATACGACAGCGTCAGCTACAAGAGCCGATCGCCTTCATTCACGCCGGAGTGGGAAGAGTGTCCGGAATACTATCGCAGCAACCCGAACGTCGGTATGCCCCGTGAACTTCCTGTGTGCTGTCAGTGTGGCGGTCGCGGACACGTCGCTCGGTTTTGTCCTACGCGATGTGGTCCACGCAGGATGTTCTCTGAGCGGCCCGCTACATTTCCATGGCGAAGCCGACGGCCCGCTTACTCCTACTGGCCTTCGAATAACCGACCGTGCGTGTACCAGCAGAGCATGCGTACCTACTCGCCCGCATCTGTACGGAGCTTGACGCCACCTACTACGCGCCAGCAATGGCCCCGACTGCGGCTCTCGTCCCCTCTAACGGGAAACTAGCTGGCGCGGCCGATGGAGGTGAGACCGTCGGACGTGCCACAAGTATGCCTCCACCATCAGTTTCGATGTTACAAAAACAAGTTCATGTGCTTATTGACGATGTTCCCGTGATGGCGTTAATAGATACCGGTGCAACTGCTTCTGCGATGAGTTTGGTTTCCAAAGAAAGACTTGGCCGAAAGGTTATGTTTTGTTGGGACCAGCCAGCTACCTTTCGCGCAGTGAGCGGTGCATCTCTGTGTCCGCTTGGCGTATGCACCGTGTCTCTTCGTGTTGCTGGTAATGTGTACAAGGCGGAATTAGCAGTGCTTGCCCATTCAAAGCACCACGTTATCCTTGCCATCGACTTTTTGCGAGAGTGCCGTGCAATTGTAGACTTGCGCAGGTGAGGTTCTGTTGTCCGCTCTCGCCCAGGAGCCTCACTGTAGGAGAAAGGACCTCGTTATAGCTAAGGGCGCTTTACTCCCGGCTCTCTCCATGGCTAGCCTGAAAGTTACTGCTTCCGAAACTGACTGGAGTTCAGGTATGTTCGACGCATTGATTGAGCACCTGCCTTTGCCTTGTATGAAGAAAAACGTTTCGTACCGCGCTGTGTAGTATCTCTGACTGCCGGGAAGACTTATTTATGGATGACGAACTGTGCGCCTGAGCCGATAGCACTCCAGAAGGGCATGCACCTTGCCTCGTTTCAGGAGGAATGCGACATCTGCATTGGAGTCCTAAGCGACTCAACAGTGTCGGACGGCGCTGATAATCATTTGATGGAACAAGATTTCTTAAAAATGGTCAGCATATCTTTTTCGTCCCAGAAGCGCGAAGCCTTGGAGGATTGCTGGCCAGATATGCTAGTGTGTTTGATTTCGCACAAAAGACGATGATGACTCAAGCACCGAGCACACGCACTCGTCACAAGATCGACACCGGATTGGCGCATCCTCTCAAACAGAAGCCCTATCGTAAGCTAGGCAGGAGAACCCTCCCCACTCCGCACAAAGAACTTTCCAGGGGCCAGGAGATAGCCCTGCGCCTAATTCAAACAGACACTTTTCCGTTGCCAGCCAGTATGGCCTGCTTCATGGGAATTTCTCCTCAGTGCTCTCTCTGTGGCGAACTAGCCATCCTTAATCATATCATGTGGAGCCGCCCCAGCTTACAAATAAACTCAAAGGGCCATCGAATTGATGAGAACGCCTTCTACCACTATGTTACAAGCTGCGACCGTCGGAGCCAGCTACGGGCGATCGAGGGGGCCTGCGAGGTGCCAGGGGGTCTTGGACTCCCGGTCCCGGAGTGGGTGACGCCTAAGGAAGGCGACTAGTCGACCTTCCCCCCAGGATAAAATAAAGTTCTTCTGTCTGTCTGTCTGTCTGTCTGTCTGTCTGTCTGTCTGTCTGTCTGTCTGTCCGATTCCTCGCATCGGTGATGTCATCGACTGCCTCCATTCGGCGTCTTACTTTTCCTCGGTAGACTTGCGATCTGGATATTGACAAATTCCTATGGGACCGGCTGACAAAGAAAAGACTGTTTTTGTAACCCCAGACGGTTTGTTCGAATTTATTGTTATGCCGTTCGGCTTGTGCAACGCCTCCGCCACGTTTGAAAGATTTATGGACACGGTATTGCGGGGCCTTAAATGGGAAATCTGCTTATGCTACTTGGATGATGTCATACTCTTTGGCCGGATATTTGAAGAACACAATCACCGCCTCGACCTTGTCCCTGACTGGTGAAAGCCGCACTTAAACTGAACTCCAAGAAATGTCGCTTTAAAAAACGTGAAACTGGTATCGGGACACCTGGTGGACTAAAATGGCGTCAGGCCGGATCAGCAGAAAGTCGCCGCCGTCAGCAACTTCAAGCAGCCTGAATCTATCCGGGACCCGCGGAGTTTTCTGGGCTTGTGCTCATACTTTTGTCGCTTCATTCGAAACTTTGCGGATAAGGCACAGCCACTAAGTGACTTGCTGCAAAAGGATGTGCCTTTCCACTGAACACAGGATTGTGACTCTGTATTTACGCAGCTTAAGTGCATGTTGACTTCAGAACCGGTTCTACGTCACTTTGATCCTTCTGCTCCAACAGAAATTCATACAGACTCTAGTGGAGTCGGAATCGGCGCAGTGCTCATTAAACGTTGTGGCAATTTTGAGCACGTGATCGCCTATGCTAGCCGTTCCTTGAAAAGGGGAGAGCGCAACTATAAAGTAAACGAACAGGAGTGCCTGGCAGTCGTTTTTGCTGTTCACAAGTTTCGCCCATACGTATATGGCCGACATTTCTCAGTCATCACCGACCACCATTCTATATATTGGTTGGTGGGAGTACGTGACCCCTCCGGAAGACTTGCGCCGTGGGCTCTCCGCTTACAGGAATTTGACTATACCGTATGCTACAAAAGCTGTAACGACCACGCAGACGCTGATTGCCTATCACGCCTTCCTCTAGCGACGACTCCGTGTGACGCTAAATTCGATCAGTACGTCGGTGCTGTCGACTGTCAATTTCCCGATCTTGCAACTTTCCGGACGGCCCAGCATGACGACCGTACTTTGGATCCTCTGTTCGCCTCCACGAATCAACACGCAAGTACGAGTCGCTTTGTGGTTCATGACGACGTCTTGTACAAAACAAGTTACTCCGGCCAAGGGGACTTCTGCTTCTCGTCGTTCCCCGCACTTTACATTCTCATGTCTTTCGCGTCATCCATGACGACGCAACCTGCGGTCACATGGGCTTCGCAAGAACCTTTCACCTAATTGAGCAAAGATTCTAATGGCCCAAAAATGCGACCTGACACGGAAAAATACGTCGCGGGTTCCAAAGAGTGCCAACGACACAAGCGTCCCACAACTACCCAACCAGGACCTCTCCATCCTGTACCGCCTCCTAGCTCTCCCTTCGAGACTGTCGGCGTTGACCTTCTAGGCCCGTTCCCGCGATCGAACAGTGCCAAACGCTTTGCCGTCGTCTGCGGTGACCACTTGACGTGCTATGCAGAAACTGCTTCAATACATAGTGCAACGGCCTTGCATGTGCCCCACTTTCTGCTTCGCTCTATAATTCTACGCCACGGCCCTCCACGCGTCGTCATCAGTGACCGGGGCCGTCAATTCAACGCCGACGTCGTCGAAGAGACACTGCGTCTTTCTACTTACCAGTTTCGCCATGCTACATCATATCACCCTAAAACCAATGGTCTCCTAGAGCGCACGAACAGGGCTCCTACTAATGTGTTATCAACCTATGTCGATGCCAAGCACAAGAACAGGGACGAAGTGCTACCTCACATCCCTTACGCGTACGACACCGCGAAGCACGAGACCACAGGCTACCGTCCATTCTATCTTCTCAATGCTCAATTTCCTCGTAGCTATATCGACACTATTCTTCCATTTATGCTGGGCGTTCAAACTTCCATTGCCGAGTCCCTCTGTCGCGCAGAAGAGGCCCGTCGCATTGCGCGCCTCCGAACCTTGGCATCCAAATAACGGTCCTAGACTCGTTACGACTCCCGCCATCAATCCGTTTTGTATGCAAGAGGTGATCTTGTATGGCTGTGGACACTGGTGCGTAAACGTTGTCTCTGCCAAAAGTTCTTGGCGCGATACACCGGCTCCTTCGTCATTCTGGATTAGCTCAGCGACGTAACGTGCATCATTTCCAGTCACACCTAGTGGTCGTCGTTCTAGCAAGACACAGCTGACACACGTTGCCCGTCTGAAGGTTCCTGAGTGACTCGCCCAGTAAGCATCGTCTATGGACAGGGGAGTGTAAAGGGCTAGCGATGAGGAGACGAGGAGGACGAAGTTGAACTGTGCTCGAGCGGCAAGCGACTGCTTTGACTGAGCTACGCGAATGTACCCATTGTCCGTCTTGTAAGTCAACGCAACCCATCGTTACAATATATATATATATAAGTTCTTCCTGGCTATCGGGATAAATATACGATCAGAAAGTCACAGTGACAAACATATTATTTAGGATTCATTCTGACGTTACGGCTGGAGACCAGCCTTTTTCAAAGGTGAAAGCTTTTCATGGGCAAAACTTTCACCTTTCACCCATGAAAAACTTTCATTTTTGAAAAAGGCTGGTCTCCAGCCGAAGCGCCAGAATAAATGCTAAATAATATATTTGTCACTGTGACCTTCTGATCGTCTATATATATATATATATATATATATATATATATATATATATATATATATATATATATAGCCGCGTTAAGCATGGCTGTGGCTTTCGTGCTGCTCCTTGGTAGTGATCAAATAATACTGCGATCGCGAGTTCATCGGCGTGGAACACAACACGAGAAATCGTGTAATTGTTCAGCGGGCTCGATTTCTGGGTCGTTCTCCACTGCGTGGGTAAAATGTGCATACAAGTGGCTTCCTTTCTTATCTTCCTGTCGCTACAATGTTCTTTTTCTCTCTTCCTCTACTCTCATATTTATAACGCACTCTGTGTGTAACTCCTCTCATATTCTGCCACTCAGATTTGTTATTACTGCTTTCTTGTGTAATATCTCCCTGGGGTTGTCGCATTTCTCTGCATGTTTCAGTCGCATCAAAGGTACAATTTCCAGAAAGAAAGAAAGCAAATGCAAAGGTGTTACAAACTACGGTGTCTTGTTGCTTGTATTACAGTGTAGGTCGTAACGACGAAAACATGCGGAACTTCCTCGCCGCCGCGGTACAAAAATATTTATTCGCGCTATAGTATATGAGATGTTAAAAATTTCATGCATCTTATTGACAATCGCATTTGGCAACAGGATAGTCAAGTGATTTTCTAAAAAAATTACGATATAGGTAAAGTGGGACAGCTATGTCTACCGTTTCTTATAAAATCAAATCCACAATTCTTTTTTTCCAGCACCGGATCCGAAAAGATGAGGATTCCTGTCGGGGTTCTCTGCGCCGTGTTTTTCACGTTTTCCGTGTTATCATGTAAGTAAATTGCCCTTCTATACATATATTACTTTTCGCAATGAGTTTCGGACCACCTCCACAACTGCGTAACGCGAAGCATTTCTGGGTGAACATTGGCAATATCTCTAAATATCTGGCAAGCCCCGGTAGTTTTGTGGCTTTGCCGCTCATTTGGTAGGCTACGAGACAGGCATGGTGGTTGTGAATGTATGACAAACATGAATGATGGATTTTGATACCACTGGCATGATGAAGTGGTCGCGCACGTCACGATTAATAAATTTATGTTCACGTGGCTTCATAGCCCAGTGTTTTGCCCGGAGGATGCGATTTCGAGCAACACCTGTTGAATGGTAACCACAAGAGCACCATGTCAATCAAGCACCAACCAAAATAGACCTGTAAAATTTGATATTTGATGACAACAGGGCTTGCGTAAGCTTATGAAGAGACGAGCGTACCTTTATTTTTTGTATCTTGGGATGGGAATAGCCCTGGCAAGCAGATAAAGACTGCTGAGCTGCTCTTACGATCGAAAGTAAGCCACGTGGTATATAGTAAGTTGGAATTGAACCAAGTTGGCAAAGTGCACGCACGCGACCACTCCGCCTACGGTGGCTCTCCCCAGGCTGCATATGACATAAGATTATTGCTTCAGGATTCGTGGTGGTGATGGTATACAAATTGGGTGTGTTGCACAGCGCAGAAAAAACAAGGACGGAGACGAGGGGACAAAACACAAGCGCTCGCTTTAAGTCGGCCTTATTGGCGAAATTGCCTTAAATATATGGACGAGGAGTCAAGATTTGAGCAGGAGGTGTTAGTGCTGATGCAGAGGTCATCTCGCTGCTGTGCATTATCAGCATCTATAGGCCCAGATAAGGTACAGCCGCAGTATCTTATCTGCATCTGTATACCTCACACGATCCAGCTTAACCACCCTGTAGATACAGCCGCTGCGTGGCCACTGCGTCAGCATTCCCTAGAATGCGCTTACCAAAATGCAACTCGGTATCTGTTGCGATGCGATAGGACGCGAGACGTGAACTTGTATCTACGGCTTATGTCTGCAAATTTTTCGGCCATCACTTTTCTAGGCTTCGCCAATAAATCTAACTCGAAATCATCGTCTGTGGCGTGTCCCTCTACTGTATGCGTCCTCGTTACGACGTGCTGTTAACTGCGCCAATTTTGTACCACAAGCTCGCTCAAGTCGCCCCTTTTTCAAGGCACTTGGCAAAATCATTCACGACTAGTGTTTAGCGCACACGCCTATATTAATATCATAAACAAAATATATGTGCTACCATCACACAACGAGCTTCTCTCCAGCATTGCTGCACGTCGTTGAAATATGCTTCAAAGAACGACGCCCACGGTGATGGTGTTGAATCAGGCGGTCTTAGGCTGGCTTACAAAGCCGGCAATTGTTCCGAAGGAGCTTCCTCAGAGTTTATCGTGGCGTGTGACTAGGCACCGATGAACCCAGTGTCTCTTAGAAAGTATATTAGCCATAGTTCAACGCTCTTCCTTACTGTCGCGGGCCCTTGGGGGACAACAACGTCCTCAAATCGACGAACATGATCAGCTCGACGTAGCGCACGTTTCTAGTCGGTAAAAGAGACGCGTGTTAACTAGGTGAGCGTCGACGTAACGTGGTGTCACCAGCTACGCTCGAGTGACTGGAATACTACTCAAGCTACTGAGGCTACTGTATGCTACCGAAGTGCCTAGAAGGAATACGTTACAGAGGAGACACGCAACTTGCACCAAGACGAATCATCCATTTGGGAAGAGGTACATCGATAGAGAGGTAGATTGACTGACTGAATCATTTACAGGTTGTTACGTCGCAAAATCACGTCCCAACCATCACAGGCGCCGTAGTAGGCGACTTCGGAAGTTACAGTCAGCCGGGGTTATTTAATGCGCAATACCATTCCACAGTACAGGACCTCTGCATATCGCCTCCATCGAAATGCAACCGCCACCGCCGCAGTTCCGTAGCACGACTTTTGGATGAGCAGCAGAGTTCCATAGCTACAAGGCCATCATGGCGGGGCTGTTTACAGCGATCAGTATAAGCAATTAGGTATCTGGGCAATTAACTTGCTTACTGCTTCGCTGGACATCATTTCCGCAATGTTTGCTATGTGCCGTATGTTGAACGTATGAGGAAATCTCTTACTGATGGTATTTTACATATAGGTTCCTATCTGCGTAAGAAGGTATTATACAACTTTGCCCTAAATTTTGTTGATAGTTTAGGACGATCCAAAAGGTATGTTTCACAGATAATTGCTACGAAGTTGCGTTTAGGAATCGCAAGTTCTTGGCTTCCGTGGGGACATCCTCTTGCACGCTTCGAAAACAGGCCAGATGAAGATGTACGCGTGTGCTTGAGATTGGGCTCATCGTCGCACTTGTTCATAAGTGAGACACCTGCTCAAGAGAAGCGCCCTGCCTGGATAAAACAATCAATAAATCAATCACTCATTTTTATTAAAACGAAAATACATTAACTGGAGTACACCTGGGCAAAAAGCTGTCGCAGCAGCTTGACGGAGGCAAAGGGTCCCTTACCTGGCAGTTGCACTCACATGACATATACACAGAAGGATTTAACACAACACTTTCATGAAAACCTTCATACACAACAAGCATTACACATCGTACGCATCCATAAAAAATGACATTTTACACTTGAATGCAACATACCGAAAAGTCGCTATAAAGAAAGTAATCACGCAATCCATTTTTGTTTGGCTTAGCTATGTGCTTATATTTGTTTACTGCAGTCAGTATATTATCTGTTAAGGACTGTAGGCTGCAATTGTTTTGAAACCTTGTTACTTCCACACTCCTGGGTTTCGTGTAGCATTTTTTTGTGTGAGTGCAGAGTTCTAGCTGAGCAAGGGATGTCAAATAATTCATAACATATTCGGAAGTATTATGGCAGCGGCTGCCAGCAACAGATTACGCTTTATATACTGAAAAAATAGTTCACTTAGTTCGATTAACAGATGTTGTGACATATTAATTAGTTAAGCCAAATATCGTCATACGAGAGGTTGAAGGAACGAATAAAGCATCAGGTAGTTTCTATATAAGGTATTAGTGGCACATGCACGAATATTTGCCCTTCCATCGTGCTTGCATGGAAATGATTATGCTTGTCATGTGGAGGAGAAGAGAAGGGGACAGGAGAGTGCCACTGGACAGGACCACTCCTGTCCGCTCCTCTTCTCACCTCTCCCTCGTGCTATTGCGCTCGCGCAACCTTACGCGTGCTGCGACTTCGTCGTCGTCATCGTCGGCGTCTTTTTGCCAGCTCCTCTAGGGCACCGAGCACTGGCCCATATTTTAGCGCGCACATGACACAGGCCCCCCTTAAAGTCTTTTGTTTAAATGTCCACATAAACAAAAGGCCAGATATGCGCGCTTATACAATCACACACAAAACACTGCACGATTGCTAAATTGCACATAGACCTTTGCGCATGTCCTTATGACTATGATGAAAATTCACAGTTCACAAAATATTCACACAGTGTGCACAGCCGTCTAGTTCCTAGTCAAAAACCTAAAATAGCAGTCGGTTATGAATGGGCGCCTCTTAAGTGATAGCGTCCCACACGAGACGAATTCGACTTTTCACGCGTGTCGAGAAAAGCACAGGAAACACTAGGTGGTATTTCAGACGACGACGGCGTTTGCGCATTCGCAGAAGAACATTGCGGAACTTCGCCTGTAAAAACACCTTGCGTTTGCAGGTGCCAGCAAGAAAATTATTGCAACACGACGGGAGGCGTCGCGGCAACGCGGCACGAGTCGGAAGCAGACGAATGACCTCTTCCCGAGCACCAACCTGCTGCCTAGCACGATAAGCCGGCAGTGCCTGTGACTCGTCATGGGAAATCTGTTCTGCACCCAAAAACACCGAAGACGTATCGGCCTGCTTATTGCTCACAGAACAAGGCCCTACCGCTGTGTTATGAATGAGCTGACCTGCCAGGTCATCGGTCATTTCCTTGACACTGTGGGCGTGATCATTTAGGTCATCCTGCATAACGACGTCATCATAGTTTCCTGGCTCTATGGCCGGGTCGAGTTTCTCATCTCTAACGAGCACTGCTCTTCTTTCCTTCTGCTCTGTCGGGGGACTATCGCCTCTTCCGAACACCGAAGAACTGCATGCCGTCAAAAGCAACTCATTCACGTGGCCTCTGGCCATAGTCGTGTCACCCGCAACTGCTAAGAGCGGTGCATATATAGCATCGGCGACAACCACTTCAGCGTTCTCTTGCAAACATGCACCATCTTTATGCGAGGGAACTATCAGTGCTCCTGCAGGGGAGCAGTTTTGAGGCAAGTTCACCTCATCTCTCACTGCGTTTGGCCTCCAAGAGGCGCTATAACAAAAGTGTTCCTTAGTGGAACGTGCAAGGTTCTTACTCGTGAACCTTTTCTCGGGTTCACGGGGCTCAAAGCGGCCCTTTACGATGCACTGGGCGTGCTTGATAGGTGTGCTCGGGGAGGTGGCGAAGTTTTCAGGCCAATCCTGCCCCGTTACGACACCCTCTAGACTTGTCACCACTTAGAACCGCCTGGCATATGCGTCGAAACCTCGTTCTTCCGTAACGAGGGGCATAGAGTCCCGGATGCACAATTGCCCTAGCGCGGAACGATCGGTGACGTTGGACGGACCTGCGCATCTACCCAAAGCTGCCTCGGCCTCGATTACACGCTCGCGAAGTAGCCGGATTCGTTCTTCTCTTTCTGCCTGCTCGCGCTCTACTTCATGTTCGGCGGCACGCGCCTCGCTTTCAAGCTCTTCCTCTTCGTGAAGCTATTGACTGAGGGCGTCTTCTGTTATGCCTAATTTCTCGCTTGCGCTAACGAGTTCGTTTAAATCCATTATTTTTTTTGAAAGAGCAAAGGAATGCTACAATCAGCCTCGTCCTATCGGGGACGTCATTGTCATGATAGGTTCCAGAAGGATGTATTTAATCTGGGAACGCTGGCGTTCCCATGGAAGAGACGAGGCTGTTTGTGCGTTCCAGATGACAATTTATACAGACAGAAGAAGACGCGCACTGCATACACACACACATAGACTTCGGAGAGTGGATAAACAGCAAAAGAAGAGGATACAAAACTTAGCGTCCCTAATAGGATAACACGAGTCTGCCGGCACAGGCTCACCGTCTAGCGGGACGGGCGACTGGAGGGCGCCGAGGTAGCGTTGCCTGGCGTCGAGCACGGAGTGGAGCGCTGAGGAGACGTAAGAGCGAAGGCTTGATGGAATACTCCTCGGTCCCAAACGGCCTTACAGCAGGTGATGTGATGGGCAGGACCCACAGGCGGCCCCGTGGAGCCCGAGCTCCACGTGGCCGCCTGTGGGTCCTGCCCGTCCTACACATCACATCACCTGCTGTAAGGCCGTTTGGGACCGAGGAGTGTTCCATCAAGCCTTCGCTCTTACGTCTCCTCAGCGCTCCACTCCGTGCTCGACGCCAGGGAACGCTACCTCGCCTCCCTCCAGTAACCGTCCCGCCTGAGGGTGAGCCTGTGCCGGCTGAGACTCTTGTTCTCACATTAGGGACGCTAAGTTTTGTTTCCTCTTCTTTTGCTGTTTATCCACTCTCCGAAGTGTATGTGTGTGTGTATGCAGTGCGCGTCTTCTTCTGTCTGTATAAATTGTCCTCTGGAACGCACAAACAGCCTCGTCTCTTCGATGGGAACGCCCGCGCTCCCAGCTTAAATACATCCTTCTAGAACCTATCATGACAATGCTATAGTGCTGAATATACATGTTCATGTTTTTAAACGAAAATACCTCTGGCTGTGTAGTACTGTCCCATGCGTTTTTGCATTGTTAATTCAGTAACTATAGTACCGTTATACTGGTTGACTTAAATCTTGAAATAAATGAAGCATTGCTTAATATGGGCTTGACAGCGACATGATTAGAACACCTAATGCATACACCTAACGAATATTGCCTTTTCCCCTTTGTACCACAAGCTTCCATATTGGCTGATACCGCCGAAGATGAAAAGGAAAAGGTGGAGCAAGCTAAGAGGGTAAGATGAATGTAAAATGAGTAACTCCGCGAGGAAGCTGTCTGCTGCTCATCCCTTTCTCATGCTAGACGAGCAAATTAAAAAGATATTTTCGCACGTAAAATGCTTAGGAAAGCAAAACTTGAGCGCTGTGGTGCGTACTTTCTTCTCTGGTAATAAGCTGGGGGAACGCTCGTTGAGAGTGGTACTATGTTAAAATTTTAACGCTGCTCAGGTGCATATGGGTTATCCCATGGGCAACAACATTTTCCAGTACTTAGCAACATCCCAGGCGAGGGTTACATCAATACACCTTTTGTTGGCCGTATACAAAAGTTATGATGAGGCGTAAGAAAAACATAAAATAAAAGCCTCAGCCTGCACCACCGAAGTATAACAGGCTTATGTTGGTCGTATAGAATCAAAAACAGAAGTTGCTCCGCCCTGGTGGTCTTGTGGTTATGGCACTCGGCTGCTGACCCGAAGGTCGCTTGATCGAATCCCAGCCGCGGCGGCTGCATTCCAATGGAGGCGAAATGTTGAGGCCCGTGTTCTGTGCCACGTCAATGCACGTTAAAGAACCCCAGGTGGTCGAAATTTCCGGAGACCTCCACGGAGCCGTCTCTCATAATCAGAACTGGTTTTGAGACATTAAACACCACAAATCAATCAATCAATAATAGAAGTTGCTCTTCACGATCATACTGTGTGTGGAACGAGGTTGATTTCATTATTGTTTGCTATATACGCTACAGACTGAGACATCACTTGAACATGGCACATGTACGCGGAAACGTACACTCAAGCACATAACTCTCATGCACAATGCAGAACGCTCGCCTTTCACCAAGGTGGACCGAGAATCTCGTACAGTATATAGTCCAGTTGCCTTAATGTGCCGTGAAGTGTCTTTTTGGAAATATCTATCGTGTAGAAGTTTGCTGACAGCGAGGGTGTGGGCAGGGAGCTTGAGGGCAAGCGGTGGTCAACTTTTCCCTTCTGCGTAACCCGAGAGTCCTCCTTTCTTTCTTTCTTTCTTTCTTTCTTTCTTTCTTTCTTTCTTTCTTTCTTTCTTTCTTTATTACTGTAATGACGTTCGCATAACCGGTAATATTGCTGTGCGGATAGTGGGTCAAGCGCGAGACCCGGTCTCCTTTTAAATTGTGCGCGACATGCTCCGCTGTTAACGGCGAACGACACTAAGTACGGCTTTAGCTCGTCGCTAAAAGGCCCCGCTGTTTATGTATAGGGGCCGAGTACGTCGTCTTCAAACCTGAATAGTTTGCGCCGTCTCGACAGCCCGGCGTTTCGTGGAAAGGAAACACTGTTAAGGCGGTTGATGCTACTTTGGCAATAGAAACCGGCATGCTGGCGAGTTGTAAACACTAAATGTCGGCTTGGTATAGTGCGAGACTAAATTGACATGAATGACGATTAGACCTAAGCGCGGCCGATTTCACGAGGAAATGTCAGGTGCTCCGATGACAGTGGTAACGCGCATCGTGAAACAGCAAATGTATCTCCTTGCATTCTTACAGACGTATTAAAGGCATAAAAAGTGGTATGATTAAGACGGGTGGATTCGGCGATCAAAACATCCAAACTTTTTTTTATTCAGAACAGCTGACACAGTGCAAGATCGTCAGTCACAAAAGTCAGCAGCAGACCGAGAAGTTGTCGACGTGTAGTGTGCGATCTCATTGCTCGTTAAAAAACCCCAGGTGGATGCCCTACGTGTGGATGCCCTACGAATACACATAAGGCATATCGCTTGAATTCCATCGCACCACCTAGCCTCTCTTTCCGTTTCTAGGCCGGACTCCGAACTCAGCGCCATTATTGCTGCTCATCGCGCTGTCCTGCCATCAAGTTTCACGCCTCCAGGTAGACCATCATTACCATTGTGGTGTGTTCATCCCCTCGAAGCGCTCCTGACCATTCCCGGAATCAAAAAGAAAAGCCACTTTGCATCTATAGCCTTACAACAAGCCACCCTAATGTTCCTGCATGAGAAACAGAGGACGCCTTCACGTTTACACGGATGGGTCAGTTTCCTCTGTGAGCTCCACAGGAGCAGTGGTCATTCTAACAAAATCCGTCACCATACGATTCAAGACTTCCCATTTTACAACTTCGACGGGTGCAGAACTCACCGCCATTCATGCTGCGATAGAGCACAATAATTACAGAACCTTCCCATGCATAGTCAATATTCACCGACTCCAAAGCAGCTCTTCAGTCCCTTATATCACCATTTCGTCATGGACCTCACGAGCAATTATTCGCTGACATAAGAATTCTTCATCACCATGCAGTCGAGCAAGGACACGACATCACGTACCAGTGGATACCGGGTCACTGTGGGATCAGCGGCAATGACCTCGCTGATGAATGCGCCCGATCTGCCTACGATGATAACCACTGTAGAGGAATACCGTTCTCCAGGACCGACGCATCCGCAAGGCTTCAATCCCCAGCACGTGAACTTGCACGTGCACAGTGGAATTCATCAGAATTCACCAATGCTCGTGTCCACAGTTTGCACCCGGACCTTCAGTTCCACCTTCCGTCAGGAATACCTCGCGCTGAGGAGACGCTTTTGTGTCGCCTGTGGCTTGGGGTTGCCTTCACAAAGGCCTACTCATTTCGCATTGGAATGACGAACGACCCTAAGTGTGAGAACTGCGGCTACGACGAAACGATACGTCATCTTCAATGTGAGTGTCCCCGTTTCAGTGGCCCTAGGAAAGAACTTACCGCTGCTGTAGACAGACTTGGCAGCCGCCCTTTGTCCGAGCAACGAGTTTTGGGACACTGCCAGGACCATCGTCAGCACGGAAAGCGCTGAACGCGCTGTTACGATTTTTAAGGACGAGCGGTCTAAAGGACAGACTCTAAGCAGTGTCGCGTTTCTTTTTTTTCTGTGCGTGTTTCTTTTTTCTCTATCCTTTTCCCTTCTCTTGTCGTGTCTCCTTTCTGCTATCTTTCATTCCCCTTACCCCTTTTCTCCCGCACAGGGCAGCCACTCGGTCTCAGCACTGGCTAAGCTCCCTGTCTTTCCTCCCTCCTTTCTCCTCCTCCTCCTCCTCCAGGTGGTAGAAATTTTGCGGAGATCCCCACTACGGCGTCTGTCATAATCATAGGTGGTTTTGGGACGTAAAACCCCACAAATAAATCAATCGAAAATTTCTCGTCGAAATTTCTGATTCGACCAGATGAGGGCGAAACACGGCGCCTCTGCTATAGAGCGCTCCTCTTTCGGGGGAGTCAGAACGCGGCTTGCATGCGCGACCACATCATGAGACACTCGCAGTCGCTCTTCAGCAACACGGCTTCTTTGCCTTCAGTACTAGCATAAAATATAGCCCTGCCATCAAATAAGCAAACGGCGAGCATCAGTCGTTCCGCAGCGTGGTTTAATGCAGGAAATTGCAGACAGAAGGTGGCATTGGTGTTGCAGAGAGACGGTGGCATTGGTGGAAGTGGATGACACCGTTAGATGTTGCTTAAATGTATTGTTCTTCATGAGGAGGTTTAGCGACACCCCCAGACGTAAACAGATAAAAGATACCATTTCCTCTGCATCTATGCTGTTAAGTTCGGCTGATGATGACCCATATCAAAAGGACAGAAAGTTGAGCGAGTTGGTAACAGTCCATAATCAAAAGAAGAGGCGTGCAGGACACGGACACAAGGAGTGCAGTGAACAACACGAACGCCGACTAACAACTGACGCACAGCACAGAGGCGAAAAAGAAAGAAGACACACAGCTTATCTGCGCATGCTCGGAATGGTAGCCCCACCTGTCAATCGGTTACACGTGCCGGTCTTCGCGATAGACAACTCCTAAGGCTTTCTATCTCCTCTCTGTTTAAGCTAATCGACGGCTTACTCACGCATGCACTTCCACTAATACTGATATGCCAGGCCTCAACCAATAAACGCGTATCTTCGTTTTTATGCCTGTACAGGATCTCGGTTTTGTCTAACTCGGGCATGCAGCTACAGACCTGGCAGTGCAAGGATAGATTGGACCGCGTCCCACCTGATAGCGACCTTCGGTGTTCAATTAATCTTTGATTAATACAACGCGCAGTTTGCCCTACATAAAAACGTCCGCAGCTAAAAGGAATCTTATAAACTACACCCATGCGACAGTCGGTGAAATTGTTCTTGGCTAGGTGCTTAACCGGACAGATATCCGTTCGCTTCTTACCTTCCATCTGCTCATTTCTTCTATGCACTGCAGCACAAACCCTTCCTAACTTATTGGGAGCCGTAAACACAACATTAACCCCATATTTACTTCCCACTTTCTTAAGCCTGTGCGAAACTGCGTGGATATACGGAATACTCACGACCTTTTTCTTGTTAATGTTACTCTCTGCTACAGCTTTTGTTCCTGTCGAAATCGACTTCTTAAGACACTCAGCTACTGTGGCTATGGCTAGTTTAGGGTAACCTGCATCTAAGAGGCGCTCGACCTGCGCATTAAAGCTAATGGTCAAACGGTGCACGCACGACTTCCATAGGGCTGACTTTAAACAGGACAAGGCTATTCCGTTTTTTACTACGGTATGCGGACGATCACTTGGTACTTTGTAGTAAGGATGATTTTGAATCCGTCGTCACCTATGTAAGCGATCAATTTCAACTTAATGGGGATGGTCTAAGGTTTACGAAAGAACTACCGGAGAGAAACGTAATACAATTTTTAGATATCTCGTTGTCATTTGAGCAGAATCACGTGTGTTGGCAGTATTCCCCTAGAGCATCTAAGCCGTTGTTAAACTTTGACTCCAAGCATTCGAAAGTAGTAAAAAACGTAATATCCTTGTCCTGTTTAAAGTCAGCCCTATCGAAGTCGTGCGTGCACCGTTTGACCATTAGCTTTAATGCGCAGGTCGAGCGCCTCTTAGATGCAGGTTACCCTAGACTAGCCATAGCCACAGTAGCTCAGCGTGTTAAGAAGTCGATTTCGACCGGAACGAGAGCTGTAGCAGAGAGTAACATTAACAAGAAAAAGGTCGTGAGTATTCCGTATATCCACGCAGTTTCGCACAGGCTTAAGAAAGTGGGAAGTAAATATGGGGTTAATGTTGTGTTTACGGCTCCCAATAAGTTAGGAAGGGTTTGTGCTGCAGTGCATAGAAGAAATGAGCAGATGGAAGGTAAGAAGCGAACGGATATCTGTCCGGTTAGGCACCTAGCCAAGAACAATTTCACCGACTGTCGCATGGGTGTAGTTTATAAGATTACTTTTAGCTGCGGATGTTTTTATGTAGGGCAAACTGCGCGTTGTATTAATCAAAGATTAATTGAACACATAGGGTCGCTATCAGGTGGGACGCCGTCCAATCTATCCTTGCACTGCCAGGTCTGTAGCTGCATGCCCGAGTTAGACAAAACCGAGATCCTGTACAGGCATAAGAACGAAGATACGCGTTTATTGGTTGAGGCCTGGCATATCAGTATTAGTGGAAGTGCATGCGTGAGTCTGCCGTCGATTAGCTTAAACAGAGAGATGATAGAAAGCCTTAGGAGTTGTCTATCGCGAAGACCGGCACGTGTAACCGATTGACAGGTGGTGCTACCATTCCGAGCATGCGCAGATAAGCTGTGTGTCTTCTTTCTTTTTCGCCTCTGTGCTGTGCATCAGTTGTTAGTCGGCGTTCGTGTTGTTCACTGCTCTCCTTGTGTCCGTGTCCTGCACGCCTCTTCTTTTGATTATGACCCATATATTTTGCAAATTCTGGCATTGGTATGTACATTTAGGTTGAGACCGGTTTTCATATTGAAAATAAGAGATGATACTTCCAAAACCGTAGCAATGATTTTATGCTTACTTTAAAAAAACAGCAGCTGTTTATCGGGACATAGAAAATATTATGCCTATGGGAAATTAATGTCTTATTAAACACAGCATACGCGCTGTCATAGCAAACAGATATTGTGACTACTGTCATGCATAGAGACGCCAAGTATTCGTTGATGACATCTATTATGCTCAGGAGTTTGAAACATGATGTAGGTCCCTTCTTTCTTTTATTTGCGTTTTAACCGTGTACCATCCGACTTTTCGTTTCACGTGTATTTCTATCCTAATAATTTCTTAATGCGAACCTCCCCTTTTTCAGATTTTGAATAACACTTTGACGCTATTCCTCGTCAAGGCAGTAGATTTCCAACATAGACTAACAGAAAACTACACGTATATTTGCTGGTCTTCATGCAGAAATAAAACGATGGAATCAGGCGTTCTAAGCTATATATACTACTACTACAGCGACGCCAAGGTGAGTTAAGAAATGCTCTGTAAGAAATTTTAGGAAACGAAAGTCGTTTAATGAGGAGTGGTGTAATGCTCCGCAGATATTGTTGGTATTTTAAGCACTAACGTAGACTTATTTCCAGTATGGAATAAAACAGCAGACCACTAGAACGCTTGCACCGTGAACGAAAGGAAGCCCAAGCACTTCTACAGTGTGTTCGCATAGACGATTGGAAAATCTCCACCATGCTTGCGCCTGTCGATCTTGGGACAATTTCGAACAAGTGAGCGATGCAGGTGACGTACAAATGTGGAATAGCTTCTATATGATTCTCCCTACACACGATGTTAGTGAGACCACGAGACGCGAGAATGAGTCCACACCGTCTTTAGTGGTTCCAAAATTGGACACCACCGAGGCAACTTCCCTAATTTTCGGAATGTCCCCTGCACTGCACACGACATTGTAGATGCCTAAGAAGCCCTGGTTTCAGTGCTCGGGCAAGTTCGCTTTACCCTGATCGCCAATGAGATCAGTACCTACAGAATAACGACTTCGTTAGCTCATAAGCTCCTAGCCCAATTTACGAGCTTTAAAAGATGCGTCCTTCAAGGAATAGAAAAGAAGTGATACTGTATCCACGGATTCATATGCTTTGGGGGAACAGTAGATAATGATAAAGTCTTCCGGTAATCTTACAAGAGTGTTCCGGGTTTTCAAGGTACGGGCTTCAGGAGACGTTGTGGGCGAAATCTTTGCGGCGAGCGTACGAGCAGTTCTCCGCACTATTTATTCAGGAGTAAACAGAGGTAATTCGCCAAGAAAGTAACCCGTCATTGTAGTTTTCACAACTTAGCGTTATTACGAGTCATGCTTGCGGGGACCAGGGCGCGCGCGAAACGCGCGACGCCTTGTTTTGCTCGGAATGTCCTTGCATCCCATTCTCTCAGCTGGACGGAGCGGCGGCCCATCAGTGTGGAAGGCTGCCCACTTCGCCCATGTGGTTTTATTATTGCGACAGAAATTATATGGTCAGTCCCGGCTGGTTTTTGCCGTCCTCATCGCCGCCGTCATGAACCGTATATTTATAAGTATGTATATATATATATATATAAATGTCCCAAAGAAAAATAATTCAGATAAATTCTTCCGAAGCGCGGAATAGAACCAGCAACCTCTCGCTCCGCAGCGTGGCGCTAACAACTACACCACAAAGCGCAGATTCTTCAGGGAGCCAATGGCGAGCCTTATATGCACACCCTTTACCGCTGGCAGGACTCAGAGACGGCGGGCGCTTATAAGCTTTTCTTCATTACCAGCGAGATGCCGCGAGGAGCGCAGCGGGCGCATTTAAAAGTCGTCGGCGAGCTCGCTCGCTTCTTCTAATATTTGCGCAGGGCCTTGCCCTTCCGCTGTCTGCTCGCGCGGTTGTCTCGTGGTCAGAGGAAGAGGGATGTTTCGAGCTTTGACCGTGATGTCCGTGCTGATGTTGAGGGATCGTACGAAAGTCGCTCGAGCTCAAGGGACGCCGCTAAACGAACAACAAACAGAAGATGAGCGCGAACTATCAAGTGCCACAGCTCGACACTTGAAGGACGCTAGTTTACTTCGCTGCTTCGGCCGCCTTTGCAACAGGAGCGCTGTGCAAACTCAGTATCCATTGTGACAGCTTATTCGCGCTCGTTCGGTGTCTATCTGTGCGTTCGTTTCGTGCGTGCTTCACTTGATAGTTCGTGCTCATCTTCTGTTTGTTCATTTAGCGGCCTCCCCTAGCATTGTATGTGTAGCTTTGTGACACACAACGTATAAAACTCTCCGTACCAGCACGCGCTGCCCACGGGAGGCGCTCACTTAGCAAGTGCTTGTTTACTACAATTAATATTGCTCCTGAATCTGCGAGCCTCACTTCGTATAGCATTACAGTTTCTTGCTATCGCATTCATTGTTTCGTCCTTGCGGCAAAACTGACTTTTTTGAACTAGTCTGTCAATGGGCAGCTGCTCGTTTCTGACGCTTGCGCGTTTCGGGTTTTGGGAGATTCTGGGGAGTACTCGCTGGGACTCGGAACGGTGCGTACGTGCTTTTGCGACTCTCGGATCGAGCACGCCGTCTCGGGCCCCAGGAACCCCCGGCAGCGGCCTGCGATCATCGCCCACCTCTGTATGCTCTTTTCTGGGGGCGCGCGGTCGCAGGTGCGCTGACCGAAAATTAGGTGGTTCTTTCCCTGCATGGTCTTTGCGTATTGTATGTTCGCGTTGTACTGATTATTGTCGTTTGTTTGTGTTATTTTTTGTTCGTGTGTTGCTGTTTGTTATCCTTTGTTTATATTTAATTCGACCTTAGATTCGCCCTTGTTTTTCTTTGTACTATTAACCTTTATTAAATTACCATGCCCGGAGAGTGACGCATAATGTTCTCCTCCGCCGCCCGCGTCGGTTCGCGCTGACCCGCGTCAAGACGGGCCGCAGGCTCACACGCGCGGCAGCGCGGCGGTGCATGGCTGAGATGAGCGAGCGCACGGACGCGACGACCCCATTCCATACTGATCGAGCGCTCGAACCCACGGCACGGGTTTGCTAGCGGCGATTCCGCTGTTAGTAGAAACGCCCACACGCTATAATTGCGATTAAGTGCGGTTATATTCTCGGGCCAGCCCGTTTTCCGACATACACTCGGCGGTATTGCACAAAGCTTCCGCTGATTTACGCCAAGCACGGCAGTTTCATCGAATTAAAGAGGAACTGTGGTGGTTCTTTCACCGCATTTTGTTATCGCCATTTCGCAATGGTCCGGCCTTCCAAGCCCCCGTGCGTCTGCACCAGATTAGCTTTCATGCGCTCCCACGCCGCGACAGCTGAAGCTCCGTGGAGCGCGACACGCGGATCCGCGCTCGCACCAAGAATAGACGGCCCTGTTCGTCGCGTTGTAATTCAGGTATTGGATCTCCGATGTTCCTGAGTTCGAGTCATTCCAGTTGACTGTTCTTGTGCGCTTCCACCACCTCTTGACACGTGTTGTGGATGCCCACATTAAGAAGGCTCGTTGTAGGATCCCATGGAGACAATGGGTGCCTTCTTTATCATGATGTTAAGCTTTCAATTTTGGCGGTTTTTAAAGACACGTACGGCGTACAGTACGTTAAACAGCTGGTGATTGGTGCTTGCATTATTCATAGCGTGTGTCCGTCCTTGAGACGATGCATTTGGTTGGATAACCGCTTGACAAGGCGCGGGAGTTTTGAAAGCGTCCGTTGGAGTCTTAGTAGGGCGGCGGCTCCCGAACCATAATTGTGGATGTGAAGTCCTTATATTCGGAGACTCTGGACACTTTAAATGGACGTCCCGTTGAAATTGACCTCGAGGTCCGGCTTGTCGTAGCTAGTGGTAGGCCTCGTTGTTGCCTACCAAACGAGGTTCTGGGATTTCACGGGAGCTCAGCGGCGGCCAACATTTCGTAGATACCGTTCGATTATGTCAACATCTTGTAGGGAGCTTCTTGCTTTGCAGTGTTAGAAGCACTAGTACAGAGCGTGATATCACCAGCGTATATTGCGGGCCGAAGATCCGGTATACCATCTGGAAGTGTTTGTAGAATGAGCATAGCGATGCTGAAGAGGAGCGGTGCGGTCATTGTCCCTCCCGGTGTGGCCCTCTTGGGTAGTCTGGAGCTTTGGTTGCGGATATTACAGTTCCCTGCGGTTGCTGTACAATCTATCAGAAAGTTTCGCACGTACATGTAGACTTTAGTGCAGCACCCCGCGTCTTTGAGGTTCTTAAGGATAGCGTTGCGGCTGATGTTATTGAAGGCCTGCTTGACGTCGACCGTCAGTATGGAGTTCTTGTTTTCAATGTTAAGACGATAGAGGAGATGTTCTTTCAATATAGGGTACGTCAAGGATTTAAAGATGCTGCCCGAGGCCCAGCATGGTGTCCGGATGGTGTCCGTTATTTTCGGGGTAAGGGGTTAAGCGATAGTGCGTCATGCGTTCGAACAGCTTTCCCACGCATGAAGTGAGGCAGATGCGACGAACGTTTTTTACGCGAAGGGGCTTCTTAGCTCTTGATATCATCGTAAACTCCGAATGTTTCCACGGCACTGGGACTTCTCCTTTCTCCCAGCGGCCGTTGCGTTACTTTAGAACAGTCTATGACGTATAACAAAAAGCTATCTCCGTCATACAAAACGCGCGAGCTCAGTTCTTCCTACTCTTTCACTTTGAGTAGAAATATAAACTGAAAAAAAAAAAGCACTGATGATGAATCTGCTAGAGGGGCTGAAGACTTCCCGCTAATGAACGAAGGCTTCCAAAGCTACCAAGTAGTTTATGCAGCCGCCGTGAGTCCACTGTACGGACACTTTGAACCAGGGTTTCATAATGAAGTATTCCTCTGAAAAATAGCCATGCATGTCTGGTTGCGGAATCGAAACAACGATCACTTGGGCACGAGACCGATACGCGCATCTTTTCAGGAGCTGTCGGCTCATCATATGCGCATTAAGGCGGGTTTTGTACGCATTTCGACACCCGTCACATGTGTGCGGCTTTTAAAGGGCGCTACAGTTATCAGCTTACTTAGCCGTATGTATCCCTTGGGTTTTCTAACAAAGGCAGAAATAAGGAAGTAGCGTTTCTTTCACGGCCTCTTAGGGTTGCACAAGCTTCGTGGCCCCCTGTTCTTGATAGAGAAGGGTTGCTCTCTCCTGAAATCTAAATCTTTCGGGCTTTTGATTTCTTTCATTTTTTACGATTGCCTCTGAGCGACAGTAGCCTTCCTCTTATACAGCACTCATCGGATAGATAATACTCTATTATTTGTGCATTTATTGATTGTCTTGTTGCATTCAGCAAACTGTTTACGTTCAACAGGGTTTGTTAATTTTACTTCCAGACCAATGCATGGGTTAAAGGATCAAAGTAAGTGCGAACACTCTTTTTTCGAAGTAATGTCTTTCAATGATAATCTAGTCACGAAACTCGACGCGACGTTTCAGACAGAGGCAGGCATCTGCCACGTGAGGCGCCTCTGTGAGAGAGGGGGATATATGTTCGCGCGCACTGTGCTCGGCGAGAACTGCTGTGCCGGTTCGAGGCAGTTGTTTATCATGCATCATAACACCATGTTTCGGCAAGGACTCCCATCTCGCGTGGTGAATTACGGCGTAGTTGCTGAGTGCACGCGTGAAAAAGGCAGACTCGCTAACTTCGTGAGATATCAAGGATACAAAAGAGCCAATTGTGAGAGCACAGGAGCACTGAATGTATTTGTTGCAGCACAGTTCCTTACCTCTGGCAGGGGAACATAATATTTATTGAACCACATGTCTTTCACTTGGGCTTGTGGCACAGCGCATGTCTTAGAAATGCCCCAATATGCAAAATGCAAAGTCTCACGAAGATACCTGAGAGACCGCCGATGGTGCTTGCTATTGAAAATTACATCGCACACACTGCGGGAGTTTGACAGGTTGCACTGTAAAAATAATGAGAGCTCTATATTAAGTGGGTCTATATTTAATTAAAATTGACTTGCTCCCACTGTGGCGTATAGCATAGAGCTTCAGAAACGTGTCAAATCAGGAACGACAAGTACTTCAGTAAGCTAACAGCCTTGTATCCCTCGAATATACGCTGCGATAGAGCATGTAATCTAGCCTTGAGTGAAGAACTTGCAACTTTTCTTCACTCGATTTGCAGCTTTGACAAGCTCATGTTACGTAGGCACCACACAGCAAAACCAGCGCCGCCCGATACATTGGCTGTGCCTCTGCATCTGCTCAAGGGCACCCGGGGAGCTCGAATTGTCACAATGATTGCGCTTTTCAAGAATATCTTCCTAGGATCGGATTAGCCTGAATGGTTTGATGAGCCATAATGAAGACAGCGCCAGCGAAATTTGCAGATATGAACCTCGGTTTGAGGAATGTGCCAGATCGCCCAAAAATGCGTTAAGGAGCAGCTTAGGAGACGACGGCCCTACCTGAGCGCGCTTTGTGGACAAGTACTGACTGTCGCTTTCTTTTGAAAGTTAATTCCGTCCTACGGCGCTGACGAAAGTTCAACTTAGCGCGAAGTACACAGGGACATAATAAGAAACGAAACAGACAGGACGGGCGCCCGTCCTGTCTGTTTTGTATCTTTTGTGTCAGTGTGCATTTCGCGCTAAGTTGAACTTTTCGTGATGCATAACCAACTAGCCCAGCAGTCTGTCCTACGGCGCTGAGGCACAGAAAAGTCGAAGCTCGCGCGCGCTACTTACATTTTCATACGCTGTAGGTACACTTCCGTTATACCTCTTCCTTCTTTAGTGTTGTTCCAGTGCGATTAATCGCATTCGGGGAACATATTGTTTTTTTGAGGTGTTAATTTCACAAGTTGTTTCTTGTCTTTCCATACATCTTATTTATATATTATGGAAAGGAAGTTCCATCAGAAGCGCGAATACACGATTGCAATACCAGCAGATTAGAGCTTTATATGACAGAAGACTAGCAGATCATTATTGATGGCAGTAAACATGAACTTGACATGTAAGAGCGCCTCCTGTGGCATCGCCAGGATAATATGGGGGATAAGAAGTATAAGAAGTAGCCTCCTGTATAAGAAGTAGCAACCGTTGTTTCCTTGCGGTGTCCTGCCCACCTGAGGTTTGTAGTGTTTTAAAACGACTATTATCTTGTGCGTATGTATGTGGTGCTATGCGCGAACTCTTATTGTTAGGCGGTGATGTCGAATCAAATCCGGCTCCTATGAATAAGTCGGAGGCTGACGCATTCGCTCTTGCCCTTAGTGAAATCAGTGATCTGAAGGAAAGTTACGAAACTTTGCTCTCTAAACATACCACTGCCGAGATCGAAATTAAACAGCTGAAGCGCAAAGTAGAAATGCTTGAAAAAGCCAACGCTGTTCGTCTTGCTGATGGGCCTTGAGCGGATGCTGACGCCCTTCGTGTCATGTCCGACAAATTGAAAGAGGCAGAGAACGAAATTAAAAATTTAAGTACTAAGGTGAATTCCTTAAAGAAAGCAATGCTGCTCTGTCTGTGGCCGCACCTCCTGGTTCGGCTGACGTCCTACGCGACGTCACAAACCAGCTGTCGAAAATTACGAATAGGTGCGAAGATGCTGAAAATAGATCACGTCGGTCTAATCTTCCTTTTTTGGCCTTAAAGAAGACCCTAATGAGAACTGGCAGCCTCAGAAGATAAGGTAGTGAAGTTTTGCTCCGACCACCTAGGCATTACCGTAACAAGTCCGCAACTGGAGCGTGTGCACAGGCTGGGCAGATTTAACGCGGATAGACGTAGGCCAATTATTGCCAAATTTACATTTTTCAAGGATAAAGAGCTGATTTTGTCTAATGCGCGCAAGCTTAAGGGAAAACATTTTTACATACGTGAAGATTTTTCTATGAAAACGCGACAAGCTCGCCGTAAGCTTCTGGAACACGCGAAGGCTCAAAGCAAACCTTTTAAGCTATCCATTGATAAGCTGCGCATTGACACAAACACCTACGTTTTTTGATCATTCAAGCAACGAAGTTGTGCTGTCGTTGAGATAGCTAGAGGTTAACACGCGCACGCGTAAGCGGTGTATAGTGAAGTCACCATCTTTATCTGTGTCTTTTACTAACATTCGAAGCCTACTGCCCAAGAGGGATGAATTGTGTTCTTATTTAGATGATAGTGATGCAGACATATTAATACTCACGGAGACCTGGCTTTATCCTGAAGTAACCAACGAAGAACTGTTTCCAGATAAGGACAACTATAAGATATATCGATGTGACCGCGTTGATAGCGGTGAATACCGTGTTAATAGCGGTGAAAAATACAGTCCCATCATTTCACCTTGATACTAACCCTTCTATAGAAATAACGTGGGCTGTTTGCATTACAACTTATGCTAAAATACTTATAGGAACATGTTATCGCCCACCGGATGCGCATTCTTCCTTTCCCGAGGTTTTGCGTGATAACATACAGCGGGCTACACAACTCTACTCAGGTCATATAATATACCTTTTAGGTGATTTCAATTACCCGCTCATTGATTGGTCTACCATGTCTACCACATGTCGCATCTCATCAAATTTTTTAGAAGTAACTCTCGACTACAACTTATCACAAGTTGTTCAGCAATTCACCCGTGGTACCAACTTACTAGACCTGGTTTTCACTAATGCACCTGAAACTACTGGAGCGATTTCATGCACAGAAGAATTTAGCGACCACAAGTTCATTCATTTCGAGATCAGTTTACCTGTAATGTTTACAGGCGTAGTGACTAAAACTATCCGTGATTATAACCATGGTGATTATGAACAATTTAGCGCCGAATTAGAATTTTTTTATCACGAGGTCATTTGCCTCACGGACCGTAAATGCCAACTGGATTCTTTTTCAAGAAAAAATATTAGAGCTAGTAGACCAGTTTCGTGCCTCTAATCTCTATATCCAACGATAAGACTAACCCTTGGTTTACGAAGCAGCTTCGAACATTACGGAATAAAAAAATGACGTTCGTATAATACCGCTAAACGCAATGATTCTGCTTCATGCTGGGAAAAATACAAGGTGTGCTTGCAAGAGTACTGTAAAGCTCTAGGCGCAGCGAAGAAGAAATATTATTCGCAGGACTTGCCCTCACTTATCAAAAATAATCCTAAAAAATTCTGGCAAATAATCTCTCCTTACAATAAGTCTTCTAATAGCATTACATTACATGACGCTAAACAAACACCGCTTTCTGACGAAGCTTCCGCGATTGCCTTCAATGCATATTTTGCCTCATCGCGAACCTCATCATGAATCGCGAACCTCATCATGAATCTTAATGTTTCTACTTCATCAGGCATTGATAACATTAGCTCTAAAATACTGAAGAAGACCACTGATATTTCCAGTCTCTTTCTGTGTCTCATCCAGTCTCTGTCATCCGGTGAGTTGCCTAAAGACTGGAAGATCGGCAAGGTTGTCCCCGTATTCAAGTCCGGTGACAGGCACTCGCCCCGTAATTATCGACCCATTTCACTAACATGCATATCCTGTAAACTGCTTGAACATATTATAGCATCTCATATCTATAATCACCTTGAATCGAATAACTTCTTTTTCCCTAATCAGCATGGCTTCAGGAAAGGCTACTCATGTGACACTCAGTTGTTCGAATTCACTACTGACCTTCACTTTAATATGAAGAGTAACGATCAAACCGATTGCCTCTTTCTCGATTTCGGCAAAGCTTTTGATACTGTCCCTCATTGTCGTTTAATCTCTGAATTGTCTCCTCTATGTTTCGATTCATTAACACTGTCTTGGATACGCAACTTCTTGACATCCCGTCAGCCATTCACGGTGGTTAACGACACTTCATCTAACATTTGCGATGTCACGTCTGGTGTTCCCCAGGGCAGTGTACTGGCTCCATTACTCTTTTTAATATACATTAATGACTTGCCCGCTAACCTTTTATCCACAGTTAGGTTGTTCGCGGATGATTGCGTCATCTACCGCAAAATTCAATCTATTGAGGATCGTTACACTGTCCAAAATGACCTTAATCTAACCTATAGATGGTGCGAAGCTTGGCAGATGTCCCTTAACGCCTCTAAATGCAAGTTAATCTCGTTCACTAGAAAGCGTACTAACTCATCCTTTCTTTATACTATTGATAATAACTTTGTTTCAGCCACACTATCGTACAAATATCTCGGCGTTCACCTTTCATCAGACTTATCTTGGACTACGCACATAGCAGCTGCTTCTTCAAAAGCCTCCCAGTCTCTCGGCTATCTGCGCAGAAATTTGCGCAACGCTCCTTCTAACGTACGCGCATTATCATATCTAACTTATGTTCGCCCACAATTAGAGTATGCATCATCCACATGGTCACCACATCAAGACAACCTTATCCGTATGTTAGAAGCCGTCCAGAATAGGGCCGCGAGATTCACCGCTGGTAACTACGACTATCATTCAAGTATCACCCTAATAAAACAAGACCTTGCACTCATGTCACTGGATCAACGACGCGTCATTGCCCTATTATGTTTATTTCATAGGTACATCTACAGTAACAAATTCCACTGTTTGCCGCTTCATCTTCCTCTGCGCACATCTCGACGCATACACAACGCACGTAGTTTCATGCGCATTCATGGTCACACACAGGCATTTAACTCATCACCATTACCTCGAGCCATAGCACATTGGAACGGCCTTCCAGAGCACATTGTATCCATCTCTAATCGTGAAACTTTTCGAGAACGGAAATCTGGGCGAGTTGGTGATAATTCATATTGACCAGCTTACAGCGCAAACGGGGACGAAGACGAAGGAAAGACAAGGTGACAACACGAGCGCTGTGTTGTCACCTTGTCTTTCCTTCGTCTTCGTCCCCGTTTGCGCTGTAAGCTGGTCAATGTGAAACTTTTCGTAATAACCTCATTTCGTTGCGTTTTACTATTGTATAACTTTGTTGCACCTTGCTGTTTAGCATTTGTATTCTTTTCCCTTGTTCTTTGTTCTTGTTCGTTGCGTTTTACTATTGTATAACTTGGTTGCACCTTGCTGTTTATCATTTTTTTTCCTTGTTCTTTGTTTTTTACTTGTGGTCTGTATTTTTTTTTTTGCAATGTATATACTGCTGCCCCCTTTACGCAATGCCCTTTAATGGGCCTGTAAGGCATTTTGAATAAATAAATAAATATGTACCGTTCTGGCTGCTCTCAGCATTGCGCGTGCTTCGAGCTCGTGCGCACACATTTATTGCCCCATTAGTGACCAAGCCCGACCATGCAGTGCTAAGCAATGGGCGCGCGGCGCAGTCTACGTTTTGCAAGCGAATTCTCGTAGCCTCAGGCACTGGCATCAGTGATCACTAATCCGGCAGTGTCGATGAATAAAGTGATCGACCTACAATCGTATGTTTATGCACAAGTCGGCAAACTCCCAGTAAGCCCACTCACTCGGACTCAGACCAGCCTATTTAGTAGTCTCAGTGACTCCTGGCCAGGAAAACGTGACTTTGGGACATGTGACATTGGCTGGGCATTTTTAAAATTTTTGTTTGTGTAATTTTAAGTCTGGGTGAGTTTGGGTGTGCGGGATATTCTTGAGTCTGAGCACAAAGGATCCCGATGTAGTTGAACATTGCAATATTCTCTCCTAGTGATTAGTTTGATGATCGGTGATGGTGATGAGCTGCATCAGCGAAGCGACAAGGGTCCCCGCTAGGTAAAAACGCTCGATCGTAGCTCGGAACTGTAAGGCGAACAACTATGTTACAAAGCGCACTACCAAATGTAGCGACAACTTTGCTCTTCGAACTCTCAGTCACGGTTTCCTGAGTGAAATTAGTGAGATTCCATGAATCTGTAGAAAACAGCAGTGCGATTCTTTCGCAAATATTTCAAGGCGTGTGGATTCCCATCTTAAATAACCTCGATTCTTCGAATAGGTTTGAGTGCCGGGCTGCGCAGGTCGAAACGTTCATTACTGTAGTTTTATGAAATTTTGTTCAAATTTTTACCGCTACGCATTTTACAGCACATGGAGCTATGAAGAAAGCAATTACACAAAAAAGATCGCGAACATTTTGTTCTCTCTGTTAACAAGATCGCTGTCACGTTTTCATAAACGCAACGTATTACGCGTGTGTGCGTGTATATGTGTGTGCGACCGTCTCCCACTAAATCCTTTTTATTATAGGATGGTCCGGTGGGTCGTGCTACTAAACAAATTTATCAATCGAGCAATGGTTAGCCTGCAACTACCTGGTGAGCATGTTTTATGCTTTTACAGTCTTCATAACTCTGTCCTAGGTCCACGTCCGCACTCTCGTTCCCTGTATGTGGCGACCTCATCGGTTTGAGTGAAATAGCCCGTGGATAGCACTGGCCGGCTTCGTGGGGAATTTTATAGCTTGCACGTGACCCTGTCTAAGATAGTATTTTCCTGGCTATGTGCTGAGTACCGCCGGACATATGACAACTGTGGAAGTACTATTGTGAGGTGAACTCGGCGTGCTCAAACCGCTAAGGAACCTCTTGATACTGAAATGCTTTCAATTATGAGGTTCGCTCGCGTATTGTTCAAGAATATGCCTCCGTAGCTTGGTTCTCCCTAGGGACGCAGTGAAATAGGCTCGCTTGAGAAGGTTCAACGTAAATCTATTCACTTTATGGTCCATAATTACGGCCACAAACTTTCACCAACGCAACACCCCCTACTGAAACGTTCCGGTCCGTATTCACAAATTCCATACGTTTCTGTAAGAAATCCGTAAATATTTGGTATATTTGTCGCATACTTCTCGTACACTTCCGTAGGAGTCTTAAGGAAACGTATCAAATTATCGGAACATTCATAACGAACGTGTAATTAAGGATGTATACGAGCTCAGCATTGAACAGGTACAGCCGCATTGTCAAGTCGACGCGTTGACGTAGTGTACATAAAATTAGCATTAGCTGGCTTTTCTGATAGTAAGCATGTTATATTTACTAGAAAAGGGTTTTTTCCCCGTAGCTGCCATGCCGTGACCGTAGGACACCATTTTGCTCGTCCTTACACACTGTTTCCGCTCTTTGCAGCGAAAACAGAGCTATAGAATTTTCCGGCCTTTAAAATCGGTTTCCGGCCGTTAAATATTTTATAGCAGGCAATCTTAAACGCCTCGCTAACGTGTAAGGACCTCCTACTTTACCTTTCTTATTGCGCGCACGTGACTTTTTCTTTTGTGTGTGCCATTTCATTTTAATAATTCTCTTTTCCGTTGCTTTCTAACGCAATAATTCTGAAACCTAGTGTCACAAAAGAAAAGAAAGAAAGATGTCTGCGTGCGACGCAGGCGCTGCTGTCTTTGGGAAAGGGCGTTTATCTCGAAGCACTACAACCAGATGGGCTCTCCCCATTACGCAAATGCCGTAGTGAAGAAGATCAAATTTCACAAAATTGATCCCCAGGAAAAATGGTGAACCGTGACTCAGCTACAACCTACACGCATAATAGGCCGTACCGCGATTTGAATACAGGAGAAACATATTTCTGTTGCGAGGAAACTCAAGTGCAAACGAATTTCTTGCATTTCTAGCATACAAAAAACGGTGTGGTCGGGCTTAACCACCTATGCAGAAGAGGCCTGAGATTGGGTGGAGTACTTGCCTAAACATCCTCCAGATGGCGCTCGCTCATTCCCGTTCCATGTTTACATGGAACGGGAATGAGCCAGTTTACATGTGGTCCAGTTTACATGTGGACTGTAAAGAACTGCAAAGAGAAAAATCAGGAGTTAGTGAATTGCATAAGCAAGGATATTCAAAAATTTGGTAACGGGGCCGAAATAATCCTCATAGGAGATATGAATGCTCATGTGCATGACCTCGACGGATATACAGATTATAACGGGAAGTTGATGGTAGATCTCTGCGATCAACATAGTCTCGATATAGTTAACATGAGTCCTAAGTGCGATGGGCAGGTAACATGAGAGGTCGGAAGCAGGCAGTCAACAATCGATTACTGCCTCATGACGGAAGGAATTCACGACAAGTTGAGACAAATGAGCATAGATGAGGAAGGGAGTAGCAGCTTGGGAAGTGACCATAAACGCATAACTTTGCAAATAGGCTATGTAGATTGTAAAGAGAGCATCGAATTAATGTCGGGCAGCTCTTTTCTAAGTGAAAAACAAATTAGGAACGTAGTCGCAACATTCTAGACTTAGTGAGCAGAACAAAATGCAAAGTGTGGGATTATAATGAGTTTATTAATCTAATAAGGACTGAAATTACGAAAGAAAACCAAAAGAGTTGCTGGAGGGGAAAGCGAAAGCCAAAACGATGGTGGAACAGGGAAATTCAGGACGCAATTGAGAATCGACGGGAAGCATCTCGAATACATAGGCGGGCAAAAAAGGAGCAGAGGCCACAAGACGAAGTCAAACAAAAATGGGAAACATATCTCGAGAAAAAAGCCCTGGTACAGAGTTTAGTTGAAGCCAAGATTAAAGGCCAAAGTGAACGTTGGATATCGGACATTCGCGAAAAGAAGGACGCGTCTAGGCTTTTCTGGAACCACCTGCAATCGCTGGGGAAGAAAACTGTAACTATGCAACGGCATATTGTGGATGAAGAAGGAAATAAATTGGAGGGTTACGACGCATTGACATACATTCGAAACGCAACAGCCGATTCCTTTAAGATGCATGACGAGGCTCCCTTTACGACGTGTAACAGTAGCAAGGGAGACCAAGTGGAAGAACTAGTTCTGGAAAATTTCAATTCGAAGAAGGCGGAGGAAATGATTCCCAAACGAACAGCCACAGGATTAGATTGGGTTAGCATTACTGTTAGCATTACTGTAGCCCTATTAAAAGCAATTGAAAAAAGCTTAAAGGACAGGCGAATACCGGACATTTAGCGTCAAAGTAGGATGAAGTTCATTTATAAGGGCAAGGGAGAGAAAAATAACATTCGCTCATATAGACCACTGACCATTACATCAGTACTCGACAGGTTGGCGATGCAGGCAAGTAAATTGAAAATGCAGATATGGACAGAGCTTAATGGCACTTTTGGCGAACTCCAAAATGGATTTCGAGTCGACAGGAGATTAGATGATAACCTTTTTTCGATTACACAGTGTATCGAAATAGCTGGAAAAGTGAACAGACCTTTATATTTGGCATTTTTGGATATTAAAGGTGCGTACGACAATGTGAATCAGAGTATCTAATGGGACATAATGAAAGAGGCTGGTATAGGGGATGACTGTATAGAGCTCTTAAAGGAAATATACAGTGGAAATACAGTATGTGTGGAATGGGAAGGTATGGCGAGTAATGGTAGAATGGAGGCCGTCGATATAGGTAAAGGGTTGAGGCAGCGATGCCCGTTGTCCCCACTATTATTCATGCTTTACATGAGGAGAATGGAGAAAGCATTGGAGATGAGCAATATTGGTTTTAAGCTGTCGTACAGACAGGCAGGTATAGTGACAGAACAAAAGCTCCCCGGGTTGTTTTATGCATACGATATTGTGCTTTTCGCACACAGTCGAACAGATTTGCAGGGTCTGGTTAATATATGTGGTCGGGAAAGTGAAGATTTAGGGCTAAAATTTAGTGTGACAAAATGCGGCTGGATGATATTCAATGACAGCAACGATCAGGCCATATCAATACAGGCCGAGAAGATACCCAGAGTACGAGAGTGCAAATACCTCGGGATATGGATAAATGATGGGAATAGATAGATGGAAGTACAAGAAAAAGCTATGATAGTTAAAGGAAAGAGGAACTCCGCAATAATGAAGCATAGAGCGCTGTGGGGTTACAACAGGTACGAGGTAATTCGAGGTGTGTGGAAAGGTGTAATGGTGCCTGCACTTACATTCGGAAACTCAGTAGTGTGCATGAGGTCAGAGGTACAATCAGGGCTGGACGTGAATCAGAGGACGGTTGGACGTCTAGCACTGGGCGACCATGGAAAGACCACAAATGAGGCTGTTAAGGGGAATATGGGATGGTCTGACTTTGAGGGAAGGGAAGCTCAGAGTAAAATTAGGTACGAACAGAGATTAAGGAATATGAAAGAAAGTAGATGGGCAGCGAAAGTCTTCAGGTATTTGTATAGGAAGAACGTTGATTCACAATGGAGGAAGAGAACTAGGAAGCTTACCAGTAAGTATACATCCAGTAACGAAACGGATGGGACGAAAAAGAGCGTTAAGAGCATGGTCAGAGCGGCGGAGAACTCGGATTGGATAGCAAGAATGGAGAAGAAACCGGCATTGAACAACTACCGAGAAGGGAAAAACGAAATCAAGAGAGAAAAATTTTACGATAATTCAAAGGTAAGCGCTTTACTGTTTGAGCCAAGGTCCGGTTGCCTGAGAACCCGAAGTTACAGAGCGAAATTCAATAAAGAAGGGGACACATGTACGTGCTGTGGAAAAGCTAGGGAAACGACAGATCATATTTTGATTGAATGTACAGATGTCCACCCAGGTGTAGCTGTGGACACTACCCTACAGGAGGCCATGGGTTTCAGGAGTAACAGGGGAAAGCTGAACGTGTCGGCTATAGAGATAAGTAAAAGGCGCTTAGAGCATTGGTAGCGCAAAAGTATGGAGCAAACAAAAGCGCAAGGTAGTTCGGGTAAAATTGTTACATCACAGCGGAACGATAACAGATAAAGTAAATAGACGATGAGAAAAATTAGTTGTGAAAATATGTGTGATTCGGGAAAAGAATTTTTGTAGAGGAAGCAGAAATAAAGCTAGAGCTTGGTGGCCCGGCTACCGCCCCGTTATAAAGGGGACGCTACTAATATCCATCCATTCATCCAAAAAAAGGTCGGGATGAGCATGTTCAGGGCGGCAGAGAAGTCGGATTGGATAGCAGCAGTGCAGAGCAAACCGGCATTGAGCAACTACAGAAAAGGGAAAGGTGAAATCAAGAGAGAGAAATTTTATGATAATTAAAATGGAGGCGCTTTACTGTATGAAGCAGCGTCAGGTTGCTTGAGAACCCGAAGTGACAGAGCGAAATTCAATAAAGAAGGGGGCCCCGCCACGGTGGTCTTGTGGTTATGGCACTCGGCTGCTGATCCGAAGGCCGCGGGATCGAATCTCGGCCGCGGCGGCTAGTCTTTCATGCAGGCGAAATGTTGAGGCCCATGTGCTGTGCGATGTCAGTGCACTCTAATGAACCCCAGGTGGTCGAAGCTTCCGGAGACCTCCACTACGGCGTCTGTCATAATCTGAGCTGGTTTTGGGACGTTAAACCCCACAAATCAATCAATAAAGGAGATACATGTATGTGTTGGGGAAAAGCTAGGGAAACGACATATTATATTTTGAATGAATGTTCAGATGTCCACTCATGTGTAGGTGCGGACACTACCCTGCAAGGGGCCATGGGTTTCAGGGATAGCACGAGGAAGCTGAACATGTAGGCGATAAAGATAAGTAAAAGGCGCTTCGAGTAATGGTGTCGCAAAGGCATGGAGCAAACAGGAACGCAAGGTAGATCGGGCAAGATTGTTACTTCACAGCGAAACAATAATAGATAAGATAGGTAGGCGAGGAGAAAAATTAGTGGTGAAAATATGTGTGCTTCGGGAAAACAAATGCTTGTAGAGGAAAAAAAAAGGTATTGCTTGGTGTCCCGTGGGCTACCGCCCATTTATAGGCGGGCGCTCCTAGGGGGGCGCTCCTATAAGGGGGCGCTCCTAGCATTCATCCATACACCCCCCCCCCCCCCCCCCATTCAAAGCTGAGCTGTAGGGACTTCCTATTTTTTATCTCAATATTTCTTACAAATGCCACGCCTCGGATACTTCTACATGAAGACGCAAATATTAGGATACCTCCATGGTAAAGAATGTGATTTTCTCTGCATTGGCTGTGAAGAAAAGTGACGGCCGCGCTCCCTGCGAGAGACAGATGCCTATTTGTAAAAATAGTAAAAATTGGTCTCAGAAGTCTAACACTGATGACCTACTTCCCCACGCAGCTCCTTCAAGCCAAGCAAATCATGCAGATATAAAGTTCAGCATGGTAAGGTATTGGGCTAGGTGGTATTTCATGGTCATTAAATAGCAGTACATTTACCGGGCACACTATGTGAGCAAGGACGTACTGAGAAACGAGGATACCGCGAGCCACAAATTATCAACTGGTTTAATCGAAAACGCGCGGAAACTAGATAAACATTTCAATGCATGGTTGGGTGAGAGGGCTGAAAGAGCATGGTGAGATGTCAGTGGGCGCACGAGGGTTGACGTGCTGGACTTGTGATACTCTTCAGTTTATTATGCCGTCTTTTGAGGGGTCGTTCACTGTATCATTATGCTATAGTGTTTCTGACAAAGTTAGTTGTTGGCGTGCTCAAAAAAAGAAAGCAGTCACACATAATAGAAATCAACGCATAAACTATGCCCCTTTCCATATGCAGAATCCTATATCAATATTACTGACTAACTTGTTGATGTTTTAGACACGAACGCGCGAACTAGAACGAAAGTTCAGAGAGTGAAAAGGGGGTCCAGTTGATGAAGATATAGCCCAATAAGAACGACTAGAACAGGACATTAGTTTGTTTTATTTATATGCGGAAAACATGGGAAGGAACAGCAAATGTAGATAGAGCCAAGGTTTCTACATGTGGACGTGTCTTTGAGACAATTTCACTCTTGAAAATGTTGTCTCTTTGGCGACATGCTATGATAAGCCATCGTTTTCAGCGATTTGAGCTGGGAGAGGCCAGCTACAGACGGCGTTCGTTTGGTGTGGGCCAAGTGTAAAATTTTTATGCATTTCGAATGTTCTCTTAAGATGATCTTGTTCTTTGTTGTTTAGTTCAAAGTTCGTTGATAAGTAGCGCTTTTGTGTGCCCTACACAATGTCCTGTCTTCAGCGCCTGTACGCATTGTAGCTGTTCTCCATCGGTACATTTTAAAAAGTTCCCTCTATGAGACCAAAAAACAGTAACCTGAACTGCTGCTGCAGGAGTACCACACACGTAGACTTCCTTTTTGGTGACGCCTTAAGGATAAAAGGATTATATGCGCTGTTATTTCTTTTTGTTATAGAGAAAGAGAGAAAGAAAAAGCCGCTGATACCTGGCGACTTGTACCTTTTGGAGGCTGGTAATAAATGTCTCGTATTGGGTAATATACGTTCTCCCTGTAAGTATTTTTGCCTCCTCACCTGCACTGTCAAATGCAATAATTTGATTCTATTTCTTTCTTGAATATCCCGAATATGGTTTTTATTTCCACTAGCAGACAATAACTAGTGAATAATGTGGCCAAAAAAATGATGGCTCAAACTGCGTGACCAGTACTGTGGGCTCTTTTGCCTTGGGTGCGGCGCCTATGCCGCTAGTCGTTGCTGTAACGTCACACTTGACGAAATTTTACGAAAGTTTGGTCACACGAGCATCTGACCTCCTTGGTATTTGCTTTCTTTTTGCTTTTTTTTTCAATTGTACGGACAATTGAACGAGGCTTTGGCTGTGGCCGTCATGTCCCGGCTATATATATATATATATATATATATATATATATATATATATATATATATATATATATATATATATATATATATATATATATCGCTATCTCAAGAAAACAGGGCCGAGAACCACATAAAGAAGGAAATCTCTGAGAAAAAAAAGCGCCCCGCTACCGCTGCAATGCAATCGAAACTCGAAACCTCTAAGCACGCGGCGTAAGCCGGCAATACCATAAAAATCGAAATCTTGAAACAACCCGCCCGTTTGCTGCCGCTTTGCAGGGAAGAGTTTCTCGACAGCGCGAAGTTCACATTGCTTAGCGCGGTCGCGCAGGGTGAAGCGAGTGACAGAAGAAATAAAAAATAAACTTAGCTCGCACTTCTGCTGCGCCGTTATCTCTGCCACTCGACCATAAATAACCTAAATAACCATTAACGGCATGCTCACGGGCACCATTTCTCATCAGTGCCACTCTTCTATGAGCGGCAAATCATGGTCATTCATTCCGTTCGTGAGAGTCTGGTCACGCCTAAGCAGACCTGCATTCTTAGTTAATAAGTCAACTTTCAATACAATTCAAATAGCTCCTAAACCTGCTGCTCTTACTTCGTATATTTTATTATGCGTAGCTATCACATTCATTGCTTCGCTCTTCTCACGAAACTAACTTTTTGATGAAGCGCTCATTTACGTACCACCCCGACGCGCAATAGCTACTGTCAATGATTGACAATAACGTAGCCTAATCAGTTACATATTCTCAGAAAACCTCGTCTTGTGACTTTTAAAGTTTCAGGACGGTACCACACAGAGGCATGGTCTGGGAGATATTGCACCCTTTGAGCCATTTAATTACATCGCGCTCTCCTTGCTATGTCGCGGGGAAAAAGCAAAAGGAATATGAGACCAGCGTGAACGATAAAGCAAAGTTGAACTACGCTGATTGCGGCTTGCATTTCAAGACGTTCACTAAAAGTGTTAATGATGCCTTGAGGGCAACTTCTATTAGTAAAATTTTTGCTCAGGCATGTCATTTTTGCTACTTATATAATGTTCTAGAATACTTGTAAGCTGAGCACTTGTTTGTCAGCGAATTTCGATTGCGATTTTAGATCTCAAAATTGTCATCATCATTAATTAAGGTATCCGTGAGTGCGCGTGAACTTGCTGTACACACTGTCTAATGTTGGTTGGTTGGTTGGTCCTTGCGAACCTCGGCGCAACCCACTCTGGGGGATCGGCCATGAGCCGGAAAAGAGATTTGTATGGAAGAGAACTACTAATAAAAAATACAAAAATTGCAGTACTAACTTCATAATCAAATTTAGGTTAAACGAATAGATTTTGCGATGACTGAAGGTATATAACTATAAAAAAGAAGCGAACGCTGTGGAGAATGGTTCTCACGTACTCGGATCATGATTAAAAATACATAAAATAAAATGCTGAGCTGATCAACATTGAATTATTTTTGTCTCACGAAGAAAATCGCATACGGTCTTGCAAACGTTCCTGTGACTACATCCGAGAGTAGTCGCGCCAAGAGAAAGGACTACCGCAAGAGACAAATTTAAACCAATGTTTTTCAAGGGCATCTCCAGAAACCTTTTCCGTGGGATACTGAATCTTCGACATGATATGGAGAAGTGCTCCAGAGACTCATCCTCATCACAATGCAGACACAACGGTGATTGAGCCAGACCAGACCTGCACATGTAAAATTTCAGTGGGGGGACTCGACATCGTTTTTTGGGGATAGAGATGTCTCCTCTTCTGGTTTCGCACCACCTATTCTTCTACGGATAATCCAAGTGTCGGAAATCAATTGTGGCAAGTGCAGATTTGTTAAAATTATTACAGGTAGCATATTTTGTGAAGCGCGCACCTGTAACAAACGCCGACGTTGGCAATACAGAAAATACCTGGCCATTTAGACCTGACCCTGTGAGCGCTTCCGTATATTCATTAAGTGTAAGACCTTTGTGCCCTGGTACCCTTATCAACCTGAATGAGGCGTAAATGTCTTGGCAGAAGAGAATACAATTCTTCTAATGCACTTGATGAATTAGGCGCGCTGAGAGATGAACACACGAACAGTCAGTTAGAATGACGACTGATGAGAACGACTGAGGTAATTCTCGTACATCTAACACAATTGACAATAGTTCCGCTTGGAAAATGGGCGTGAAATCCGGTACACGAATTGAGAAGGACCAATTCAGAGATGAGGATACAATACCAACACCTGCCTTCTCTTCCCAGACTGGCGCATCAGTCAATGGCGGCGTTCGCACGCGCGTTTCCTTTTTCTCTTGCGTAAATCATATCAGCCCGCTACTGTACTGTCCACCGCGGTGCTGTTGTAGTTACGCTACTCGGCTGCCACCCAAAATACACGGGTTTGATCCCGGCCGCGGCGGTCGCATTTTCGATGGAGGCGAAAATGCCAGAGGCCCGTGTACTGTGCGTTATCAGTGCACGTTAGAGAACTCCAGGTGGTCTAAATTTCTGAAGCCCTCCGCTGCGGCTCTTCCCTCCCCTCTATCTCTTCTATTCTCTTTTCCCTACCCCCCCCCCCCGGACTCTTAGCCGTGCTCCCTATATGGACTGGGGAAATTAGCGTCCCTTCGTTACCGAACCACCGCCACCACCGCCCACCACCACCACCACCACGCACCCACCACCCACCACCGCCACCGCCACCACCACCACCAACACCACCACCACCACCACCACCGCGCCACACACCACCACCACCACCACCACCGCCACCACCCAACGCCACCACCACCCACCACCACCACCACCACCGCCACCACCACCACCACCGCCACCAGCCACCATCACCAGCCCCACCCCGCCACCGCCACCATCCACCAGAACCAACCAGCACACCCTGCCACCACCCCCACCGCCACCACCACCGCCACCACCACCACCACAGCCCACCACCACCACCGCCACCACCACCACCACCGCCACCACCACCACCGCCACCACCACCGCCACCGCCACCACCACCACCCCGCCACCACCACCACCACCGCCACCGCCACCACCACCACCACCACCACCACCACCACCGCCACCGCCACCACACCACCGCCACCGCCACACCACCACCGCCACCACCACCGCCACCACCACCACCACACCACCGCCACCGCCACCGCCACCACCACCACCGCCACCACCACCGCACACCACCACACGCCACCGCCACCACCACCACCACCACCACCGCCACCGCCACCGCCACCACCACCACCGCCACCACCACCGCCACCACCACCGCCACCACCACCCCACCACCACACCACCGCCACCGCCACCACCACCCACCACACCGCCACCGCCACCAACACCACCACCGCCACCGCCACACCACCACCACACCACACCACCACCACACGCCACCGCCACCGCCACCACCACCACCGCCACCACCACCACCGCCACACCACCACCGCCACACCACACCACCACCACCCCCACCGCCACCACCACCACACCACCACCGCCACACCACCGCCACCACCACCACCGCCACCACCACGCCACCACCACCGCCACCACCACACCGCCACCACCACCACCACCGCCACCACCACCGCCACCGCCACCGCCGCCACCACCACCACCACCGCCACCACCACCACACCACCACCACCACCACCGCCACCACCCCCACCGCCACCACCACCGCCACCACCACCGCCACCACACACACCACACCACCGCCACCGCCACCGCCACCACCACCACCGCCACCACCACCACCGCCAACACCACCACCACCACCCCACCACCACCACCACCGCCACCACCACCACCACCGCCACCACCACCGCCACCGCCACCGCCACCACCACCACCACCGCCACCACCACCACCATCATCATTACTACTCTTGCGAAACTTTGGCGGGCGGGCGCACGTGTTCAAGCAGAAGAAAAAGAAGGGAAAGACAGTTTTTCTCAGTTTGTCTATGCAGAGCGTCTCGCAAAGCTAAGTGTATGTGCGCAGCTTCGCACCACGAGGGCATGCCTGCTCTCACGGCGCGGTTCTCTGCAGAAACGCAAATGCCAAAGCCATGGGACAGCATCACGATAATAGGCAATACACATAGATAATCAGATAATAAAAAATTAAATCAATAGGTAACTCTAAAATCAAGACGGCTGCCGCGGCTTCGCCTTGACGTAATCAGGCTTTATTTTGTTTTGTAAGTTCTGTGTGGAACCCAAATAATTCTTGCTGTTCGCATGGTGACTGTATAGCGAATGTTACGGTCGACTGGCGTCGAAAGAATTCAGTTCAGATACATTGAAAAAGTCGGATGCCAGAATGGTTGCAGTGTTCTGCAGGGACTGCATCGAAATTCTGCAGAGAGTCACATGCAAGTGGATCAGCTATATTGCGTCACCCCTTTAAAAAATCGATGTGCTCGTTACAGCGATGAAACCATTATATATGTCTAGACGATCACACACTACTTTCCAAATGAGCTAAGGTAATTATTATTATCAATTACCCGAGTATTACTGGTTGAAAAATTGCGCTCAGTGTTGAAATCTCAAAGGTTGTAATTTAGTGAGCTAAAGTGTATTTTTATGCTATTAGATGCAGTGGTTTTATTATAAAGGTGAAAAAAGGGGACACACCAACCAAATTATGATCACCAAACGTAAAAAAAAACTGTTTACTCGAAAGATGAAAAGAGCCCGACGCTTCGGGTACCACTCGGACCCTTTTTCAGGGGTGACTGGAGGGCACCAGTCAGCAGCAGTGCTTATAAGGCCTACTTTTTTTTTCTTCCTTCCTTTCTCTTCTTTTTCCGGTTCTTAAAGCCGAGGGGGTCACGCTAGTGTTGAACCATGTGCTGGAGTCCACTAAAATAGACACTCGGCATTGTACTTGCAGACTCGTTCACGTTACCAGGTGTCGCCTGAATGTGCCACGATGCCACAAAAATCCGCCTGTGAAAACTGGCTTCCCAGTCGAGGACGCGGGAGTTGTCAAAGTCGATGCGGTGGTCGTGCACCTCGCTGTGCTCAGTTAATGCACTCCTTTGTCTATCGAGCTTGCGGACATCGTTCTTGTGCTGTCGTAGCCTCTCTGGAAAGTTTTTTTGTCTCACCCACGTACGACGCGCCACAATCTGAAGAAGGAATTGAGCAAATAACGCCTTTGCACTCACTCCCTGGGCAGCCTGTCTTTCGGGCGCGGAAAGAAATGGCCAAGCGTGCAAATTGGCTTGTGTGCTGCTGTTATTCCCTGCTCCGACAGCACACGTGCGAGCGCTTCGTTGGCACCCTGAACGTACAAAAACGAATGTGTTGTTGGTAGGCGCTTCAAACTTTGTGTCTACTTCCGTGTGGTTGTGTTGAGTTTGGGTGATCTGCATAGATCATCAGCGGTTCGTTCATGGCACATCTGTGGGCACTATAGGTGTGGCGCGCTAGCGCTAGCCGTGTGGTACATTTCTCAAATCTTCCGCATTTTCCTGGACTCCCGGAAATAATTTATGCATTACCCTGATTTCCATGGAAACACATTATTTTCACACTAAATAATATGATTTACGACTATCCTGTTAAACGTTCTACGTTTAAAGCAGCCGTTTACACGTTCGCGAAATATTATACTTATTTATTGTCATGACGTCAAAGTTGCGCTAATCATACCACCGTTCATTATTACCTAGCTGTCCGTGCATAACTCCTCACCATACACTCATGCACTCCTTTATTTTCCTCTTGCATCCTTTCTTTGTATTTCACACTACGGAAGTACTTCTGCAGCTATGGCAGTCGATGCTTTGGCTTCGGCCTAAAGACTTTACACCCTTCACCGCACATTTGTCTTTTGCATAACCACTATCATCCAGCACCAAGCTGAACACAAGAGTGAGTCAAGCGCGGCAGGTGCCGGGATCAAGAGTGCGTACGCTTTTTCCTCCCAGTGTGACAACAAGGTCATCCCGCGCATAGTACAGCCTCGCCTTTCGACAAATGTCCCATTACGTTGACGAACTATTGCCTCTCGCTTAGCACGTGTCCTAAATATTGGGATAACGCAACCTCATCCGCGTGACCTACAAGCAGTCATAATCATGGCTATTGTTGACCGTCACTAGCCGTTTCGCCAGCAGGCGCATCGCAAGATGTGGTTAAAAGACACCGCAAAGAAAGTCATCAATACTCTAGCATCATTTAAATCTCGCTAATGATTCAGAGTGTCGAATTCAGCAATGCTCACGAAACAACATTTCGCTTAGCCGCGTCAGTGATTGCTTAGTGGAAGTCGGACTAAACTCCGCCCGCCCGTCTTGAGCGTTAGCAATTGAGAGCAGCACTCAGTTCCCGCCACCTAACACCTTCCATTTCTGTAGCACAGCAGCGCTTGTCACATTACGCAACCGTATGCAGCTAATAATCAGAGCGCTTAAATCCTACGATGTTGCGGACTTATGTAATGTGTACACTAATAATAATGGGAAAAACTTAATTTCAACTCTACAGTGCTTACTGAGGTTTAGGTTTTAATCGACTAGTCACTGTTATGAGTCCAAGCCACCTATGTACATCCGGTATAGGTGGTAGTGAAGGCAGAACACATAGTAAAATAGAGCACGAAGCCGGGCAATCTGGTCGACATACATTGTGAAAAAAATTTAACTGCTGTGACGCAAACGGACGAAAAAAGATGACTGCGAACCCTCTCTCTACCTGTTCTTTGCCCGTGTCTGTTGACGGAGCGCAGAAGTTTTGCGAAATGGTAAAATGCCTACATTGATTGGTCAGTCTCACAAATACACACTGATGCCCAAGGTAGTGTAAATATCCATTCCGACAACATAGGCTACAGACGCATAATTACCAGCAAGAAGCATCAACGGTCGTCAATGAAAAAAAAAATAAACACAAAAACATATTCATCGATATAGATACGGTGGCTTGAAAAATGGGGCGCTTTTCAGCGTCTAAAAAGTTCATAAGGAATTCCCTAATCTGAGCCAATGTAATTCATTTTATCGCCATAACTGAAGTATGGAACTTGTTGGATTCTGACAATAGCTGGTTATATATTCTTTGTAGTCCGTAACTAGTTCTCATGTGAGGAGCTACTCAACGCGGTTCATGATGATGTGTGTAGTGTGATTTGTACGTGAACATACAAACTAACCTTCATATAGTTGAGTTATTATTTTACAGAAAACATCGTAGAAAGGACGTCTTCTCCGGAGTCTCACTCATTAACACAACAACTATAATGCCACATATCCATCTGCCGCACTGATAGCCGCAAAAAGTGTGCAAATTCATAAGTAGAAAGCGCTACATCGAGTTGTTTGCTTGTATTATCGTGATATTCTTGTTTAACTTGCAGGGCATTTCCATACCCTGGCTTCAGCTGTTTCGAAAGCTGAGTGTGTAAAGCTAACTGGTGCGAAATATTGGTGTTTTCTGGGAATGGACGCCAAACAGTGATCTCTTCTTTCCCGCACAGCATGGTGTACGTACTGGGTGTCACAAGGAACTTCGACACATAACCACACGAAATGTGACGAAGCATACAAAAAGCACTGTGCACAAAGTGGTAATGGCTTTGTTACTTATGACTGGACGAAATCATGCAATGAGAACAACAAGCCTATCCGTTAGGGTACCGTCGCCAGGACGTCTCAAGCTTTTGGGAGCTTGTAATTAAACCTGAATCACTTTGCTTCTCGAGTTCACAATTGAAATAATAAACATGCTTTCGCTGTTTCTCAATGTAGTTTGTATCTACAGTTCTCAAGTGAATCAGTGTTTTAATTTAGCGGTTCCCTGAGCAGTTTTCTAAGCTGATCGTGAGTTGGTATTCATTGAGAACAAGACAAACTGCGATAGCCCGATGAAAATGAAACGACCAAAAATGTTACTTTCAAGGATTTGACCCAATTGATATATCTTCACACTAAAAGAGTCCGTGCTGTCTTACGACCTGTCACGTAATCCTTCCTTTACTTCTACTTTCACTTCTTCAGATTTACTTTGTTTCTGTTGAGATTTATTGTCCACTGCTCAATGGCGGGTGCCCGACGTTTCGCTGGCGATTCTCGTTTATTTTTCATAACATAGCCTTACATGTTGGCTAGTGAAATCAATGTTTTGGTGCTGTAAAAGCGCTGCTTGATCTCGCAGAGAAAAAAAATATGGCGATTTTTACTTCGAGATTGCTTAGAGACAGAGAGAGAGAGAGAGAGACGGAGAAAAAGGAGAAATTTAAAAAGAACGGTGGGAAAACGTGCGACACGGCCACAAAAGGAAAATACATACATACACACAAAATTTCGTACTTATCTACACTAAATATAATCGTATAATCATTAAGACTTTAAAGGAACCATTTTACAGGGTTAATAACTCATTTATTACAGTGTTTGCTTGCTATTGTGTTTGCATTTTCCTGCTTTGTACTGACTTATATTACTGATTCTGACATGATGTCCACTGTACACTCTGTTGCCTATCGGACCTCCCTTTGTATGTTTGTACAATCAACATTTATAATTTTCTTATTAGTCAGAGTCAAACAACTCTCAACTAAAGAATAGTGACTGCAGCAAACAAATAGTGAAGTTCAATCCGAGAATGCATACTGACATTGGTGTTATTGTGCGTTACGAGGAAGCTTGCGGGAGGTATTACCTCCTTTCTCACTGTAAGCCGAATGCTAAAATTATAAATTTAAATTACAGAGCCTCCCCGTGGCTCGAATAAATACTCACTAGGAGTCAGAGTGAGATGGTCGTGATGATGATCATGGGCAGCTACTAGTGTCAGAACAACTGCATATCACACTTCAACATCACAGAGGGGAGAACGTCCCTCATGAACAAAGGAGGTTTAAAAAAATGCTGGACTTGGAACGCCCGCTGAACCTTACCGCGACGGGTGAAGCCGGCGTTTTCCTACGGTTCAGCCCTAAAAGCTTGCCAGAGTGTCCAGAAACCACTATCATTTCAAGCATTCTTGATCTGCTAAAGTAAACTCTAGATAAATTGCGATATAAAAGCGCGTACTTTTGGATGAATAAAGTACTATTGACCGTGTATCAATGCCGCGGTATGGCACACAAATTTTCGCGATGGTCAAGTTTCACTCCGGCACCCGTAGCACAAAGAGGCACATCAAGCAGTGTCTGTCTAGCAAAGCTGACCGCTTTAAAGGGGTTAAGAAGCGTGAGGAAAACGCTTTTTATTTTGTGTTATTTGGATGCTGTTAAACGATGCCGTGAGTAAGATGGCGGCCGCCGGCTTCACCTTTAGAACGAAATCTCCACTCCAGAATTTTTTATTTTATACCTCCTTGGTTCTAGGCCACGGTTCTGGTTTGGTAGGTGAGGTGTTGGAGGGCGTGAGAGCTATGCCGGCACCAGCGGTGATCTCATTGAAGAAGACTGAGAAAGAGGCGGAGCACAAGGAAAACAAAACAGAAGTCTAAACAAAGAAAGAAGGAAAGAAAATAATCCACGCATATCACCGGAGTGAATGATGAGTGGGTGAAGCTCCGGAGGTTCATCGCAGATCGTGCCGAGTTCCGGATTAATTTAGTTAACGCGCACGCTACGAATCCTTATGGTTCAACTACGCACAAGTGAAATCTCCCACCGGCACTTCATTGCAAGTCAAGATCCAGTGCCTATATATATATATATATGGGTGGCCGGTGAACGGTTCTCCAGCGCGAGCAGTCGGTATTTTTCAATCAAGAAACTCGCTAGAAGACGGTGCCTGCGTCAACGTTGTCTCTCGCGGATGAGGGGGCGTTCTCCTTCTTTGCAAGCTGGTAGAGCGTTCATCGAAGAAAGAAAGTTTCCATAGTCAACGCTCTTAATCAACGCCCATAACCTTTCGCTCTCTCTCTCTCTCTGTCTCTCTCACTCTCTCACAAGACTGCAGATGGAAGAGTGAGAGAGCTATCGCGCCGGGAGGCACGCGCCGAGGGCGAGCGCGAGCATGGCTACGACGCGACAACGAAACAGCGAGCGCCACAGCGCCATCTATTGATCAATTCACGTACTAGCTATGCAGCACCGCAGCGCCATCTCGTGATCATTCTGAGATCATTCAAGAGCGAGCACGAGACCTAGCGGTCTCGTGCGCCATGCGCTCCCATACTACGCGTTCCCATACATCTGAATGAAGGAAGCAACGCAGCGCCATTACGCCATCTTGTGAGTACGAACTAGACGAGGTGGCTGCGAGGGACAACTACAAGGGATGGAACGATCCACGGCGTAAGGTGCTTCGCCCCTAAAAGAAAGAGAGTATCGATAACGACAAAGAAGAAAGTACGGGGACGCAGAAGCAGAGGCCTTATAAAAATACCACTAGCAGAGGACCAGGGGAAGAAGCATGTATTAAAGAAGACTCTTAGAGAAGAATGAACGAGCAGGCAGCAAAATCTTATTAGGCTGGTGCGGCGCTGCGCCCTCTGCGCATGCCTAGAAATTTTCTTCACGCATTCCACCAGTTAGTGATGTGTTCTTTATGCTCAAATTGGAAATTTTGCATTCACAACATTTTCTTTCCATAAACCGCCTCAGATATCTGGTAAACAACGTCCTATTTACGTTCCACAGGATTTTATGAAGTCATTATTCTTCAAAAGAAGTGTATTCACAGAAACGTTTGGCGTAGGATATTACAAGTACAGCGCCTCCCTCTAAAAGCATTGACAAGGGAAAAAAACTGCAACTTTCAATTTGGAAACAGAGAATTCTAGTGAACAAATGAATGAGGAGCGCCAAAAAGTTAACCTGTCATCTTGACAGCAAGCAGCTGGGTGCGCTACGGATTGCGGCCGTTGCTACATAGCGCGCATTCCTCACGCTGCTGCTCGCGATTCTCCGCTTCTACTATTTGTTACGTTTGACATGTTTGAGAATGAAAGTGTAGGTCCGTTGTCAGTGCGCATTCTTTTAAAACGTAAAGCACGACAGTTCTCTCGTCATAGCGTTGTCCAACTTGCTTCCCGAAAGGGCGGTACCCATTATTTTTGCAACAGCCATGGCAGGCAACTTACGAGTACAACGGTATAGCTTGGGTAAATAGAATCTTGCTGTTTGTTGTAAAGATGAATATAATGAAAACGCAATTTCCTGCGAGCGCTGCCGAGAGATGTCGTTTTAGCGTACGAGTTGCAAATGTGCCCAGCCATTTTGAATACGTTGTCGTGCCTATAGCGTCCATGCGCAGAATGTCAGGTGCTTATATGCCACCCAATCCGCCATGAAATGCGTGCAGAATATCATGATTTCCATGGTGACAGCGCGCGAACTGGCTTTGTTGTTATCGAAATTTTTAAAAGGAGAGGCTGGGGCCTTCAGAGCGGCACCGGCTAGTGTTTGTCGATTAGCAATCCAAACACAATTTAAAAAAATAAAAATGGAAAGAAAGTTCATTTTCAGATTCGGCATTGTCATTGGTCAGTGTTCTGGTGTTGTGGAGGAAGGACAAAAGTCCGTTGTCTGTTCTCTTTATTTGACAATAATTTTCATTATAACTGGGATCGAATTTCATTTTGCTTGCTTCAATTGTGTGCAGTGCAGTCAATAGAAGTAAAAGTTGGACGACACTTAGCTTCGCTTTTAAGAATGAATGCTATAGCACCGCTGCACCCCATTCGCATCACCTCTTCGTAACGCAGATATGTTTTATTCTGCCTGCTTACTACACCCCGAGTACGTGTTAATTAGGTTGTGGTTTCCGACAACCTTGTAGCTGATTTTGTTTTAAGAAAGTTGATTTTCTTCAGTGATGCTCCTGTGCCATCGCACAGGGCTTTCGTGGTAGGGTGGTTCACGAAACGGCGGCAGCGGTAGAAGTCAGAGGTAATCATTTCCGCTGTAGACGCCTACGCCGAATCTGAAAATTAACTTTCTGTAACTCGAGCACCTACACACCATCGCGCAAAGATGTAAAACTCAAATAGCCGAAAAGCGTGAGCTACAGTGTGATGCGTTTACATTAAGTAGAAGCTGGTTCTCCAAGAAAAAAGAAAAAGCCGGTGACGATTTTCTGGCGTGTTGCGTCCCGAAACCAGCTATGATTATGAGAGACACCGTAGTGGAGGGCTCCGAAAATTTCGACCACCGGGCATTCTTTAACCTTCACTGACACCGCACCGCACACGGACCGCAACATCTCGCCTCAATATATCTGGCTATATATCTGGCTATATCTGGCTCTATATCTGGCTCTATATCTGGCTATATATCTGGCTCTATATCTGCCTATATATCTGTTATGGTACGCCGTATCCTGTTGCTGTATTCGACAGTAGGGTCGGAATCTAATTTTCGTTAATATGCACTGTTAATGAGCTGTTTGATTGCCTCGTTCTTGTATTTTATATTGGCCATAATAATACGCTACCACCCTTGTCCGCTGGTTTTAATATGATGTTGTTTCTGTCCGGGAGTTGTTTCAGAGAACCGTGTTCTTCGCGAGATAGAATCTTTGGCTTGCGACTCTGTCTCGTTGTAATCAGGATGTCTCTTGTAACTAGTTTTATTTACTGATCTAGCTCTTGGCATTGCTCGGAATCTGGTGTCCACGTGCATCGTGGTCGGAGCGTGTCAGTATTTGTGTCTCCTGCTTCTACCTTATCAAAAAAATTCTCTGATCCGTAGACGCCTTGAAAACTCCGTTATATCTTTGTGTAGCTCGAATTTGTTAACGGCATTATTTGTCGGGCAGGGTGTTGGACCGTGTTCTAGAAGACTCATTCCAACTGTATTTAGGCTCTGCGATATACCTACCACATTGTAGTGTGGTCTCGGCGCTGCACGGAGGGCGTGACTGTTTCTATTGTGCTTATAGAATTTTTTTGGACGCACTTGGCTGCGTTAGTGCTCTTGCGCTTTTGTATCGCTATTATTTCCTCTTCCTTCTTTTCGAGAAATTTTGCTGCTTCTTCCATTTCTTTACCAGTTAGTTTGTCGTCACTCAGTTGGTCGGTTATTACAATAAGCTGATTGCGGCAATGTTCTTTTAATCAATCAATGAAAGGGAAATTCATTACGCAACGTTGCAAAAAATATATGGTTCCGTAGTCTTCAGCGGCTGGTGATAGGTCCACTATAAAAAATGCTGTAATAATTAGCGGTCTTATACAAAAAATAAGGAAAGTATCATACATAATATGTACTATGACAACATAATACAAAGTAAGATATATATTATATACAATAAGATATCTAATACGTATTAAGACATAATACATACATATTGAGACATCTGTTAGCGACACGGAAGAATTTCTAAGACACCATTACGTTTTTTCAAGAGGGTAGGAGGATGTACACCACGCGCACAACTGGTGTTAATAGTTAAACCTTTCCGAATTTTATTTTCTTTGGTGTAGTTAATGTATTTAGCTAAGTGCCATCTGTAGTTTATTTGACGGCGAGATCACGTGATTACAGGAAGGAAGACTTGCAAGATAGACTTCCAAAGCACATTCAAAATGATCTGAATGGTAATTGCGCAGCAAGTGACTGTGTACATCACATAAAATCAAGTTTCACTTTCACTAGTTCAGACGTTACTTGCATGTTGGAATATTCACTCTGTCACAAGCAATACACTGGCGAAATTGGTCAACCACTTAATGTTACATTAAACGGACACCGCGCAGCCACCGCGAATAACTTGCCCAAGGCAGTGGTACAGCATTTTAACATAGCAGTTCACAATTCTGACGAACTCAGCATACTTCAGGCAAACTTCTGCTTTCCGAAGGACAGAATATTTAGGGAATCGTATTTCATCTACAAGTTTAATGCCCTCCAACCTATAGGCATAAACTTTTCAAAGCGAACCCATGAATCCATTAGATAAGGTGGGGGGTCAACAAAGACGACAGAAGGTTAAGGTATTTCGCCGGTACAAGCTAACAATGTTTCTTCTGAAGGTCAACATCCAGGTGTGGATTCCCTATGCACTTCGACGAGAACAACTGCGTGAAACAGTGTAGTCACTTTTTTAGCAACAAGCTTTCGGCGAAATGCACTACGTGTGCGTGCAGTGGTGTGGGGAAAGAGGGGGCGCAGATGCGATGGGTGCAAAACTTGTACTTAGCGTATGTGTTCCTTTCTTCGTCCTGCTTTTAGATGCGTGGCAGCTTATGGTCGGTGCTATGTCCCTCCCTCCCTTCCTTCCTCCCTCTTTCCGTCAATCCGCCGTTCGGCGTCCACACCCGCACTGCGCATCCTCCCACCCCTGTTCTCCTTGTCTCATCTCCTCTCCTCTCGGCATTCCTCCTCTTCTCTCCGAACGGCGCGCGTTGTCTATTGAAACGCCCTTTCTTGGGTGAACGCTTCACCAGCTCGCAAGGAACGAGAACGCGGCCTCCCCGTGGGAGACAACGCTCACGCAGGCAGCGTGTGCTAGCGTCAAACCGATGCAAACGCGACACCTAGCCAAACCGATGCAAACGTGGTGTGCACCCCCCATGCTGTTTCGCATCGCCTCATGGCCCCCAGTAGCGGGAGATGGAGTAATTTTTGTAGCGATCTGTTCATCGATTCAAGCGTGTATCTTCCCCTGAGAGTCTCTTCTAGTTTGGATCTATACCGCATCATATTGCTTTAAGGGCACAGGTTTTTTTCTGGCACACCAAACAAAGCATGTCTTAGAAACTGAATTGTTAAACACGTTTACCCCACTGTGAATCTTTCGACAGCATCTCCAAAAAATAGGGACCAATCCAAAGTTGTACATTGAGACTAAAGCATGCTCGACCTTTAAACAGGAACACCAGTATGCCCAAGGGGTATGGCTGCTCTATTCAGAGTGGATTACCGGAACGTAACTAAAGAGGGATGTTCTTGACTATTCCTCAGCTGGAAGCTCCCTGGTGCCGCTTTCTTTAACGTGAGAATAACAAATAAGCTTGCGCACCATAGATTGCCCGGCCTGACGCTGCACAGTTCGTGTTACGCATTATGCGGCAGCAATTGTACGCACACTGATTGCAGCGTCCTCCAAAAACGCAGTGTTTGCTTTTTTTTGTCTGCTACTCCCTTTGTAGAGTACAAGCACCCCACCTTGGTGGGATAGTAGAGCTCTCTTCAGAATGTTCCAATCCCCTTCGGAGGCATCCTAATGTGTTTTGGCGAGAGTATCTGTACCCTGTCAGATGGAGTGCTAAGGTAATGCCTCATGGGGTTACTGTACTCCGCATAAAATGGGTTTGATCTACTCTGGAAAAGGGAGTTAAATTTAGGACAGGAAAGTACTCCCCCAAAGGGAGTGCCCAGCACTCCCTTTGTTTTTAGAGTGTAGGGGTCAATTCTGAAGCGTCCGTAACCGTAAATGGAGCAGTACGAACAGGGAAGGTATGCAGAATCTTCGTCGTAGCAAAGGACCACATAGTCACCAAGAAAAGGCTCGCAGAACCACTACCGTTAATCGGCTGTTGCATTTTCTTCCCGTGAAATCAAACGTTAGTTACTTAAGCGGTGCGTGCCAGTGGTCGCAGATACCTCGAAACGTCACCTTCGGATTGTTAACTGCACTGTGTCGGCCATTTCAAGGAACGATAAGCAAGGATGGACGCAGGCGACCTTCACACAACCATGGATGCTTGTGCACTTCGGGAGAATTGCTCTACAAGCTATTAATGTACGGCACGTCACTGTAACAGATAAAAGTCGCTGGGATCAGATAACAGATGAACACCACTTGATTAACTGGTAATCAGTAAGACGAGGGTAATGCATTGTTAGGAATGCCTATATTTCTATGATCTGAAGTGAAGGCGCGAAAGCGACGAGGGACGAAGAGCGAACACACACACAGTGTTCTTGACTTCAGATCATGCTCAACAAACACGCCCAACTTGCCATCTTATATTTCTAGTGCTTCGCCATCTCACGAATTCAAATTCAGGTGCATGGAAAAAATGAAGCGTTCCGCCTTCTTTGACGAGGTTTCGCACACGAACACGCAGTCTCTACTTTAATGGTCAGGACAAAACTTTCACGGCGTTCCTAGGCGCTGTAGGCCTGCATGGAGCCAACGCGATGCATTGATATGCCTGTATTTTCCTTGTAATTCTGCAATAAAGGATTTTCCACCCCCATAACACGGTGTTGCTCATTTGCTATGAACGAAATGCAACATGTTCCACTTACCCACTGAGTTTCCAATAACTTCGCGAATGTGCTTTGGTTCCATTTGGCAAGAATGCAACTCGTGACCTTGTTATGAGAGAGGCATTAGAGGAGTTTAGTTTTCGTTTTCAGGGCCATGTGGACACGCCACTGCTTCGACTGACTAGGTATGTCAGTCTAAGCAGTGGCGGAATGTGGAGGTATGTGAAAGTGAGTGTGGTGAATGTTACGAGCGATCAAGCAGGCCTCCACCAGGCGCGGTACGTTTCCTCTTCTTAGAAATGAGCACCCGTTCAAAACGCCGCCTAATAATGGCAGAGCCAAGTCGTTCACTCAGTCAGGACATCAGAGGTCGTAGTTCACTTCAACGTGTAGTCCAAGAAGGCCATCACAGTCCACACGAGAGACGGAACGTCACCGACGTTCACAGTGACCTCAAGTGGACGGAGATGGTGCATCTGCAGATGCGACTAAGCTCATTATATCGAGGGGAACATATCAGCCAGCATTGCCGTAGAGTGGCTGTGGCGATGTCGACCGCCTGCTACAATCTGTCTGGAGTGGTACTGTAACGCCATTGCGTACTTCTTATTGTAATGTTGCCGACTATAACGGCATATGCATCGTCGAGTATCTAGTACAGCCTCTTAGTTGCTCTTGAAAGTGTAATAAAATTGAGCATAGCAAACATCTGACCAATGAGGGGATACACGGCCTGCGAGGAGAATAATGTATATAAGAACTAAATGCGCCCTCCCCATTTAACGATAGCTCCGAGACGTGGCATTCATACAGCTGCTTTGGCCATGACTTTCTTCCAAATATCACTGGAACGTAAACCTTGGACGTCATCATGCTAAAGTGTAGTGACGCCGCGGTTGCCCTTTTGGCCTTACATGGTTCATTATGCAGAAGAATGTGACTTAGTTAAAATTAATTGTTATGATCACTTTCTCTGCAGATATAGCTACCCAAGAGGATAAAAGTAAAGGCTGTATAGAACTTGATCCAGCTAAGGCTGTGTGGTGGCTGCAGACGTCGAGAAGAGGCAAACAACCTGACTAGCGCTTGTAAGTAATCGTTTCTTTACGTTTTTTTTAGAAGTGCCGATTGCCGCTTCATCTAAATCTGGAATAAGTTCCTACGCCTTGTGTTAAGGCCGGTCCCCACTAGCGGCAAAAACGCGCACGTTGCCGCGGCGAAACTCGCCGCGAGCGGCGAGTTTCGTGAAAAGCGGCAGCAATGCGCGGCAGATGCCTCATTATTTGCGGCCACCGCGAAACAAGCATCAATCAGAAGCGAGCCACGGACGCGTGGCGTCATCTGTCCGTTAAGCGTAGAACCATAATACACAGCCTAGTGGCTATGGCATTTGGCTAGTGGCTAAGGTTAGTGTCTATGGACTTGCTAGTGGCTATGGGAAGTCTAGTGGCTATGGCACTCTGCTCTTGATTCGAAAGTCGCAGGATCGAATCCCGGTCGCGGCGGATGCATTTCGAGGCCCGCGTAGCGTGCATTGTCCTGGCATGTCAAGACCCACGCGGTCAAAGTTTCCAGGGTCCTCTGCTAGGCCTTCTCCGCAGTCATATTGTGGTTTCGGGGAGTAGAGAACCAGAAAGAATACGCACTTGCTCTTCCCTAACGCGGTAATAATAGATCGTGATGTCGTCGAGGTAAATAATGTGTCTCACATCTTCCAATTAGGCCAGCTGCGCGGGAGGCCGCCCATGCGGAATTTATTTAGGCCATGGCATCTAAGTCCTGGTGTCACAGATAGATGGCATAATAATAATTTGC
>CM023490.1:46482775-46546306 GCA_013339685.2 Hyalomma asiaticum
TCACGAATCAGACACAGGACCTATACTACCATCTATTAGGCATTGGACCCCCCCTCCTCAACGCGACAAGTACCTAGACATCTACATTAAGGCAATCACAGACGACATTATACGCGAGTTTAGTAAGGAAAACCATTCCGCAAAAATCTTTCGAAACGAGAAGAACGTGCACTTAAAAACCTTGGCTCTCGTACTGATATAGTAATTAAGCCCGCCGACAAAGGGGGCGCAATTGTTGTCCTCAATGCCGCGGATTATCTGGATTGAAGCCCAGCGCCAGCTTAACAACACCAAATTCTATAAGATGTGCCCTGCCGACCCTACAGAGGAATTTAAACATCAAGTACACGCAACGCTCAGTAATCTGGTGAAGGAAAATCTGATAGGTGAAAGAACCGCGAAGGCACTCATTCCATTAAACCCTATTCCAGGGCGTTTTTACCTCCTCCCCAAAATACATAAAAAAGATAACCCGGGTCGACCTATCGTTTCTGCAATTGGGACCATCACGGAAAATATTTCTAGCTACGTAGATGGGCTGATCAAGGAAATTCCGCCCACATTTCCTTCGTACATCAAAGACACTAGCCACTTTTTGTCCGAAGTGCTAGAGCTCTCCGTACCAGATGGCAGCCTTCTCGTCACCATGGACGTGAATTCTCTGTACACAAACATCCCACACGCGGACGGCATCAGGGCAGTTGTGCACGCTTATACACATTCTTCACTGGACAAGAAAGTAGACGCGGAAACATTGGAAACTCTTTTAAAACTGGTTTTGGAACTCAATAACTTTGAATTCGATGGCAAACACTTTGTCCAGGTTAGTGGCACATCAATGGGTACGAAATCGGCCCCAACTATGCAAACATCTTCATGGGCGTACTAGAATCCGAATTTCTTGAGAGCTGCGAACTAAAGCCCCTCCTCTACAAAAGGTTCATCGATGATGTGTTCCTAATTTGGCCTCACGGGGAAGCTGAACTGTTGAAATTCATATCAAATTATAACAACGTCCATAAAAGTATCTCATTTTCCTCTACATATTCGGCTTCGGAAGTAAATTTCCTAGACACGACAATTACCTTTACTAAAAACAAGCTTTTAACAACTGTCTACAAGAAACCGACCGATAGGCACCACTACTTGCACTTCCACAGCAGCCATGCAAAACACTGCAAGACCTCCATTCCATATAGTCAGGCCCTGCGCTTTAAAAGGATATGCTCTAAAGAAGAGGATTTCGCATCCAACTGCGAGCAACTCCGTGTGGACCTGAAGCGCCAAAGCTATCCTTCGTCGGTCGTTGAGGATGCCATAAGAAAAGCCGGGCAACAAGAGCGTGGTGACCTCATTCGAAAAACCACTCATGTCAAACAAAACGCACATGTCAATCTCATACTAACTTATTCATCTCCTGCACTTAACATTAACTCCATTTTGCGGAGACATCACAACATCCTTTTACAGAGCGAGAAAATGCGGCAACTCGTTCCAGAACCGCCTCGTGTAGCCTACAGGCGTGCAGCAAATATACGGGACAGAGTAACAACATCCACAACGACACGCGAAAATAACAAAGGTTGCGCACCCTGTCACAAACCGAGGTGCATGGTCTGCCGTGTGATTAACACAACTGACGTGGCGCAAAGCAGCGCATCTTCCTTTCGCTATAAAATTCAGGGTGAACTCAATTGTGACACACACAACGTCGTCTACCTTTTAGAATGCACAGTCTGTCGCGTACAATACATTGGACAAACGGAAACTTCCTTCAGAGTTCGTTTTAATAACCATAGGGCCCACGTAAAATCACTGCCGCAACTTCCAATTTCACAACACGCAAATATCATTGGACACCAATTCGACAAATTCAGTCACAATCCTGCGATCCGGCTTCCAGACCCATTACGACAGGGAGGCGTGTGAATCATACCTAATACACAAGTTCAACACTATGTCTGGCGGCCTTAACGAGACCGTCGGCAAATTAACATTCCTTAAAAATTAATATATATATATATATATATATATATATATATATATATATATATATATATATAGGTATGCTTTGAGTGTGTATGTATGTAGGTGTGTTTAGATACGTCTGTGTATTAGTGCATGTTTCCATACATATACGTATGTATAATTGCTGTGTAAGACACTCGCAATGGTATTCTGTTTCTCCTGTTACTGTATATTTCTATTGCGCGCTTTTATCCGTATTGGCTGTTCAGCTGAGCCCGTTTTGTTTGTATTTGTGACTGTGCACCTTACTGTCATCGTATTGCAAATGTTTCTGTGCTCCACCTCACACAGGCGTCCACGCGCCCACCGCCCCCTCCCCTTCCTTTTATTTCTTTCGTTCTTTTTCTACTCCTTTTTCTCCTTCTTTCTTTCATCTCACCCCGTATCTCCTTTATCTTCTAACTTCCCAAGGCAGTTTTCCTGTTGCTACAGGCCGCCACAGCTCTCAGTTTTTCTACATCTGGCTTTCTTTAGCCCTCCATGCGTCGCGCTTCTTGGAGCTGCGTGTTGTGCCCTGAGGAGAGGGCTGAGCTGATGGCTACATGCACGGCTCCCGTGACTCAAAGCGGCGGCGCCGAAACCGCTCCTTCTCCACCTTCCCTCATTTAACTTCTACTTCGGTATACGTCAAACACGTGGTTTTAATTTTATCTTTGGGCTTTCAAGGCCGCCACCACTCTTCCATACACCGCCCCCCTCCCCCTTTTCTTCCTTTCGTCTTTTCCCCCTTTCAACTTCAGCCATGCTCCCTCCCTTTCTTTTCCCCGTTACTGTCATGTAGACTTTGTGCGTACCATTTGTAGTAGAAGCTTGAGAAAGGCCGGTCTCGCGGCCGAAACGTCGTAATAAATGTTATGTTTTTTCAACGTGACCCTTTGATTCTATATATATATATATATATATATATATATATATATATAGAAGGAAACTTCAGTGGGTCCGGCACGTATAAGAAAAGAAGCGGGTACACGCACGAAAAAGCAATACTTTTATGCCCAACGTTTCGGCCGTGGCACGGCCTTCATTTCTCTGACGAAGGCCGTGCCACGGCCGAAACGTTGGGCATAAAAGTATTGCTTTTTCGTGCGTGTACCCGCTTCTTTTCTTATATATATATATATATATATATATATATATATATATATATATATATATATATATAAACAAATTCCTTTCAGTACCTTTGATTTCTAACTTCTCTACATTGCGTATTTCAGCTACCTGTACTGGTATGTGGGCACTGTGGATGGAGTTCCAATGGTGCTTCTGCAGCCTGATCGTAAGATTGATATGCGAAACAATCTATATCATCCATGTCGACAGTTTATTTTTCGTCTTTCCAAGGCATGTGTAGCACATACCACGAAAAAATTATAACGCAAAGCTTCACCGCAGCCGGTTCGTATAATAGAAAGGCGAACAGCGCTACTAACATTGCTATGACAAAACTGCACTCCGTCAATTTTGAAAAACACGCCAAATAGGATACGTCAAACTGAACAACGCAAGGCCAGAGCCTCATCGCCGGCTTTTCAGCCACCTGAAAAGCTGACGTCTTCGTGTCTCCGGTAGATGCAGGCCTTCTTCCTTTCTTTCCTTGGCTGGACTCATAGTGACATTTGTCGCAGAGGTGGGGTTTGCATCCTCAATATATTGCTGTGAACTCTACTGACGAGCTTGCGGCGGGTTAAAAACTGGGTGCTTTTCGGTGTCCTGAGGCGCTTCGCGGATCACCGTGAAGTCGGAGATCACAGATGTTCCACAAGTAACAATCGTTGGAGACTTCGCAAGTCCCTCTCTTGCCCGGCAGCCGCGCGGCCTGTCAGCAGAGAACTGAACTCGCTCTAAATGAAGACCAGAATTCGGGCCTGCTTCCCAGCTTCGTGGACATTGTCCTTTCGGAGGCGAGCAATTTCCTCTTGCAGTTGCGACACATCACCGCTCACGAACGCAATTCACTGAAAGGCACTCAGCTGGGGGCCGTGAAGACCGGCTTGTAAACCACAAATATCACCGGGAGGGGCGATAGAGAAGGCACTGGCACGTGGCAGCAGGGGACATGCCACCGTAGCGCCGGCTCCTTCTTGTCGTTAGGTTTGCCACCGTGCTGGTTTGGACCGCCAAAACTGCAAAGAAAGCAAGAAAGAAAGAAAGAAAGAAAGAAAGAAAGAGAAAGAAAGCAATACATACAAAAGCACAGACAGACTGACAGACATAGAGAGGCAAAAGGAAAGACGGCGAGAAAGGAAAGAAAGGGATGAAACACGATATAGACTTGAAAAGCTACTGCTGGCCATAAGACCAAAGTATATGCGTCCTATGCACACGTTCTTGGCAGTTTTCCCACAGGAAAAACTGCTGTTTCCCGAAACGGGCCGAGAAGAGTAAGCAATACTGAACGAATATATCAATGAATCAACCATTTATTCATGGAACGTTCCCAAGAATAACCCTTAGTCTTTGTGCTGGAGCATAGACAAAATAAAAAGAGGCCAATAGACAATAGAATAAAGGTCCTTTTAAGAAGATAACACAAACCAAAAGGGCAGTAAAGCATAATCAAGCAATCAGAAGAACAGGGGAATGCACAGTGTCAGAAGCAGTGAAACATATGAACACCTGAAATTGTAGAGTTGAAAATATGCGAGAGGTAGGCAGAAAGAGGGAGACAAAAGTGGTACAAAGCGCAACACCATGTTAAAGCAGTGGAAATCTCTGAGGAAAACAGTGACAGTGGCTGTGAAAAAGATACATGTCCAGAGATAGTAGTTAGGGGGACTTTGTGTTCTGTGGACGATAGAATGTTGCCAAAGGCAGGCGGGTACATAAACGGCCTAATATATCTTGTTAACTTACATGTCAGTCGAAAGTTATGGCACTTGCGCAGTACAAGAAAGACTATTTTGCCCTTAACATGCTCTGAAGCAAAACACATCAGAGGAACTGAGTCGACTGGTAATTCATTGTAATGCTACTAAGTCAGCTATGTTAAGGCGAGAACCAGAGCAATTTCTAGCGATGCTATGTTTATAAGTACTCTGAAATTACTTCTGGAGTCGCCCACTGGTGTCGTTGAAAAAAAGTTACATTTCAAATCAGACGCGCAGATTGATATTTAGGAAGACGAATTCCGATAAACACTATTAGAAACATTTTAGTAGAATAGAATCCTCTAGATATTCTGCAAACACAGCTGAGAGAACGAAGACAGAACGTCGCAACGCGCTCAGTATGAACAGACATGTGTGAGGTGCTATCGAAGAGGACACTGATATCACTGTTCAAGCAAAAGTTACACAATGGCACAGAATTGATAGAGTATGAAAAGGCCACGTTAGGTGTATTGCGAGTGCAACTGATGACTTTGGTCTTTTAAGCTTTTAGAGAGAGGTTATCGCTCTTGCATCATTCAGAAAAAGCATACAAATCGTCAGCATACAAAGTGTCATCGACATATGGAATGAAGAACATCGAATGACGAAAGAAACATTGTTAAAAGAAATTATACAGAGAAGTGCGCCTAATAGCAATCTTAGTGGAAGCACTCTATTCGCTTTATACACAGAAGGCGTTTGGTAATTCATTGCAACATAAGATTCTCTATTATGAAGACACGAATACAGAAGATACACACTTGAAGACTAAGCCTTAAAGTGGGTCACAATTTGGTAAGGGGTGCGTCGCAAACTACGTCAGAAGGAGGGCTAGGATGGTGGGCACAGCAAACGATCTTTTTTTTTTCCTTTGTGAGGTACAAACGGGGAGACATGGAGCAAACTAGAAAGGCTTATGACGGTTGAGCGGTCAGCTAGACACTTGTGTTCATGAATCCTATATATGGAAGAGAGCTCTAAGTACCAAAGACACTATTATGTGAAGAGCCATCAGATTTGTGATGTGGCAGTGGGACAGAAAATCTCGGCATCAAATGAGACATTAGTGTTCGTTACAGCCAGACTTAAGTTCAGAAAATTTAAGTAAAAGCCAGGAGGTGTGCGATTACGCAGGCAGGAAAAAAATGATAATGATACTCTTCTTTCCATTAACGACTGAGGACACGCAGGTAAAGGTGTTGTGAGAAACTAGCGACTTGAAAGAGTCCCATAGCGGTCTCGACAAAGCAATCAACAATCGTACGCGTATTTTGAAGCGCGAGAGAAACATTTCCAAATATTGAACCTTATTACACATACCTAGCATACGACAGCACCTGTATATAGAAAATAAAAAAATGAGTATTCAAGGACGATTTACTTAGTTTTGTTTCATGGTAAATTCTTGATTTTTAATTATTTCTTCCTTTGCGGTAGCACGCCTCCCACAATAGACAATTCATGTGTTTTCTTTCAGGTGGTCCAAGATATCCTTTCAACATGACTGTCGATTATTATCTTCTGGAAGCTCAGCCTACGTGCACTGTTTTAATTTTATCAACAGAAATACAAAGTAAGTGTAACGGTGCCATTGTAGTCTTTCGCCTCATTGCATGACATACAGGGGAGCCGAGGAAAAGCATGTGCTCCTGCTCGCAGACAATCACGAGCGCGTGGCAGCGAACACAAACAATTGAAGAGCAGGAGGTGGTTAAGGCGGAGAGTGAGATTAGCAGAGTGGTTCCGCCCAGAGCTTGCAGCTTCTCGTTCAATTATCCGGTCTTGCGGTGAGGACGTTGAACCGCGCAATCAAAGTCGCTAATCATGATTCATTTCCACTATCATCGAATTATCTACGGCAGTTGGAAATATCTTCCGAAGACCTGGCACCCCTCTGTATTCCGTGCAGGATCTGACATTCCTCGATGGCATCGGTATTAGTGCTCCTCTATATATATTAGCACAAAGAAGCATCTGCTCACTCATTGCTGTCTTGCCCCACATGCCTGGGAGACATCGGCGCTATTTGAAAGAGATAAACTAGCACTTGCTCGTCCGCACCGTCGGCACTGACGTCAACCTCATTAGCGTGGAAATGCCTGTTGCTGCATAGATACAAAATCTGTAGGTCTGCAGCTGCCCCAGCCGTTCTCTTAAGGGCCGTTCCGACACTAGCCTGTAGAAATTTCTCTCCGGCTATGTCACCATCTCGACATACTTTCCATGTACGTAAGCTGAAGATTACGCGTTCGACCTTTTCGAGGTAGTGGCGTCAATCTTTACGAACGTCAAGATCCCGCATTCTATATGGCGTTAGGCTAGTGGGTTTTAAAGTAGTCGCAGCAGTTTTTCGCCAACTTAGAGGCAAATCATTCATACATTTTGGGAACGTCGCAGGCTCGAGTTCAATCGTTTGTAAAATTAGTCTCACCTCAGGATCAACACGAATCCCAAAGGGCACCCCTACGTCTACGTCCCTTGCAGATCCCTGGGAAACGCCATTTTGCTCTTCAGCTATACTAGCAACAGCGCCCGCCCTGCGTTGTTGCGCTATTCTGATATGAACCATAACTAACTCGGATAACTTCCAGTTCTGCTAAAGTTCCAGCAAACCGTCCAATACCTAAACCGTGAATGTTTTGTTCCAGCTATGGCATTCTATATTAAAAAATGAAAATGCTTCAAAAGGTATCGATATCTCGTGTTTTACGTCCCAAAACTACGCTATGAGAGACACCGTTGAGAAAAATTCCGACCACCTCGGGTTTTTAAAATGCGCGCATATCGCACAGTACACACGCCTCAACATTTCGCGTCTGTCGAAACCCAGCCGCCATTGCCGCGATTCGATCCCGCGACCTTCGGATCTACAGCCAAGTACCATAACCACTAGACCACCGTGGCTTCGCTATGTCAAATTATGTGGTGCCAATATAGCGTTCACAACCTAATCACCGCCGCTTGTTCTTCGCATCGGCATACGATCATAGATAAATCGTTAAGAGCAGGCCCTCAGAACCCAAAAAATTCACTTAAGAGGAACAATGAGCGGGAGCATAGACGGTAGCCATTCCGGAATTATGGGCAACAATACATTTCTTCTACAGAAGTGAAAAATGAAATGCGTATAATCGTGCCACTAGTAATATAAGGGGCATAATATCAGAGAGTAACAAAGGAATGCGAGAAGCGGGCCACGTAACGATAAGTGATATCCCCGACATCCTCGAAACGTGGTACAGCAACGTGAATCAGAAAAAAAATACTTATGTAGCCCACGCTTTAGTTCACAGCAAATAAAATGGTCCTAGGCGAATGATATACAGCGTAGGAGAGAACTCATGGTAAATTATTGCGGCGGTCCACATAACACACATGAGAAACTTATTTGAGTAGAGCGTAGGGTTACGTGAGGTGAAAAAATTAAGACGCTTGCAGGTGTGAAGAAATGAGACCACAAAAAGAGTGATGAACTTCAAATAATTCGTAGCTGCCTTCGTTCATGAGTGGTGAGAAAACCAGGCTAAAGTGCTTCCTTTCACCTGTCTCTCTGCTTCTAGAAAAAATTTGTCGGATTTTAAGAAACGGTAGACATTAGAAGCATCGCCTTTGTAAATACTGCAACGGATAATGAATTCCCTGTATAAATAACACCCATTCCTCAATTAGGTTTAAACATCTAGCTGTTCTGCTTTGATCATTGATTAGTCTAAATTTGTTAATTACCCTTTCAATTTTCGTTTCCACACAGTTAACGGCAAGCGCCATTCTGAACACAGCACATCCAAAAATTTTCAGATAAACTTTCCTCTGCATATAATAACGCCGACGCATTTTCTGAAGCACACGGTATATTATCATCATTGTGTACGTGCGTGCGCGCGTGTTTGTGTGTGTGTGCGCGCGCTTTACTGCAGTAATGGTTCACATATGCAGGCTACTGTCGTAAAATTGCGTTTCACACACATTCGCACGCTTCTTATGCGTACCACTGCATAAAGAATACCTTATATAATTTACCTCATTGCTTTTCAGGCAACTCAACGTGCCTGTTTTGGGAGGCACAGAGAAACCTCACCAGCAACCATACCTTATGTCGAAAAGCTTTTTATAATAATTGCACAAGCTTCCGCGGGAGCTGGTATTTTTGGCGGCAGCATTGCGATGAGCATAACAAGCCGAAATATCTGTTGCATTAAATCGCGTAATACTTCAATGAGGGAATGGTAATCTCAGAATCTTCCAAAATAAATTGCTGAAGTTATTAAACACCTTGTTTAATTGTATATGTGTAATAGCTTATGTCCACATTTACCGAAGCACGCAATTAGATTGCATAAAGGCTAGCGAATTGGACATGATTACGTCACGAGCCATTCCACTCTAGAATTCCCTTCCCAACAGCACCGTTGCCTAAAGACAGAAACACAAATTTCGACAACTCCTAAACCAGCATTCTTCACCATGAGAAATATCTCCATCTGCTCGCATTTCACGTCATATATCACGATGCAGTGCGTCATGAAAAACTGTTTTTCTTTCTAAGCATTTCTTGCAGCTCTGTGTGCACTGCACTTTTCTCTCCTTACTTTTATTGCTTTATTCCTTTAGTGCACGTGCAACCAGCCGTACTTGTTAGCACAAACTATTTTCCTAAAATTCTTAGTAGGCAGGCAGACAGACAGACATACAGACAGACAATGAACTTTATTGATAAAGTCTTGAGGAGCACAGCCGCCCTTCAGGGCGACAGCGCCGAGGGCCGCACCCACGTGGGGACGGGGAGGCCGAGCCTCACCGCCGCGTCATGGGCCCTCATGTCGGCCCTTAGCTCGTTTAGTACACTAGAGCTCCCTAGCTAGTAGCACCACTGTTCTTCGGTTATTCGTTGAGGGTCCCGTAAGGAGGGACACCGCCAGAGCATGTGGTCTACATGGCTTCGTTCGTTACAATCGGGGCAGAACGATTCAAAAGTGTGCGTGTAAGAACTCATGGTTGATAGACTAGGATAAGACCTGGTCTGCGGCGTTCGAAGCGTAGCAGCCTCTGACCAGGAGAGTTTCTCGTGCGGAAGAGGAAACGCTCGCCTAGACAGCCGGTAGTGCTTACAAACCTCGTTGATCGTGAATAAAGGATCCCGAAAGACCTCCCGACTATTCTCCGAGTTACCGCCTCCGTCCGACCCGGCACAGTGGGTCAGCTCGCGCGCGAGGGTGTGCGCAACCTCGTTGAGGCTAGTTAGACAGGAGAAATGCCACCCGAATGGCTCTATCACCTAGGCTGTGAGCAAACACGGCGGAATTGGAACCTGATGCAAACGCTCTGACAACCGCGCGAGAATAGTAATTTTCCATTTCTGCACTTTCTTCCTTTTGCCTTTTTTTTGCATTGTAAGGTAACTTTTTTTGCGAATTGCAAGAGTCCCTTGTTTTGTTTGATTGATTATGTGCATGAGAAGTGTGTCTTTTGTTTTTCTTCTTCCGTTTTATTAATAGTTACTGTATTTTAACGCGACAACCTTAAAGCGCTCGTTTCTCAGAAATTCCGATATCGGCGTCCTTGAATGTGAAATGACCATTGGCCGTGAACGAAAATTCCAGCTGGATTCAAATAAAGAAGCCTTCGGACCGAGTGGGAATCGAACGTGGGACCCCTCGCTCCAAGGCCCTATGCCCTCGGCTACGCCGCAAGCATTACTATGAACGCTAACCGCAAGCTACTCATATATACCATTTCCGGTTGGTTGAGCTCACATCTCGAAGGTGTGTCTCGTAGCAGCGCCTCCTCTATCTGCTCGGAGGTGTTGCAGCGTGGCAGAGGCTTGACAGTCACCCACGAGACGGCGCAAAGAGTCCACGGCGCTTAAATTATGATGATGATGATGATGATGGTGATGGTTGGCTTAACGAAAGTGCGCTAATTTATGTAGCCCATGTCGGGAGCACGCTAAGCGTGCGTGGGCGCAGGGGAAAGGGACTGAAAGGGATAGGAAGAAGATGAAGGCTGTAATGGATGGGATGCGAAAATTTTGACCACCTGCGGTTCTTTAACATGCACGGGCCATATACAGCGACACTAACGGCGCCGTGTTTCGCTGCCCCGCACCCATGGAATACGCAGGAAGACATTCGCACTTCATTTTGGCCTAAAGGCGCGTTTCCCTGTGCTTTTGTCTGTGGTCGCGAGCGTGTAGACCTTGATTCACGCCATGTTGACACGTTTGTCTATGGGTTCTGGGCTGTCTGCTAGTGCCAGGGGAACTGTGGTGCCCTTTTCATCGGCAAGATTTCACGGCGCATCAACACTTTGCACTATGCCAATTACACCGCATTAATTCACAATCTCAACTCCACAAGTAAAGATACAATAACGTGTGCTGTCATGAAAGTTACGTGGCTAGGAAAGAGAAGAGCACGCCAAGCGAAAGAAAGTGCGATGAGGATGGGGCCAGGCTTCACTGTGGCGTTGAACTTATAAGCCGAAGCCTAAAAACGTCGCACAACTTTGGGTTCTTTTTTAGGTCTATGCTATTTCTATTCACCTTACGTTTCAGTGTTGCAACCCTTTTTTGTACAGCTTTTTGGCCGATATATGCAATTAGACTGCTCCCTTACCAATGCTCCTCGTTGAGCATGTATGGTATAATGAAATACGATAAATAAATAAATAAATAAATAAATAAATAAATAAATAAAAATTGGCAGATCCCACGTGCAGTGGGAATCAAGGAAATGCGAAGCACGCATAGGGAACGTAAAGCGGATTTGCATTGTTGTCTCGCTATACCGAGTTTGGTACATATGAAGTTAACGGAACGGCCGCAAGAGCACCATGACTGTGGCATGTAAACCATGCCGCTCATACACGCATGTCATGATTCTAACGTTATGACCTGGCACTTACGTTTTGCATGCTGTCGTGTTTTGCCATAGCAATTTTGGTATACATCCCATTAACGAAACGCCTGGCATGTAAGTCATGCCGCCCATGACATGCATGTTATGCTTTTCATGTTATGACCTGTCATTTATGTTCGTCATGCAGTCATATTGTTGCATACCAATTTTCCTATACATCCCACTAACGAAACGGCCAAGAGAGCACCAAGACCGTGGCAAGTAAATCATGTCGCTCATGACATGCATGTCATGATGTTCATGTTATGAGCTGTCATTTACGTTCGTGATGCAGTCATCTTGTGGCATGCCAATTTTCGTATACATCCCTTTAACGAAACGCGTGGCATGTAAGTCATGTCGCTCATGACATGCATGTCATGATTTTCATGTTGTGACCTGTCAGTCGTGTTCGCCATGCAGTCATGTCGTCGCATACCAATTTTCGTACACATCCCATTAACGAAACGGCATTCGGAAGTCATTCTTGAGCTGGCGATGAAGACGTTCGGTGGTTCCTTTAGAGATCAGGTGGCAAATGGTAGTCTCGATGTGACTCGCACTGAGAAGCCAAGATAGATTGGCGAACAATGACGCGTCGAACGCTCTATCTCGGGCGTATTGATGGTGGAAGGGACACGGTAGCGGCTAATTGCTGGATCAATTAGTGCTCGAGCTGTTGGCTCCACAGTTATATTTTTAGAGAGATCTCTTCGAGCCATCGTGTAAAGGTGTCGGTGGAGGTCACAATTAGCCATGGTTCCCACATAGAAGAACGGGACCAACGATGTCATTGTGTACGTGACCGAAATGCGGGTCCGGAGACTGAAATTTGCTGAGAGGGTACTGTCACCATGAACACTTGACTTTGGGCACTTGAGGCACAGGCGTGATCAGCAACGAACACCTACGTTTTTACTCGGCCACGCATAAGTACAACTAATGAGTGAATTTCAGACCCGGAATAGCTAAAGAATAGAGGGCGGAGAATATCGCTAATTACTGCAGCTATATGAGGCGGTGGCACTAGTGAAATGGTAGCAGGTAGTGAAATGTTAAGGCGATGCATACGGAACATAGAATGTATAGCGAGCAACCAAGACTTTGAGTCTGATGACCTGAACGCGGGCTGCTCAAAGGCAGAAAGCTAGGGCACGAGAGATTGTGGTGTGACGACGGTACCAGATTGGAGGTCATGGTTCTCTGGATAAAGGACATGGTGCCAATACTACGGGGCTTGAGGCCCTGGTCGCATTAGGCCGAGCGAAGGCAAGGTTGGGGAACGCCTTATTCCGGAAGTGAGTATGATCACGTGAAGTAGTGGTGACGACTTTGTGGAAACAGACAGATGTGAGTGCCTGCTGTCCACAAGTTCAATTTCTTAGTGTTCGTTCAGCGGTGTGCAGGACCAAGCCCGGCCATCATGAGTTCGGCTAGTCGTCACCTTGGTCTTCTCTAAAGCTAGATATGCTTTGACTCTAAAAGCATAGCTAGCTTTGACTCTCAAAGCTAGATATGCTTTGAGAGTCAACTTAAACCTGGACAGGGCAAAATAGAGCCATGATGATGAATTAAGTTAGGGGGAACCCAGCTGCGTAGGTTCGCCACCTATCAGCATTATCACTTGCGCTCGTGGCACGCACAGCCGACTTGCGGTGGAGGGCTGCAGCTGTGTTCGAGCAGTCAGTTGATGTCGGACTTCGGAGAAGTAAAGCTCGCTTTGCCGACTGTTCTTGTGCTCGGTACCGTCTCTGCGGACCTCAGCTGGCCAGGGGCTCAGGAGCCATTGCCTACATTTGGCACCCGCAACGTAGTGCGAGCTGGTGGTTCTTGGAGAACGGCATCGTTCTTGACGTTTGTAAGCCGACTTTTTCGCGTTCTCATCGTAACGATCTTGTTGACTTTGCGGCGGCGTTACGATTTCTTGTGCGGCGCAGATTGATTTCGTCTCGTGCTTGTGTGTTGTAGTTTTGCATTAATCATGGAGTATCATTCATGGGCAAGCACGGTGGCCTCTGAAGGCGAGACGCAGCATGAGGAAGCCTCAAATGTGGTTAGAGCTCAAGCCGGTGAGCGGCGGATGGCATCGTCGTCTTTAGCTCAGTGGCTATGGCTGGAGTCCCCATTCCTGTCCTGGAAGCATTTCGTGGCGGCGTTCCGAGCGGAGTTCCTGCCGGTAGACTACGCCTTCCCTATCTGACGGGAGCTCGACGTCCGAACACAGCACCCTGACAACGGTCTGTGGGAATATGTTCGGAGCTCTTCCACCGTTCTGGTCCCAGCGCCGTAGAAACCTCCAAGAAACCTTCAAGCGGTGCCATCGGCCATACCTGCTTGGCCGTTCGTTTTCTCGCCTTGAGGAACGTACACAGTTCGATCGGCAAATTGCGGAGACGCTGTCTTCAGAACAGCACTACACCGGCACCACCAGCCCACCATGCTCTAGAGCCAGCACGAGTCTCAAGAGCTATAAACAATGGGATAGTACAGTACCACCATACTGTCCCCAATCATGAATTTCTGCTGCCGACCCGGGCGAAAAACTTGGTTCTCTTGGCGCCATTAGCGGAAGCTATCTGTGGTGGCGAGGGCTCTGCACTTCTAGGGCTAACCAGGACGACCATTTCGCGCCACCAACTCTGTCCGCTTCCTCAAACGGGCAACGAGATCTTCTGAAAGCCGGAGGTCCCTCTCGTGCCATTTGTAAGCCGCAGACAAGGAGGCTACAGGGAAGATGTATGCCACGCTGCCGAATGCTACAGATCTGGTCACCGTGGATGCTTCTGCTGTGAGTGTTCTATGACGCCCTTGAATAATTGCGTTTTCACCCAGAGAAACAGATACGGCCCGCAGTTCTAATGAGCTCACTGCACCGCCGGTGACTGAAAGTACCCAAGGCATGCAGACTGACCCTTTGCCTGCCGCATATACAGGGGTAGGTTACAATAGTGCGTAGCCTATGACTTATACCATTGTACACGAGTTAGGCACTGAACTTTCAGCGGTTTGGGATACGAACGGCAAGGTCTCCCTCATTGGAGACGACGTTTTTAACTTGTGCCAAGTGCTGCTCTGCCACGGTGTTCTAGGGGTTATGGCACTCGGCTGCTGATCCCAAGGTCGTAGGATCGAATCCCGGTGGCGGCGGCTGCATTTCGATGGAGGCGATCCCTTATGAAAATCGTCATTGAAAAAATGTTGAGAAGTTATTGAGCAACGTCAACAAAGGGCATTGTAAAAATGTTGAGAAATTATTGAAAAAAATGTTGACAAGTTGTTGAAAATTGGCCATTGACTTCTCGTTGAAAAGTTATTGACAATTGCAATATTGACAAAACATTTATTAGTTGTTGAGAAATTGTTGACTGCCGTATTTAAAAGTTGTTGATAAAATGTTGAATGACAACATTGAAAAGTCGTTGTCAGATTCTTGATAAAATATTGTCGGCAAATTGTGGCTTTATTGTTGCGAAATCGTCCATTAGAAAAATTCCATATATGGCGGTATCGGTACTTGGGCATATGCGGCTATATATGGCACATGCCCGTACGTGGCCGTATTTTCCCAAATCGTGATAGAAACATATATGACAATGAAAGACCAACACGAGGAATGTCATGCAAGACTCGATACCTATTGGGCAAACACAGCTCTGTACGGACACGTGCCATATATAGCCAGATATGCATATATGGCAATATGAGTATATCTGGCTATATATGGCACGTGTCTGTACGGAACCGTATTTGTCCAATACATATCAAAGTGACATGGCATTCCTCGTGTTGGTCTTTCATTGCCATATATGTTTCTATCACGATTTGGGCAAATACGGCCACGTACGGGCATGTGCCCTATATAGCCGCATATGCCCAATTACTGATATCGCCATATATGGCATTTTTGTAAGGGATGAACAGCAATCATAAAAAATTGACAAAATGTTGCAAAACGTAATATGTTGAGATCCAACGCAATGGTTTCGGGGGAAAATGCATCAATAGTAAGGCACCTTGGCATGGTTATGTCTCATTATAACTGTCTCGGAAGGTTCCGCACTTGTTCTCTCTACATTTAAATTTCTACAAAAAGCTAGACAAGCCTGCAAACTTGGTTGCACAGAGCTTTATTGCTGGGCTTAAATTACACATAAGATCCAAAGTTGTATAGAATTAAAATAAATACAATTGTATGTTGTCAAATACAAATAACTATACTGACAAAGAGTACTTCAGTCTTCTAAGTAATATTTAACATTATACAATATTAAATGGCAAAATGAAAAAAGAAAAATATGCATCATATCAAAGTGGGATGGTAGTGTTTCAAAATAATTAAATCCATCATGCACAACAGAATAATAAATGCCACATTATGTGTGTTTGGATGGCTAATTCAGTTTTACTGAAAGTATGTTACCTCTAAGTGAGGCTGTGAAAAATGAAATATGGCACACGTGACAGTGAACAAAAAATCCTCAAAATGTGGCTAGAAACGCATAATGTGTCAGTCCTAACCAATGGAGGAGCATTTTTTAACATATTCAGAGCACTCAAGGCAATGTGGATGCAGTCAGCATACAAACTGGAGATGTGGTGGAGCACTTGGAAAATGGAAAAATGTAGTGAAACGCTCCAACCATTCAACATGTGGCACTTGGCAAATTGGTGACATAGGAGACCACCTGACACATTCATGGTGTGGTAGAGTGGCTGGTACACTATGGTAGAGCACATGGTAAAGGCCTTAGATTATCATACAACACAGGATGACAGTGCAACACAACACATGCGACACTTAATTTTCACATGTGACACTTAATTTTAACATGTTTAATTGAGATGCAAAAGCAAGCATGTACCATTACCTTAGTGCATAGCAGAGCATACGCTGAGGGAATAATGACACAGAAACATGCAGCTGTGAGAGATATGTCGCAGTAAACAATTCGGTCATTCACAGCAATTAAGTCTTTTCTCGGTAATGGTACATGGCTTTGTGATGCAAATGTTACTATGGAAGATTACATGCTGTGCCTCAATTATTAGTCCGATTGATATCCTCATTATTTTACTAAGAATCGCTCAGCCGCTACTGGAGTTGGAGGCTGCGTTTCTTGCAGCTAAGTTAATCATTACGCTGCTCTTTAATATGGTTTTATACACGCGCATACCAGTCAGGCCACCCTCTGTAGCATTGCATACTGGTGGAAGGCAGGACAAAATAACTGCCTTACACTGAAAAACCCACATTGTTTTATTCAACAACTTGTCTCCTTGTGTGCCCTAGTCTTGTCTAGGCGTAAATTGTTTGCCGATGTGGGCACGACGCTCACGTTTCTACGCTTTTGTCAGTTTGTTCAGGACTGTCAGCCAAATATGTATGGTATCGCTGACATTTCCATCTTTGCATATTTATTAGCATGGAAACTTGATAAGACAAAGCAAATATAATGCACTAGAGGTCAAATTTTATTCACTTAGCATGCAAAGGAGAAAGTGAATGTGCAAAAGTGAGGAATTATTCTCACTTTACGAGCCATTACGGATCGTTGAATACAATGTTCCTTTTAAAGTAAAACACTCATTTTCTGTGACAGCCGAAGGATGCGCACTTTTGCATTCATCGACAGCTTTGAAAATTCAAGTGGAATAACAAATTTCTCTGGTGGAGAGTGAACATAGGCACTATCACAGCACAAACAGCAACTTCAATTTGCATCAGCGGTAAGCCAAGTGACCAAATGCTTCCAATAACCCAAGCTTCATAAGGAAGTTCAAGAAAGTTTTCGGAGTGCTGCAATAAAATTGCTAATGCATATGTACACAAAGTTTGGCCATCACAGAAGATAACTGTACTTTAAATGTAATCTTGTACTCGGTGGCACAGAAAGCTGCATTATGTATAACATCCTCACTAGAAGAGATACTTGGGCTAGCTGGTGGGAATTGATTTTGCGTGAACAGTGGTACAATACGAGGTGAAGGAAAGTGCACAACATGGCCGCTGACATCCTCACTTATTGCGCATTCGGTTTCTCCACCGTGGCTTATTTGTTTTAACGTGCAGTGGCTTCTGTATATGTTAGTGAAAAAAATTTGTAAGTCGAGCACTCAGTCACATATTATGGTGCCTACCTTCCTAAATTTTTCACAGCAGTAAAATACGTGAGAGTAAATAACAGCACTTGCGTTTTCGAACTTTTGTGGTTAATTCCTTTACTGTGTAATTAGGCATGAAACTAGTTTACTTTGGTACTCTTCACCAGCGAGCACACAAACAAGCAAGCGGTAGCCAGATGGTTCTTTAGCATGTCACTGCAAAAAATTCAGGTCCCAACTTCTTTAGATACAGTGATAAATGTAAAAGCATGAACATGTTCACTAGGCTAACTATTTCAAGCACAGCACAAAGTCATCCATGGCATAATTTTGCAATTTCATCAGCATTCTTTAAGCAAATACCGCACACGTATCGTGGCAATGTAGTACATGTCAGGTTATGCACCTACAGTAGAGGATTGTATATAGAGGGTTGCATGTTCATGTCAAGAACACATTCTTAAAGGTTTGCACCATGTGTGTGGGTGACTTGTTTTGTGCCAATGGCGTCAAGCTAAGATACTCAGACATGTCACACAAACAAGTCCAACTTGCAACTTCAGGCGCACTGCAGATGCTATGATGACCGGAATGCTGGAGCCTGAAGAAGTCCATGCCACACAGCAGGAAGGTGTGGTGCAGCACGGTCTTGAACAAAGCAGTTACACGAAGCCATTAAAATTCACATAAATTTTCAGACTTCAATACTTTACAATGCAAATGTTTATCGGACGCAAAGCTTTCGAAAATCTAGCCTTGGAACGTAGCCTTGGAATAAACGTTGTGGCCTTTACATCGGAAAATCATTAACCGAGTGAAAATTTTCCTAGGTTAAGTTGCAATTTAATGTTTTCGACTGCGCATGCCACAAGATCTTGCTGTTCAGTGCACTTGTACTAACGATAACAAAAAGATGAAGTTACAGCCCTGTAAAGCCACTGTATAGTATTTAGAGCCGATTCATAATTAGTAACAGTGCAATACCACAGGAGCATAGAGAAAAGACGACGCAGAGCACTTAAAGCTTATTTCTTTCCCGAAGGCTTCACCAAGTCTGCCGCAACGAGGCCCAAGCTATGAAATAACGAAAGGGAAGGGGTCAAGGGCTCGTCCTTTATTTTGTTAGAAACAACTTAATGAGCAAACAGACAATGAAGCCTAGGAAAGCATAGGGGAAGTTACTTGTGGTATTGTAATTGTGGAGAAAGTAGAAAGGAATTAAAGTGGACGAAAAGACAAACGCAAGCCGAGATACTGTGAGGTTTAAACGGGAACCGCGCCTAGTGGACGAAGCATGAAAGGAAGGGGCAGGACTAACAATAGTAGAGGAAAACAACAGTTCATCAAGCACACTTCATAAACGGCCTGCGTGGTGTCTTCAAACACCGCGCTACAGTGCGCCGTGATGCGCACAGAAGAAGGCACAGCTCCCGCTTGTTTCAAATCACCCGCCACCAGCACGCACAATACACGTTCAACTCAAGAACCACTGAAATAAAGAGTACCCACAGAACAACGTGCACTGTGCGCTAACAAAACGTTACTTACAGTGTACTGGAGGCAAAGAAAACAGTTATGTACTTACCAGAGTACTTAGCGCGCATTTGTCAGCGATGGTCCATCGATGGTCGCTCACTCGCATATTTCAAGGCGCCGACTGCGGCGCGTAGCCGTTCGGTGGGTTCGCCACGATGTTCACGAAGCAGCAGATTCCCGTAATAAGAAGCACCGGTAAACGGAAGAGACGCACACAGCAGAAGCAACACTTCACTTGCAAGAAAAATGCAGCTTCAACTTCTTGAAGTTTCAACGTTTCAACCGCAATGGACCCAACACGCGCGAACATGAACTGCCGGCGCTACCGGCGAGCAACAACTGTTTTGTCCGCACTACTGTGGCCGCATTAACGCACGATGCTTTCTTTTACAAATACTCTTACAAGCTTGAAATCGTAAAATTGTCAATTAATATAATAATAAGAATTAAAAAGGTACGTAAGACATCAAAATGCTTTCAAAGTTTTTGTTGTTCGAACGCGAAAACAGCAATATTGCCGATCACTGAGTGAGGCGCAATGCGCGCGAAAATTGAAGGGTCTTGTGCGCGCATTTGCAAGCAACGGGGTTTTGAACAAAGAAGTCACTGTAACCATGGTGATATTATAGCCCAGGCTGTTATGGGCTTGTTGCTATGACCTAAATTAGCAGCGATGGTGTGCGTCGCCACTGCCGGTGCCTGTAACGGCGATCGCTCACACGCGCACACACACACACACACACACACACACACACACACAAAAAAGCTTTCATGGCTGCATGGACCTAGCTCAAGAGGATCTAGTAGTGGAATGCACCTCCGACTCTCACCACATGGTTGCGCAGTTTGCGTTCTCAGCCACGACTCAGCCACGGCCAGTAGTTTCATCGATATAGACAAAGAAAAAGAGGAGGAGGGGTGATGAAAAAAAAATCATCAAAGAGGCTGCGAAGTAGGGAAATAAGACAGCGAATAAGCAAACGAAGGGACAACGAACAAAACAAGCAGAAGAAGGGGAAGCAGAGAGGAAGACTATGGAAGACGGAGAAGAGGGGGAAGAGAAGCAGGAATTGAGAAAGACTAGGTGAAATAGGATAATGAGAGAGAACGCAGCAATATCTAGCATGCGCTGCCACAGTTCTGCATCCTCTGCACGCCTTGCAGTTTTTACAGAACTACACGTCTAGTGTACTTAGATAAGTCGCTTAAGCTCCAGTCGCTTAGTCGCAAGGAAGGAAAAGAGGGAGATAATTACGTTGTAGGTGTGACGTCTGCTGCGACCATTTGATATAGAGTTCTCTGCTAAGTGTCCTCACAAACAAAAACGAAATACCATACTGTTTCTGTTCTCAGAGGACACCCTTCTAGAATAATATTGCCAGCATAAGATCGAAAGCATGATAAATGGTAAAAGGAACAATCATCAACAATAACAATAAGAATAAAAGTAACGTTTTATCAAGAAAGTTTGAATTAGTGATAAACCAGGACAGCATATTAGGCCAGGAATTCAGACGCGTACAACGTGAGGCTTGCAGTAAAGCATGTGCAGATGATGGCATTATACACATACTCCAGCAGGAGCAGAAAATAATTTCACAATAATATTTCAACAAACTTTAGTCAATAATTTTATTATTGAAATTTCGCAACAAAAATATTGTTGACGAAATGTTGACGAAAATCAATGAATATTGAAAAGTTGTTGACAAATTAATGTGTCAACATTACGGCAATATTTTTTCAATGAAACGTCAACAGTCATTTTCATAAGGAGAAAAGTTGAGGCCCGTGTATTGTGCGATGTCAGTGCACGTTAAAGAGCCGCGGATTGTCGAAATTCCAGGATACTTCCACAGCGGCGTCTCTCACAATCATAGCTGGTTTTGGGACGTAAAACCCACAAGTCATTGAACCAAATGCGTAAAGTGCCACTCGCATAATGCAATACGAGGTTTCAGAGCTGCTAACGGAACATTAGTAACGGCGCGATCTTCAGTGCGTCAAGATCTTCTTTGCGGGCCGGGCTTCCAGACACCGTTTTATTTATTGCCGCCTATTGCTAGTACCAATGCATTGAGGCGCGACTCTGTTTATTTTATTTACACAGACTGCAGCCAGGCATTTTTGGCTATAGCAGGAGTGCAAAAACGAAAAATGGTTTTTACACGTATATTGCAAGAGTTGGAAAAACTCGCTCAAATGGTAGAGCGAATGCCCCGAACGCGCGTTGGTCCCGTGTTCGAAACACTGACTGGGATAAATTTTTCGGCAACTAGGAATCTTTCATGTCTGTGAAATCCTTGTGGATTTCCTCGTAGACTTGTGCTACAAAAGGGTGGATGCTAATTTCCCCTTCATTACAAATTTCTCTACAGGGCACTCACGTTCATTCCCGGCTAAAGCATTTCAGCATTGAATCGTACGAGGGAAGAACAGTGTTGAGAGACAAGCCTGAACAAGAATAATAAGGAACTGTACATAGCGTACGATATTCTCGAGTACTTGACGGGGATGAAAATAAAATGCAGTCCTGTAATGAGTGAGGAATTAAATTTAGATAATTGTCCAGGTATTTGAGGCAATCAAGATACCGAGGATATTTTAGGGCAATATTAGATTAAGGCTAGCGAGGTTTGAAGAGTAGGAGAAAAAAGTGAAAAGCCTGCGCGGAACCGCAGGACAGTGACAGCGTAAGCTGGGGGAGCGACCTTCTTAGAGATCATTTTAAACGCCTGAGGAAACTAGTGCAAATAGACGTGATAGGTATCCCCTGCGCCATAGCTATTATCATTTCGCCAAGTAGGGAAGAACCCACAACGCAATAATTACTGCGGTATTGTAACGTGCAAATCTGTATACCTGCACATCTTAGAGTCTCATGGCGTCGTTTTCTCGAGAACGAACCGAACTCTCTGCCCGGCGTCGACGGCGAGCTGCGGTTTGGGCTTCTCTCAGCACAGCTGTCTGTTGTGCCCGACGTTGCCTTGCTGCAGCCACGCGCGTAGCTCTGCGATTCGCTTCTTCAGCAGCGGTCCGCACCTTGCGAGAAGGCGCCATCAGGCATACCGAAGAGCCAAGTCAGGTTGCTGACGCGGCTTCGCACGTCGCCTGCCGCGTGATGCATGGCACGGTACGCCAAAACTTTTTCAAAAGGTAGCGCTTCGAAACAATGATGACGGAAATGTTGAATAAGATTGTTTCATAATGATTACGTTGATGATGCCTCTGTAGTGGGTTGAGAGCTACAAACCATGCAGGTCTGTGTTCTTTCAGATGATTCCTCGAACTCCTTATGCAATCCACTTTCCTCGACGTGTAGTGGCGTATTATTATCCTGCCACGTAAAATTACATTTGTTAATGCGTTTCCTGGGCGGACGTTATAGCTGTTTAGGTCTTTTAGCGAAAATTTTTCAAGGGTCTATCTGCGGACTGCTGGTTGTTTCTAAGAAAAACCCTACCCTGTTCAGGAATTAGTTATCAGGTTGACGGTGAGGGTAGATATGTTGCGATTTTGTAGTGCATGGAGCGCCATGGCGGAATATTAACCTGTATTCATGTAACGAGGTTTCAAAGCGCACACAGTTTTTTGAAACATTGTCCAACCTAACTGACTGCGACCAGTGCACTGTACTAATGGAAGACTTTAAATGCGTATGTGAGCCTACTGACCATCATCATCATCATCAGCCTGTTTAGGTCCACTGCAGGACGAAGGCCTCTCCCAACGATTTCCAATCCACCCTACCCTGAGCGAGTTGGTTCCACTTTATGCCCGCAAACTTTTTAATTTCATCGCTCCATCTAACCTTTTGCCTACCTCTGCTGCGTTTTCCCTCTCTTGGTATCCATTCCGTCGCTCTTACTGTCTACCTATTATCCTTCCTCCTTATGACATGTCCTGCCCAGGTCCACTTGGGCAGGACATGTCCGCTGTCCTACTGACATGTTGGGCAGGACATGCCCTACTGACCGCTGCACACCTAAAAGTCAGAGACAGGAGTGGCGACGTATTATCTGGTATCATAGACAATGCAGGCCTCGTTGATACTGGCGCATCGAGTCAGGCAATTTCATATACTGGACTTCAAGGGTGCTCCTCTGCTCGACTTGATCGAATATACGTATCTTCTTCACTCCTCTCCCGTGGACTTTCCTGCAGCACTGAGCCAGTTTGGTTCTCAGATCACTTGAAAATTGGCATGAACGGTCAAACTCACTTTCGACAGCTGTGGGAACGCTGGAAGCTAAACACAGAGCTTCTAAACGATCAGGAATTCACTAATCCTGTCAGAACGACAGTGTGGAATTTTTTTCTAATGGTCTGCATATATTCGCTGCTTGGGAGCTTTTTAAGCAAGAGATTCGGACGATAGCCATAGAGATTGCATCTGTTAAATCATACTACCGGAAAAATGAAGAAAGGACACTCTTTAAAAACCTTTGCAACCTTTATGAGTTAGAATGCAAAATGCCAGGCACGTGTGTAAGTGACATTTCAGATATTAAATGTCAGCTTCAAAAGTACGACGCTATTCGCTATAGAGGCGCACGTATTCGATCACGGAACAGAATGAGTTTGAAATCTGAGCAGCCGACACGTCAAGCTTTAATTGATGAGCGACGACACGCAGTGTCTAAGGTGATTCAGGATATGTACTCCAATGGTGCTCTTGTAACAGATACAGCAGGAATTCTTATGCAGTTTGGAAAGTACTTTTAAGGTTTGTTTAATGCGCTCCCTGACAGCGAAGATGTCGAGCTCAGAGAAATTTTGTTTCTCTATTAAACCCTTTTCAAGACGAAGATTGTACAGCCATCAGTGGCCCGATCACATCGCGGAAAATTGAGCAGGCCATCGATCAACTACCCTTGTCGAAAACACCTGGTCGTGATGGAATTTTACAAAGTTTTCAAAACAACCCTGTGTCCCCTACTGCTGGTCATCTTTAAGATGAGTTATGACATGGAGATTCTCCCGCGGTCTTTTTGAAATGTCACACTGTTTTAATTCCGAAAAGTACTGAAAGAGAAAAACTTCGGTCAGTTAAGGGCTATAGACAAAAAATTGACAGATCCCAGGTGCAGTGGGAATCAAGGAAATGCGAAGCACGAATAAGGAACGTAAAATGGATTTCTGTTGTTGTCTCGCTATACCGAGTTTGGTACATATGAAGTCAACGAAACGGCCGCAAGAGCATCATGTCTGTGGCATGTAAACGATGCCGCTCATACACGCATGTCATGATTTTAACGTTATGACCTGTCATTTACGTTCGTCATGCAGTCGTGTTGTTCCATAGCAATTTTGGTATACAGCCCTCTAAGGAAACGAGTGGCATGTAGATCATGCCGCTAATGAGATGCATGCCACGATTTTCATGTTATGACCTGTCATTTATGATCGTCATGCAGTCATGTTGTGCCAAACCAATTTTCGTATAGACGCTTTTCCGCAGCGGCGAACGGGCGCTGCCATGTTTGAACACGTGATCTAATGGCCTTCTCCTTTCTACTTCCCCTTCACCGTCGCCGACGGCCGCCCGCTTCTCGCCGTAGGCCAGGGCAACGGACGCCACACGCCACAGCGCGGACGCGCCGCCGAGGAGAAGGCCATGGTGCTTCTCTTGCGGTGGCGCCATCTAGTTTTGCTTAGACAAACTAGCTGCGGAAAATCGTCTATAGGCTCCGCGCAGTCGAGTTTTCCATGTGCGACATCAGCGCCAGAATGCACTGCCGGGCGGAGAGAAGCAAAATTGGGCAGTGTGTGACAGGGAAATACGCGAACGCGATGCGCGTCTCCAACTCTATAGCAGCAGCGACCGCCCGTCCCACCTTCTTTCGTTTTATTTCCCTTGAGACGCGCGCTCCAAACCTGCGGCAAACTGTTCCAAAGGGCGACGCCGCCAGCGTTCGTGTGGTTCACCGCACGCCCGGAAAGCAGCGAAGAAACGCGCGCGTCGCTGACGCCTCGGTTTCCACCGTTCGCGACTGAGCCGTCCGAAGAGAGCTACGTAGCGCCCTCTGGTTAGTAGACGGAGCCCATGCATCCCATTAACGAAACGGCAGTATAGCGCCAGTACCATGGCATGTAAATCATGCCGGTCATAACACGCGTGTCATGATTCTAATGTTATGGCCAGCCATTTACGTTCGTCATGCTGTCGTGTTGTGCCATAGCAAGTTTGGTATACATCCCATTAACGAAACGCCTGGCATGTAAATCATGCCGCCGATGACACGCATGTTATGCTTTTCATGTTATGACCTGTCATTTATGTTCGTCATGCAGTCATATCGTTGCATACCAATTTTCCTACACATACCACTAACGAAATGCCCAACACAGCACCAATACCGTGGCATGTGAATCACGTCGCTCATGACATGCATGTCATAATTTTCATGTTATGACCTGTCATTTACGTTCATGATGCAGTCATCTTGTGGCATGCCAATTTTCGTATACATCCCGTTAACGAAACGCGTGGCATGTAAATCATGTCGCCCATGACATGCATATCATGATATTTCATGTTGTGACTTGGCAGTCATGTTCGCCATGCAGTCATGTCGTGGTATACCTATTCTCGTATACATCCCATTAACAAAACGGCCACGAGAGTACCAAGACCGTCGCATGTAAATTATGTCACTCATGACATGCATGTCATGATTTTCATGTTATGACCTGTCATTTATGTTTGTGATGCAGTCATGTTGTGGCATGCCAATTTTCGTATACGGCCCATTATCGAAACGCATGGCCTGTAAATCATGTCATTCATGACATGCATGTCATGATTTTCATGTTATGACCTGTCATTTATGTTTGCCATGCCGTCATATTGTGGCATACCAATTTTTGTATACACCCCTTAACGAGACGACCAGGAGAGCACCAAGACTGTGACATGTAAATCATACCGCTCATGACACGCATGTCATGATTTTCATGTTATGACCTGGCATCTATGTTCGTCAGGCAGTCATGTTGTGCCATACCAATTTTCGCATACATCCCATTAGCGAAACGGCTAGGAGAGCACTAAGACCGTGGCATGTAAATCATGCCACTCATGAAATGCATATCATGATCTTTATGTTATGACCTGTCATTTATGTTCGTCAGGCAGTCATGTTGTGCCATAACAATTTTCGCATACATCCCATTAGTGAAACGGCTAGGAGAGCCCTAAGACCGTGGCATGTAAATCATGCCGCTCATGACATGCATATCATGATTTTCATGTTATGACCTGTCATTTATGTTCGCAATGTAGTCATGATGTGGCATACCAGTTTTCGTAAACATCCGATCGGCGAAACGGCCAGGAGAGCACAAAATCGTAGGCGGGTAGATAGATAGATAGATAGATAGATAGATAGATAGATAGATAGATAGATAGATAGATAGATAGATAGATAGATAGATAGATGTGATAGCGCAGCATGTCGCGCAGCGTCCATATCCGGCTCACAATCTTACGGAATTCCTGTGACGTCATGTATCGATATATATATGTACGTAGGCGCTGAATAAACGCATTCTATTCCCGTCAGCCTGACTGACAACGTTATTACAACTGGCGACGAGGTTCCTACGTACCCACGTAGGCGGCAGCCGGCGTGCTCCGTACGCGCTCCCGGGATGCGGCACCGCCCACTGCCTACCGAATACCTTGCAGAGGCACTCACTGGAGCAACGGCTACGGGACGTCGCGCTCGCAACAAGGAACGTCGAACCGATGAGTAGCAAACATCTACTTTTTCGAAATGCCGCCACTGGGGAAGGTAGCGGAGTTCGACCCGAAGACTCAAAACTTCGAGTCATACTTAGAGCGTTTTGAGCATTTTCTAACAGCTAATGAGATAGCTGAGGCCAAGCGCCTTCCTGTCTTTTTGACAGTAATAGGACCAGAGGCTTATGAAGTGCTAAAGAGTCTAGTTGTGCCAGAGGTCCCGGGACAAAAGTCGTACGAAGAAGTAAAACTTCTCCTGAAGGAGCACTACTGCCCCAGAAGTTCCGTCATAGCGGAACGGTGCAAGTTCAACCGGCGCGTACAAATGGAAGGGGAAAGTGTCGAAGGGTTCATCGTGGAACTGAAACACTTAGTGAGGAAGTGCAACTACGGCGCCTTCTTGCAAGACGCCCTCCGAGATAGACTGGTTGCTGGGATACGGAACGAAGAAACCCAGCGCGCGCTGTTTGCTGAGCGAGAGCTGACATTCGATGGCGCTTGCAAAATTGCCCTCGACAGAGAGCTAGCGGCTCGAGACACTGAGCAGATGCGGTCTAGAGAACAAGAGGCACCAGTGCACGTAGTCAAGGGTCGACCCCGTCAAGACCAGAGACCCGCTAAGCCCAAGGGAAGCAGAGCCCGCAAGAGCGAAAATTGTGAAAGGTGCGGCAGAGGACACTCGTCTGAAGAATGTTGGTACAAAAACGCTACTTGTCGGAAATGTTCAGAAGTAGGTCATTTGAAAAACATGTGCCCAAATTCTAGAGTGAGACCAAAGAGCACGCATGCGCTCGAATGTTCTGACGAGGAATCGGGGCACGAACTGTACCATTTGGTTAATGCAACCAAGTCATGTTATGAGGTGAGCATAGAAGTGGAAGGGCGCGCACTGAATATGCAAATTGACACAGGGGCGGCAGTGACTATTATTCCGGAACAAGTGTACGATTCTCTGTTTTCACACGTGAAGTGTGAACCGTGCAAAATGTCACTGCGCACTTATACTGGCGAGAAAATACAGCTAAAAGGGCAGTGTGACGTGGCTGTTCAATACAAAGACAAAAGCATGACGTTACCCATGATTGTTGTAAAGGACAACGGCAGGAAGTTACCCGTTCTGATCGGGAGGAATTGGCTCGAACGACTAAAACTTCACTGGCTGGAGGTCGGCCAAATTGCGGTAGAAGACCGAGTTGCGGCTCTGAAACGAAAGTATCCTGCCGTGTTCTCAACAAAATTGGGAACAATTAGGAAGTTTCAAGCAAAGATCGTCTTAAAGCCGGGCACGACGCCGGTGTTTTGCCGCGCTAGGCCAGTCCCCTTTGCATTACAGGAGAAAGTTGAGCAGCAACTGCGGGAACTAGTGAAAACAGGCATGCTGCGCCCTGTAATGCGCAGTGACTGGGCTACGCCACTGGTCACGGTTGTAAAAGAGAACGGCAGCGTCCGGTTGTGTGGGGACTACAAAACAACAGTAAACCCCTCTTTGATGACAGATCATTACCCACTTCCGAGACCAGAGGACTTGTACACGGCCTTAGCTGGCGGTAGGGTGTTCAGTGTACTAGACCTGTCCTCGGCATATCAACAGCTCCCACTTACTCCAGAGTCGCTTCCGTTGTTGACAGTAAACACCACTCTAGGGTTGTTTGAGTTCCAGCGCCTTCCTTACGGGGTGGCTAGCGCGCCCGCTATCTTCCAGGCGATGATGGATGAGGTGCTTCAAGGCATCCCACCAGGCGCGTAGCCAGGATTTTTTTTCGGGGGGGGCTTGAAGAGTCAGTGTATACGGCCGTTCAAGCGCGTAGCTTTTTTTTTTTTTTTAGAGGCCCAGCTCCTTAAGGTGTGCGTCGTGCGTCCCCGCTGTATGTAGTAGGTAGCCACCGGCGCGTGCCTGCCGGGAGACACGCACGCGCTCGTGCCTCTCTGTCTTGTGAGAGAGAGACAGAGAGAGAGAGAGAGCGAAAGGCGCGCGTTGATGAACGCTCTACCAGCTCGCAAAAAAGGAGAACGCGCCCTCACCCGCGAGTGACAACGTTGGCGCAGGCAGCGTCTCCTAGCAAGTTTCTTGATTGAGAAAAATACCGACTGCTCGCGTTGGAGAAGCGTTCACCGGCAACCCATATATATATATATATATATAGGCACTGGAACTTGACTTGGAATGAAGTGCCGGTGGGAGATTTCACTTGTGCATAGTTGAACCATAATGGTTCGTAGCGTGCGCGTTAACTAAATTAATCCGGAACTCGGCACGATCTACGATGAACATCCCGAGCTTCGCCCACTCATCATCATTCACTCCGTGGATATGCTGTAATTTTTTTATTTTTTTGGGGAGGGGCGGCGGGGTAGGAGGGGCTTGAAGATTGCATACGACCATTGGGTGGTCTTGGAGGACCTGTCAGGTCGCTCTTATGATTTTGGCATTGTTTACTGCCGTTCTGTGATGTCAGGTCAGGTGTGTAGGTGAAAACTGGAAGCAAGTGGAACTCCGCGCAGAGAAAATTGGCGTGCATGGTGCTCACACAGACTCCTTGTTCAGGCAGAGGCATTACATTGCTCGACTATATTTCCATGTGGTTGCTTACTGCAGGGCAACGTGTGGATTATGATGAGCTCTATGTTAACCACAAGGAAACACCATAGAGTGAAAGACCATATTTTTTAATGCTTTGTTTTTATTGAAACGCAGTAAATCACATAACAAATACTTCGCACATACAAACATTTTGGGTCCGTACGTCAGCATTGATTATAAGTCCAGTCGAGGCCATTCAGCACAGTTAGGATCAAAACTCTGCATGCACCACATGTAGCACAGGTTTCTTCTTGAAGGACGCTGCGACACTTTTTTAACATTGTCTGAAAACGGCGAGCATCAAAAGGCGCTCCAAGGAGCACTGACTCCGTCGCTTGATTTAGAACTAACAATGGTGATCTCGCGAACGCGGAAGTACCTGAAGCAATAATTTATGTTGCTTTTGAGTTCAATATATACAGAAAACATATGTATGTTTCCGTCAGAACAACAAAGGGTTAGACGACGTAAAAGTCTTGACTTAAAAGTCTGTACCACGTCTCTCCTTTGAGTAGCTGAGGCGTTTCCTTTGTGCAAACGGGTTGGTACAACGCAGCAGCGTCGCTCTGCGCTTTTCATAATTCGCCACTGGGCCAGAAACAAGAACCCCAACCGCGTATAGTTCACAGTGACTGATGAAATGCTAACAGTTTTCATAAACAGTAACATGGGAGTGATGGAGTACTAACGTATAAAAGGAGGCACTTGCATTTATGGCACAGTATCCAAAACGTGGAATCTAAAATAAGGAAGCCAACAGAATATGTAACAACACAATGAAACGAGATTAGCGGCTTTTACAGTTTCAGCGGTTTCAATAACTTATTATTGTTTCGGACAATGCAATGCAGTACAAGAAATAACAAACATACAAGGGTCACATAGCACTGCACCAGGATCCTTGATTAATCGTTACACAAAAGGCGGAATACAGAGGAGTAAAAATAATCAGGAAACCGGACACACGTAAAAAAGCGAATGATAATATACGCAGACGTAGCAAAATACATGGCTACAAGTGAGCAAATAATGTTATCCAAATTTCAATGCAATAAGTAAGCGAATAACTTCTTAGCTGGAGTTAAGATAAGTATGAAGTGGAAGACAATTTCTTGGCATATGCTAGACTATTCCAAAGTGCTGCTGCTCAAAAGGAGGATAACATTTTACCGTAATTAGTATGATATATGGGTAACAGAAGGTTTTCTCGGGCTGCAACCTTGTGCTAATAGGATTAAGAAGTAGATCAGAACCGGTGAAGTCGTAACCAACTTGTTTAGTTACTAATTTGAGAAATAATAGCGCTACACGATAGTTAAAAACATCTCCAACTTAAGGAATGTGGTTTTTCTTTAGCTCTCAGGAGGTGTTGGAAGAAAAATGGCCTATGAATATGAGGGATGGGAAGAAATCTGACAGTAGGTTTTAAAGCATTTACAGAGCCGCATGCAATCCTTAGAGAAAAGCTAGAGAACAAACCCCAAACGGCGGGGAAGCTTCGCGAAACGGTCGATGACATCAGAATGATTTATGTTTATATCCCTGTGACAGTAGAGGAGGGCTAGGCCAACCAGCCGCTCCTCGGACATTGTTGAGCGCAAGTAGGTTTTTAGTCTCCTCAAACTGGAAAACGATCTTTCTGCTGTGGCGGTGGTTAGAGGGAGTGTTACCAATATTTGCAGCAACTTATAAATATTGGGGTAAAATGTGCTGTCACAGTGAGGAAGGGCGTCGAGCCCAGTGCTAGGACGCAAGCTTGGTCCTGTTGACTCCCACTTAGTCCACCAGAGCCTAAATTCACCGAGAGCAGCAATTTCATCCACATCGTTAGAGAACGCAAGAATTAGTTCCTTCGCTTGCCTTAGGCGGGCATCATGTGATGGAGGAACTGCTGCGGGAATCAATGCACCGAAACTTTCTATCAACCGCCTGTGATTCTCAAATCGCTGCTTTAGCTGAGAAAGTATAAAATCGATGAAAGGTATATACACGGATCTGCGGAAATATTCCTCTGCACTTTCTGCGTGATCATTTCCGCGATGTTGTTGGAGGCTCCTAATCCTTGGCTTTGCTATTTCAACGTTGTGGCGCTCTCCACACTCTTGAGCCTTGGAGAATACTTCCCCAAAGCACGCCTCGGCGTTTGTTCGGTATTGCTCAATTGTGCGTTGCACAACATCTATGTGACCAATCGCCGTACACATGTCCGAATTTTTTGCCTGAAGTTGTCTCGATAAAGGCAGGGTCACTGCCAGGACGTGCTCTGCGACATGGAGGCCCACAATGAAGGATGGTGATAGCAGGGCAGATATCATATTGTTCGCCTGGGCTGCATTCTCGGAACTCCCATTTAATTCAATTTCAACCAGCGCCGCAATGACACAGTCAAAAAGAGAAACAAAAGAAAGAAGCGCGTCATGCTTTTCCACCCAACGAGTCTCACACAAGCCGAGAAGTCGCTTGCGCCTTGACTCGGATCGCACGTCAGCGATCTTTGCACGCAGCACGTTTGATCGGCTTGCCCATTTGCGAAAGAATTTCGCAGTCTCCTTGACTGTTCCGAAGCAGTGCCTAGTATCAGCTACAGAACAAGCAGCACAAAGCACTAAGTTTAAACAGTGGCTGGCACAGTGCGTATACAAAGCAGTTGGGTATTTCTCGCGAATCGCTGCTTGCACGCCATTTGCTTTTCCAGCCATCGCACTTGCGCCATCGTACCCTTGCCCTCGAAGGTTCTCCATATCAATCCCAACGTTCACTAAAAACTTCACAATCTCCCGTGTGATATTCCGGCCACTTTGGTCATCTACAGGAACAAAACCCAAAAAAACTTCGTCAACCTGGTTGCTTCCCTTGTCCAAGTAGCGAGCACATATGGTGAGCTGTTCAATGCCAGCAACATCTGTGGTCTCATCCGCGAGAACAGAAAAACAGCCCGCGTTGTTAATTTTTGACACGAGATTCTCTCGAATGAGGGTGCCGCAGATTTCAACAATCTCATTTGGAACTGTAGGACTTAGATATGACGCATTGCCGGAGCAGTTCTGCATATGTTCTTTAAGGTAGCTGTCTCCGCAACTACTCCGCATGCGTAGTAGTGCTCTGAAGTTGCCTTCATTCTCTGTTGGAGCACTGTCGAGATCTAGTGGCCCGCTGTCATTATGACCACGAAGAGACAGCCCTTGTCTTCCGCAAAATATTATTGTGTCGACTATAGGGGCCAGTCTCTTTCTGTTTTCTTTTATCTGGAGCTTTCTGCTGCTATCAAGCTGTTCAACTACAGTAAGCGCACCACTCGAGAAGGCCTTTATAAAATGATCAGCCGCCGATTGGCTTTCCCGATGGTACACCGTGTTCTGATGTGAATCGAAAAGTTCCAGTGCGTGCTTCCAATCTCGGCAAGCTCTAGACACGAGTGCGCCGGTGGACGCATGACGCCCTTTGCCAACTTCAGGGCGGCAAAAGAGTGCACAAACGCGGCAGAATGAGCCCTCACACAGCGCGGAATAACTCAGCCATGGGTATTTGTCAAGCCACGCCAGCTGAAATTTCCGCTTCTGCTTTAAGTCCTTGACGCACTTGAACTCATAGCTTCTACCAGGTCGCCAGGGGGACGTGAGGAGCTGGTGCTTTAGGACATTGTCAATTTGGTTGACATTTTGGTACAGGCCAATGTCGAGTCTGCTGCACTCTGTCCCTTGGTGTTCTGAAAGAGTTCCATTATTTAGGCGAAGACCTTATATGTATTATGCGGAGTTGCGGACGTTACCGTAAAGAAAAAATGAAGAACAATGTTGCGGAAAACTATATATGGTACAAGAAATGCTGTACAGAAAATACAAAACCTGTTAAACATTAATGCCCTGAAAACTTCCCTCACCACTGCCACGGCTGAGAACACAAGGTGCCCGACCAGGTGGTGGAAGTCAGGGGTGGCTGGAAGCGCTCAATCAACAAGCTGGCTCATTGCCGCACTGGATAGGCAGGCTGGGATACGCGGCTATGAGCCATGTCAATCTTTACAGCCTGTGCGAAATTACCCACTTGACATTCGATAACCAAAGCCACTGGCTTTCACCTTTACGTCTCTTAAGTGATAGTCCTAGGATTTTTTTTCTTTTTTAAGTGTCCCACTCTTCTTTCATAAGAATCAACATAACAGTTACCTTGAGAAGGTCCTTGGTCTTCCTGAAGGCGAATATCATCCTGTGCTTGTTTGGGGCTGACATTCCCGGTGGGTCTAGGACGCGTTCCTGCATAAGTAGATCATTGAATCATTGCAAAATTCACCACTGTGTGTCACATTTAAATGTAAAATTAGCGAAAATATAATAGATTAACGCAAAGACGACTTTATAGCATGGTATGAACAATTGAAAAGCAATACATATCTTATTTTTGAAGGAGCATTGGGGCTCATCAAAGGGCCCATGGTCTGTAGTATGTTCTAACTTCGACATTCATTTGTCCCGGCCGACTGAGCGCGAATACAATACAATCTCGTGGAGACAATACTTTCCCAGGTGGCAAAGAAAAAGAGCTGATAAAAAATCTACCAGAGACGCATTCGTTTCCTCACCGTTAATACATAGGTCCTTCACTTGCGCACACTAATGGCGCAATGATAATTTTAATATAACTTGTAACGATGCCGCGATGCTGCGTAAAACTTCCGCAATACCAAACTGTCGCTAAGGTGGCTAAGGAGTCCATTTATGCATTGATGTCTACGCCATCCTGATAAACTGTGGAAAACCCTCCTGAACATTGTATCATTTTATGTATTTAGTATTTACGGTTTTCTCACCAGCACTTATATATTTACTACACTATGGGAGCTTATTCTAACAACCAATCAAAATAAATCAGTACGTCTGCATGAAAAGCGAAGACTCGTCTAGGATTTGATTCCAAGTATATAGCCTCAGTACATCTCGGGTTAGATACAGCTACACAGCTGTATCAGTCCTGTGTACTATTAACACCTTTTTCGAAATACTTATTTCGTTACAGTTAAATGCATTCGTCCTGAATAACATCATACTACGGCCCCAGCGATATAGCTTTGCCTCTGGCAAATCTGTAAGCACCGCCATCGACCTTTCCGCAAACAATTATCGGCGCATTTTAAAAGCTGGGCAACGAAGTCGATATTTTTTTGAGACACTATGAAAGCCTTCGGTACGGTTTACCACATCAAGATCAAAGTAAATTTAAAATCCTAAGACATTGCCTGAAACGCGCAGGAACTTTTTTTTAGTTATCTTGTGTCATGCAGTCCGCCATTTGACCATTTGCAAAAATTGACTTTCCTGCAAAAGTTGGCTTTCCCGAAAGCCTATCTCCGAACCAAGACTTCTCGTCCACAGATTGCCTTCCTGCTGTAAGCGTGTGAGCTTGGTCCCGCTATTCATCCCGTTCAACGGCCGTCCCCGCCTTTCCTTTCTTTCGCTTCTGCCCCTCTCTGTTAATCGCTGAACTCGCTGCGAGACGGCTCGCCCCCCGCAAAATTTTCAGAAGCTTTCGTGGTGCTCGTTCACGTCGGATGGAGTGTGCAGGCGTGAACGCGCTTAGAGCACAAAAGCATTCTCAAGAAGGCGAGAGCTTTTGGTTGTAATTCGGAATCTGCCGAAAGTAAACTATGTAATGTCAGGATGATTGCTATTAGTCGCACGAATATCGAGTCACATTATGTCTCCCACGACACCTCGCGTTCATTCCATGAGGTTAAAATGTCAAAAAAGATGTCAACTTTGCGAAAGAGTACAGAGGGTGAGTTGACACCCAAGGGTCAATTTAGACTGGCATCTACATTGGAAACAGCAAATCAACAGTGTTCATAAAAAACTTGACTATAGTTCTTGCATCTTTGCTGGCGCTAGGGGCAATATGTTTACCGTGACTTACCTCAGGCCTCGTACTCTTCTTTTTTTTTTAATTTCGTTGACACTAAGGTTACTCTAGCAGAATAGTGCACATAATATTTTTTACTGCCTTACAGTGGTCACAAAAACGAGCTCTATGAACGTATTTTTTATCCGTCGTACAAGTAATCATACGATTTCGTTTGCAACTGCAGGCAACTAGACGTACACCTGCTTAAAACACAAGATAGTGCACACATATTTCTCCTTTCCTAATACCATATCTACATTCCCCGCGTCTGCGCCCCAGGCAACCAAATAATGGCAGTATAAATCCCCCCCTCCCCAATTGTAGCGACGTATATGATGAACGATCGCTCGTGTATTTCGATGATATAACCCGGAATGATATGCGCATTGAAACAAAAGTTGCAGGAAACATTCATCATCCATGAAGACGCTTTTTTTTTATTTACAGTAGAGCACCTCGATCAACTTATTCAAGTGCTTGCTTGCAAATGCACCGTTCTCTGCCTCACTTGCTTTTATTCAACTGTACAATATTAAGAGGCCAGCGGCGGACTGCCAATGCTCTTTTGGAAGTTGATCTGATACAAGCTAAAAATGGTATCAATTCAAATAGTTTCGTATTCATTTTCTTTGCGCATTATACAATAAACCATTGACTGAGTCTGATTGATCATCTCGGCGACAGTAGCGGCTTCGGCTATTATGGCTAACAAGCGCAACTTGCTACTCAAGAAATGAAATTAACGATAAATTTCCTGGCAATAACCATGAACTACGCAAACATTTAAAAGGCATTATTTAAACATTTTCAGATAATTCAGATATCATCCATACAGGCCAACTTAGCGCCATTGCAAGGTGACTATATCGATTACATCAGTTAACATGCAACGATGCAAGTTGAAAGACATGACTTACCGCTCGAGGTCTCGCTCATATGTTGGCGTTTCGAAGATGAGCTTGCCCAGAAGTCGGAGAGTCGCTTCTGCCCTTGGGACATATTTTCGTGAAAGCGACGATCCGCAGATGACCATCGGGTCTTCAAAGAGTGTCGCGACCTCCGTCTGCTCGTAGCGGGGCTGGTGACCGTGTAGCAGTGGTCGTGGTTGTCGTAAGGAACGCTGACGGTGAGGATAAAGCCGAGAACGCGCTCGGCGAACCACAGCACAGCTTTTTTTCGACTCGCCATTGCCCGTTTTTAAGTTGTGGATAACACTGCCAAACAATGCTGTCCAATCGCGAGGTTCGTAGAAAGTTCCTCTCACTGCAGCACAGCCTCCTGAAGGGGACATGCCGGGCGCGCTCGTTGTGAGCATATCGAAGGGATCAACAAAGATGACGAAGAAGAAACTACATTAGGCCATCCATGAGGCTTCAAAGAAACAACTATCCAACCCATTAGGGACACTGCTCAAAATGACACAGTGGAGATACTGTAGATATGTTCCCTGCGGGAGCGCAGAAACCGCACGAAGTACGGCGTCGCTGGCCCCCCAGCTGCAACAGGAAAAAGAGAAAGAAGCCCGGCTGCTGCATACAACGCATACCATGAGTGTTCCCAGTCGCAGCCGTGGAAGAAAAGTCGTGTGATACAAGGAACAGCGGCATACTTTGCTTTGAAGTTCGTTCGCTAGCTTGATAGCTTTCGCCCGCAAACGACCTTCCTCCAGCAAACTGCACACGTAGACGGATACGCAGCCTGACCGCTTCCTTTTGTCACATAGGACAAAAGTACTGCATTGCATGAGTGGTACTACATTGCGAAGGTGTGTCTGACGCCGTCGTTGTGCTGCTGGGGGTGAAGATCGCCGGCTCCCCTTCAGGCCGTTTTGTGTTCCCCACTGCCGCCGAGCACCCACTGGTTTCTCTCACTGGGAGTGATTTAGTCACACCTGGCACTCGTTGCCGCCAGTGATCTCCAGTCTCGTTAAAGTGGCCTCTCCTTTCCACTCTCTTCGTTCACTCCCCTTTTCCTGTGACTGCTTCGGCTAAGGCTCCTACTTGTGCTTTGAACTTTCTTTCTCCTTCCTGTTCTTTCTTACCCCCTTCCCTTTGAGAGTACCGGTTGCGGTGTCCTCTCCGGAGAGACAGTTACCGTGCACCCTCCTCCACCATTCTATCTTTCCGTGCCATCAAGAATATATCATCTCCTAAGGTCTCCTCAGTCGAGAGACACTTACCGCGTGAAGTCCAAACCGAATTTCCTTTCCGAAGAATCTACGTCTTTAAGGCCCTTATCATAAAACCGATCAATGACAGGCGTCTTTCGTTTGCCGCCGTTGCTTTACTGCAGAAAAAGACGTGACTTTCCCTGCTATAGCGTGGCGAGTTAATCACCTTCGCTCCGCTGAACAAGCCGCGTTCTTCCTTCTTTCAAGCCCCTAGACGTCAGGCGGTCGTTGAGAGGTGAATTCCCGTAGCCACACGTTCCAAGGATATGCGCCTTTGTTCATCGTGACGAGTCAGCATAGCCAGCCCGGCGCCGGCTCGAAAAATTTCGGGGGGGGCTTCAGCCCGGTCAGCCCATGCCTGCCTACGCCACTGGATCATCCCACACGTGGGATGCTATATCGACGACGTGATCGTGACAGGGTCTGACACTGACGACTGCCAGCAAACACTAGAACGTGTCTTGCAAAGACTGAGCGAATATAACATAACGCTCAACACGGATAAGTGCCGGTTCTTCCAAAAGTCTGTTACATATTTGGGTCACAAGGTTACGGAAGAAGGCATTTACCCCACAGACGAAAAAAAGAGGGCAATCTTACAAGCACCAGAGCCCACGACAGTTACAGAGCTTAAGGCGTATTTAGGCATGTGGAACTTTTATTCCAGGTTTCTTCAAAACGCCTCGACAGTAGCGGAGCCCCTCTATCGGCTACTAAAAAAGGATAAAAAATGGGCATGGGAAAAGGAATGCGGCGACGCTTTCGAATCTACGAAACACTTGCTGACAAGCAGCAAGGTCCTGACATTCTATGACGTCAAGAAACCACTCGCAATGCTTTGCGATGCGTCGTCCTACGGCTTAGGTGCTGTGATTTTTCACGAGACAGCCGAAGGTGATGAAAAGCCGGTCGCCTTTGCGTCGCGTACACTGACAGAAGCAGAAAAAAAGTATGCTCAGTGTGAACGTGAAGCTTTGGCCATAATCTATGGCCTAAAGAAATTCCACAGGTACCTGTATGGCCGAGAATTTACCATATACACAGATCATCAGCCGCTACTGGGGGTACTAGGGCACGATAAGCGTATTCCAACAGTAGCTGCCGCGCGCATGCAACGCTGGGCCCTGACGCTTGCAGCTTACCGATATCGCCTGAAATTTAGAAGGGGTAAAAATTTAGAAGTGGCAGACGCCTTGTCTAGGTTGCCCCAACCAGTAGTCGCTAAAGACGAGGCTCCAGAGTGCTTGTCCATTTTCCAGTGCCTCCCGCTGACCGCGGACGAGATTGCAAGATTCTCAAAGCGAAGCTTAACACTCAGCCGTGTGGCTCAGTTCACGCTAAACGGGTGGCCTAAGCACCATGATGACGCATTGGAATCGTACCATGTTCGCCGCGATGAGCTATCTCTTGAGCAGGGGTGCGTGACATGGGGGGCAAGAGTTGTAATACCGGAACAGCTGAGGGAGCGCGTGCTAAACATGCTACATGAGGAGCACCCAGGCACAAGCCGCATGAAAATGCTAGCTAGAAGTTTCGTCTGGTGGCCAGGAATAGACTTGGCCATTGAACAATACGTGCAGAGGTGCAAGATTTGCCAAGCTGTGCAGCCAGCTGCCCGGCCTGTTCCACTTCAACCGTGGCACTACCCTGCGCATTGTTGGTCACGCGTGCACATAGATTTTGCTAAACAGGGGACGAACGTGTTTCTTATACTGGTCGACTCATTCTCAAAATGGATTGAAGTGTGGCCCATGTCGTCAACATCAGCCCAAAAAACCCTGGAGAAACTTCGGGGTGCCTTTGCCACTTACGGCTTGCCAGAAGTCCTGGTCAGTGACAACGGGCCCCCGTTCACCTCAGCTGAGTTTGCTGATTTTCTGAGGACCAATGGCGTGAAACACGTTCGTATTCCCCCTTATCACGCAGCCTCCAATGGTGCTGCAGAACGAACGGTCCAAACTGTAAAGAAGGCCTTACTGAAACAGGTGCTTGAGAATAAGGCCTCGGGTAAGCAGCCGACGCTGCAAGAAAGTATTGATAGCTTCCTCATGGCCCACCGGAACACGCCAAGCAGTGTGACAGGCAAATCGCCCGCTGAACTGTTTTTGAAACGTCGCTAGGTCATTGCAACAGTGCCTTATGCAATTTGCCAATTTCTTAGCGCACTGTAATAAATACCATGTGTGAAAAGAAAACAAGCGTAGCTCCGTGGTAGAATGCCCGACTGCCACGCGAAGGATGTGGATTCGAATCCACGCGGAGGACGTGGTTTGAATCATCCTCTGTCCTAGTTATTTTTTTCTGAAATTTGAGCGATAGCGGTTACGGACACTGGCGGCGGCGACGGCTGCGGACAACTACTGCGCGAAAACGGCCCTTGTTGTGAACTCATTACAGCTTATGCTGTAATAACTGTCATAACTAGGAGAGATAAACCGAACAGCTTTTTTGTACTGAGTCTAAAATGTTGTATTTTTTTTTATGATGGGCGTTCTGTGCGATGGACGCGTATTTTAATATCGAACGTATTAAGGTTCTATAAGTTATCGGTCTTGTGCAATTTAGCGCTGATCGTAGCGTACACTCTAGCCAACCTTTTCGTGTTGTTTCAATATGAAGACACAAGACATATTGTGAGTGAGAACGACCCGCGAATGTTTACGTTGGTTAACTCTGTTTAGCGATTGGTTGCTGTAAGGGTATGCGAAATGCGATATATACTGGTGCCTTACAAATGACAAAAGGAGAAGTTTTATGAAGTTCGTACGCTGACTTCAGAAAGTTTAGAGGCGTAAATACTCTAAAGCTTTTTTAAACGAAGTGTGCAATAAACCATCATTCGATATAAAAAAGCGAAAAAGGGCTACTATGTGCTAATATTTTCTGATAGATTGAGGCTAGACAAAATATTGAAAGCGTATAGTGACCTTATGGGTAAGACAAACAAGAAGTCTGTTCATCAAATAGAAGAGGGAGGCGGGATATTCTCAGGTATTTCCATATCGGATAAATTTAATCAACACTTTCTCACTATTAGGGATGGTGAAACAGGCGTTGATGAGAACGACGTGTCGTCATATCTTAAGGAAAAGTCTGCAAAAACAATCTTTCTTTCACCGACCACACCGACTGAAAAAATGGCACAGTTAATATTCAAATTATGGAACAACTGCGCAGTGGCATTGACGGCATTAAATCGCAGGTAGCGAAACACGTTTCCGATATTGTGGCACCGATATTTCCACATATTCGCAATCAGTTGCTAAATAAAGGAATTTTTCCTGATAAGCTGAAGATTGCACTCGTCTGTGTTATGCACAAAGGAGGCGATCGCAACTTGTTTTCGAATTATCGTCCTATTTCTGTTCTGCCTATTTTCAGCTTGGTGGCTGAAAATGTTATCAACAGGCGCCTAGTTTTTTCCGTGACAAAGAGAGAGAGAGAGAGAGATGATGGGCGGAAGGCAGGGAGGTTAACCGGAAAAAAAATATCCAGTTTGCTACCCTGCACTGGGGAAGGGGTGAAGGGAGACAGAAAGGGATGGAAGAAAATAATAAAGGGAGAAAGAGAGAGGTCAAATCGCGCGCACACACAAGCACGGCGTGTGTCAGAGGCGGTTAATGAGGCCCGTTGTGCGCAAAAACTTGAGCACAGCCTTCGTAGCAAAGAAATGCAATATCATCCCAACAGTACGGCTTTCAAAAGGAAAAATTAACAAAAAGAGGTTTAATTCGTGTGAAAGGTGAAATAATAAACAACATAGAAGATAAACGTTTCACAGTGTAACTCTTCGTCGTCCTAAAAAAGACTTGGTTCTGTTAATCACCAAGTTTTTATTTAAATTCGCATACTACGGAATAAGCGGCACCCCGTTAAACTTCATTAGAACTTACTTATCGTCAAAAATACAATGTACTAATGTGAATGGTGTTTCGTCTAGCCTCATGGATATACGTGCTGGAGTCCCGCATGGCTCAATTTCGAGGCCACTCTTGTTTTTTGCATATTAACGACGTCGTCAACATTCCTCGCACTCCCTCAATGGTTATGTATGCTGATGATACAAATATTTTCTTTTCTGGGTCCAATATACAGTCAATTGCGAGCGAAGGAAATACGTTGCTGGCTGAACTATCGAAGTGGCTCACAGCAAGTAAAATCGAACTTAATGTACAGAAGACGAAGTTCTTATTATGCAGACCGAAAATAAGATAATAGACAGTGAACCCATCATTCGTTTTCGCAATTGCCCTCTTTCGCGTGTGGACTCAATACGATTCTCAGGTGTCATTTTTAATGAAATTTTAACATGAACCGACCACGTAAACCACGTACGTTCAAAGGTGTCTAGTTCAGTCCGTAAATTGCGTCAAATGAAAAACCTATTGCCATTATGGTTTAAGAAACAGATTTATTACGCTGTTGTGCAATCATACCTTCACTATTGCCTGTTGGTCTGGGGAAGCATGACGAAGCCAATATAAAATTACTATGTGTTTACAAAAAGCCATTAGATCCCTTGGTAATATTAACTATCAGGATAGCACAAAAGAACAGTGGAAGAAACTCGGCATAATAAGCGTATATGATTTAAAGATTCTACGACTGGCTCTGGAAACACATCATTTACTTAACAATGACCCTGCTTTTTCAGTCATCACAAACAGTGCACTACCAAACTACAAGCCTCTTGAACAACAACGAATGCATAGAAGAAATAATAATAAACCACCAGTCCGAGAACATAGTAAAGCGGGAAATAAGTCAACTACTTCTGTCGTAGTTTTTATTGCACATATGTCAGTGTTATTAGTAATTATGTGAGTTTCCATGTATGTTACTTTGTTATTTGTCCATATAATCTAGTTTCTTGTGCAGAGCAATGATTGAATGATTGCGGTTTTATACATTGATACAAACTGTTACATTGTCTTTGTAAAATTAATTACTGTACGCGCATTTTTACTTTTACGTTTGTTTGTTTTTCCTCTACGGTTCCAAGGTACTTCATTTACCCCGTTTATTTTGCCAATGCTTCTGTACAAATTTGTTTTCAGCCGGGAGGAACCCGTCAGGCGATAATTCCTTTAGTCCTCTCTCTCCTAAGTGTATTTGAACACTCGAATAAAAAATCAATTCCAATTTCAATATCCATCTGCCACTGTTTGCACCAGGTGTAAAACACATGAAAGCATCTCTTAAAAAAACATTGTCTTATTTGCATTTATCCACACGATATATGACAGTAGTCGGCGTATAAGTGAATTTCCGGGGAAATATTGGAAGGAAGGTCATTTATGTAAAGTAGCACAAAATAGGAGCAAGCACGGAGCCTTGTGGTACAACAGATGATACCTCTACGGTGGGAGACTTATTAGTGTTAGAAAGTACGTACTGCAACCGTTGGGAGAGTAAGCTAGACCACCACATTACAAAGGAAGAGCTGTGCAGTATACTTTGAAGATTATTCAAACTTTTCGTATAAACTGGTGTGTCAAACACTTTAGGAAAATCAATAAATAACGCGTCAGTTTGATCATCGAAATCAAGAGACTGACTGATGTCATGGGGAAGTTGAGTGAGCTGAGAGACTGTGACGGACCTTTCCTGAAACCATCTTGGTAAGCAGACAGGATGTTCTTAGAGTCAATAAACTCGGCAATATAATTGTAGACGATGTGCTTCAGTAACTTCCTACATTGGGAGGTTGGCCGGATTGGCCTATTTGTTGAAATGTGGTTGTCACCCAAATGTCACCAGGACCGCAATTATGTCTCGCCCGTACCTCTCGGCAGATGGTCCTGAACGACAGTTTCAGAGGGGGACGAGCGAAAACAGGGGAGAAGCCGCTTGCAAACACGCTGCTACCGTCCACAATGAGGGTCCAGGGCCACAAGGGTTTCAACTTCATGAGTGTCAACTTCAGTAACCTCACCCCAGTGTCGTTACTACTGCACGAGCTGCACTGCTACTGTCGAATGTTGCTACCACTACGAATGGACCGCTCAACGCTGGGCACGTCATCAGGTTCGTGCCCGTCATGAACTACTTCACTAGGAATTACGTGTTGGCGGTGCCTGACCTGCATGGCCTCGACACGGCACGTACGTGCCGGAAGACACCACTGGACTAGTCCCCTCTGCTCGTCGCGAACGATGGTCACGTCGACCTGTTCTTGTCCGGCACAAAGCTTGGCAGCATGGCCAGCACCTCAGCGCCTCAACTTACCATGCCAAGTAGATAGCTCTTCCCGCGGCTTCCAATTTTACCAACGATGGCCATAGGAGAACGGGCAGTAGGTGGAGATTGGCTGCGTGCCTTCACCGCGTATTAACATCGCCACCTACGCTTAGGTACTCTGGAAGATACTGGTGTGCTAATCGAGCTCTGCCAACTGAAAACAAAAATACTTAGTGGGAAGGAAATGCCTAGTGGAACAAAACTTCGGGTACAGTCAAGAAGAGGTTTATTAAGGATAAAGTATATTCTATTCGATAGCTATGAATAATAATAATAATAATAATAATTAAAAACACAAAATGACCTGGAAGCCAAATTACCTTGGCAGAGTCAGCGGCCTCTATTTGTACCATGCCGGAAGCTTAAAGAAGCAATATCTTGGCTTCTCTGTAAACCACAGTATTGCATACTACACACTTTTCTGCAGTTGAGCCTGCCACTATGAAAAGAATTTGGTGTTTGAAGTAAAGGTTATCTTCCGTATATATTGCAGGAAGTTTTTTTAGGGGCGAAAAATATTACGCATGAACTACAGTCTACACGGGCTGTTGGCGACAGTTCACAGCCGTAAAGGCACGATGTATGCGCCAGGTAAATTTGTGTCTTACTGAAAGACAAATTAGAACATGTTTTCAAAATCATTTCTCTTTTATTGCATTATATGGTGTCTGGGATTCATGGCTCATGAACATCAACAGCAAAATATGAGGCGATAATCTCCTTTACCCTTAAAAACTATAGACACTTGCCCAGAGTAATCAATGTATCAAACATTTAGTGCAACATTCGTATGTCCGATATACGCTGTTGCTGTGCAGCGTGTGGCGCGTGCTGATTTCAGGACGTCGTTGAACAGACCTGCCATCAACGCCCGCTCAACGAGCATTCTTTAGTCATCTAGCCAGGGACTGCACCAGGGGCTGGAAGCAGCTTTCCAATTCTCTTTGGGCGCCCCCCCCCCCCCCCCCAACATGACCTGCATGAATTGAGCTGTGCCACCCTTTTCTATGACACAGTGACACCGATGTTACATTGGCAGCATTGTCACTATGGCGCGTATGAAGCATTAAATATTTCTCTTATTCTGCATATTATTTTGGTTGGATAAGTACTTTCGGCTGGTATGTTTTCTGGCAATATTTCATGAAATATGGTAGGCTGGAAGGTGCAATCACTATACGGACATTTTGCTGTTCGTTGCGTGCACGTGGCCTGCCTAAAATTTTTTCTTATAACTGACACAGTACAGATGGTCACTGTTTAGTGGAAAGATTTTCTTTTTACTTTTCTGATGAGCATGCTTCAGGAATTCGGCAAAATCTGATAAAAGAAATAAAATGCTCATGCTCAGAATATATTAGGCAGTCTGCCTGATAGGAGCTTGAGTTTTAGCAGCATCTTTATTTATTATAAACGCCCTAGCTTTACATGGCGCATAATACGCTGTCCATAAGGTCAGTACACTAGGTTATTTCGTTTTGTAATGTCAAAGTGTGTATTTTTTCACCTTTAAATGCGCTCTCTGTACTGACCGGACCGCAACAGTGCCTTGACGTCAGCTGTGTTATATGGTCGTTCATGAGAGGTCAAGTATGCGCTCTTTGGAAAAATATGCGTTCTTTGCAGATATGGACAAGAGAAATGTAGTAATGTCAAAAGATACTGACAACAGCAAAACGCCCTTTCCAAGCTTTCTAAAGTTTATGCTAACGGCGCACTGACAAATGTCGAGAAACGGAAGAAGAACTTCACTCCGCGACTTTCGTAGTGCCCAGATAAAAAGGATGTCTTCAAACGCCACTGTCTCCACAATCATACAGAAAACATATTTCGGTCCTTTCTTACATATTGTGGTATTGGCAAAAGCGGAAACACCGACATCCTGAACTTGCGTGGGAAGCTGTAAGTAGAGCACGAGTGAATTTCAGTTATTTGTCTCATTGCTCAATTACTAAATACCGTGGACAATGTACAAGAAGGGCCAGCCTATTTTAAGGAATAACTGCGCAGTACAGAGATTATTAAAATTGTACGAAAAGAAACGTGCGAAAACAAGCAGGTGCGAAAACAAGAAAGCACATCGGTAAACCGAAGCTAGAAAATGAGTTTATCCTGGGAATATGCATCAACCGATTTACTACAGTCAATAAATATAACGTCCATCTGGATGTTATCAACAAGACAATGGAAAAAGGCATGGACTATACGCACTAATTATGCCGAGGTAGAAGATCATTGTAATTCCGTGTTGGGAATCAGAAAGATATTTGTGTGCTTCTAAGTACCTGTTGAAATGATAAATTGCTCTGGGTTTGATTAGTTACACACGCTTATGTTGAAGGGACACCAGAGTGACCGTGCGAAGTGCTTTAGAATAATAGCGCATATTCTGAGAGCTCGATTGGCTTTTGTTTTTATTCATATTTTGAATTTTCAAGGGTAAATGACTGCAGAAGTTTGTTTTGAAATTCGCTCGAGAAGTTCGGGTTCGCGATGTAGGTCAATTTTTATTCGTTCTCTCGCCAAATTCGCTCCATCATACATTTTGAAACTGCCTGTGTTAAGTACCTGGTTTCCTTACAAAGCAATTTGCCATTCTCATCGATATAACTGTTATGTATGCCTTAGCAGAGACCGTCAAAGATATGTGACGTGACACGTATTAGTGCTGGAACTTCGAGACGCCATCACTGCCCGTATTTTCTTTTAGCGCGTCCTGTAGCTTACGGAGGCTATTCTCCTCGCAAGACTGGTGTTTCACACAGGGTGAAAAGCTAAGATGCTAATGCGACAACAAACAGCGATTTTTCCCATCGAAGTCCTCTTAATTCAATCAGGCGATCTTTTTCTATTATAGGAGCTCCTATTTCCTAAATATTCGTGGAATTTTGGCTGGTTTCTATATATTTTGTAATTACGCTGCAGACATTGAGAGGCGAAAAAGGTTGCTAAATGTTTTGCCCTCAAGTCGGAAAGCGGCGATGAAATATGGAGGGAATATTGTCGTGTCCAAAGTATGTTAGACATACTTTCAGTTCAACGAGTCTTTGGCTCAAGCAGCTTAGCGACGATGCAAGATAGGGAGGAAAATTATTATTTAGATATTTTACACTTCTTTGTTTTGGAGAGAAACACGAAAAACACAAATGACGCTTGGAATTGGCTGGTCAAATATTCAGCCGCTGTGTGATCGAAAATCATTGAACCATCTAGAACTTCGCGTACACGTCTCCTTTTTTTCCTTTATAGAGGTGCAATAGTCTTCGGATAATTTTTAATGAAGTTTGAACGATAAATGTCGAAATAGCTTTGATCTGATGGATGGTTCCTAGTGCAAATTGATTCAGAACGTCCACGCGTCGGCTAGAGGTCAGCATGTGTTTTTTCCTTGTTTTCAACTGAGGTCATTAAGCTTGGTGTGAAGGTTCGGCGTTAGGTATTCTTCGTTTAATTTTCATATTTATTTTCGTGTTCGACGAGAACGTCTGTATGCACGGTTTAAAGCAATGCCTTTGTCCCAAGGTATCATTTGTTTAACTATCATATTATTATCTTGCTTGGGATGGACGTTTGAAATCATGGTTGCGCAATAATCTCTTTCTGAACTGAGCGCATATTCGTTGTGATTTCAGTGCTTCAGGAATTAGATTTGAATGTAGCCTGATGTCGTCCGGCAATTACAGTCTACGTTAGTGAATTTCGTTCCTTCCAAAGCCTGTTGTAAAACCAGAAAAGAAATGAGGTTATTTCTTGTCCTTCTACCGGCCATGTATTTCATGATCTGTTATTGCAAGGGTAAGTAATTTTTCAATGTCGTAGCATTCGTCTTTTATTGGTGAACCACTGTGAATTCTTCGAGGAAAGGTGCCACGTTTGTAAGCTAGATTACGCGGGTTCAACATTATTGTACGGCAATTATACCCAGACGTGAGCGAAGTGCATTAAGAGCGTCTTCCTTAGTCGTATGCCCAGTGGGTACCTAAACGCAGTGTTTAATATATACGGTAAAGTTCTCTTTGATTATATTCATCTACCCGGGGTAATAGTACCTACATATGTAAATTACGAAGGAAGTCACCTACACCATATTTCGAGTTGATTACCACTTGTAAAACCGAGAATTTTAGCTTGGGTTGGAAAATATTGCACATAATGCAATGTCAGAATACTACTCACACTTTCATTCCATAAGAGGCGCCGTTTCACCTGCAAGCGCACCTGACACATCAAGAAAGCACACTTCAAAAATGTGTATATGTTTCGGAAAACTTATTCACAAGCTGCTTCCAGTACGAATGTTACGTAAGCGTATGACATGCAGTTTGACTGGCAATGGTACAACCATAAAGTATAGTACCACTACGCTAAAGTGATTCACAATGCGATAGGGTTCAGATAAGTACAAGGGGCGGGATAGAAGAAAGGCAGCTCATTACGCTGTACGTTTATTAACGCGAAATCGTTTCTTCTCTGGGTTGGTGATAGCGCGCGTCCAGCTGCTGTCCGCAAAAAGTGTCTACAACAGCCAGTGCGCTGAAAGCACGTGGCATTTCCCACCGGAGGAGACGCCTGCGCCAACTTTAGCGCAGCGGCTGTCGGCACGCGCTCCGCTCCGCTGCAGCTACCTGGAGCGGCGTGCGATCGCGTCGCCGTTTCTTCGCCAGTTGGCGAAAGGCGCGCTCAGCTGCGTGGCATCGCCGTAGCAAATTGGATTGATAAGTGTACTACAGCAGCGCGTCAGATGAGCTCGAAAGGGACGTGGCGCCTCTTTCGCAGCCTCATTGACCATACTCAGACGAGAGGGGAGACGAAACGACAGCTCCGGCCTGCTTTGCACGGGTATCAGGGCTCGACGGCTCAACCGGCGGACACCCTGTGTGACCGATACCTCTGTCGCATAGAGGACCCCATTGGGCCCGAGTACGAGTACACGGGCAAGCCTATTCCAGATATTGATGCCCGTTTTACGTTACATGACCTAAGGGCGGCTTTAGCTAAGATGCGCAGAGGTACTGCTCCGGGCCGAGATCGCATAACAGTCAAACTGTTGGCGAATCTTCCGGACTCGGCCTGCCACCACTTGCTAGAGTACATTAATCAGATTTGGGATGGGTGTCCACTTCCTCCAGACTGGAAGACCTCATTGGTCACCTTCATTCCTAAACCAGGCAAGATGGTGAATACCGACAATCTGAGGCCCATCTCACTGACTTTATGTGCGGGTAAACTTATGGTGACAACGGTTCGGGATCGTCTTTCCCCATACATAGAGGCTAAGTGCCTCTTTGCAGACACTATGTTTGGGTTTCGCCCGCATATGTCGGCACAGGATGTCCTCCTCCAACTACACCGCGACGTAATACAACCTACTGCCATGCGCCACAACGACAAGGCCATCCTTGCCATCCTTGCCCTCGATCATAAAGGTGCCTTTGACAACGTTCGACATGGCAGCATCCTGGCAAACCTGAGCACCTCAGATTGTGGGCACAAGGCATTTTCCTACGTAAGAGACTTCCTCTTGAACCGGTAGGCCCTCCTCAAAATTGAAGATGACGAATACGGCCCATACACCATGGGCACAAGGGGTACTCCCCAAGGAGCGGTCTTGTCGCCGCTCCTCTTCAACATTGCCATGATGCAGCTTCCACATCAATTGGCCCGGGTGGAAGGAATTCATCATGCACTATACACGGATGATATAACAATCTGGACCACTGAAGGGAGCCTTGGAGAAATGGAGGACCGCCTCCAGAGAGCCGCCTCCATCGTCGATAGCTATGCTAGTGGGTTGTGGTCTCCAATGCGCCCCTGCAAAATCAGAGCTTCTGCCCCTCAGACCGCACCCTATTGATAACACAAGGTTGTGTATTTATTTGATGGGAGCTCCTATCAGAGAAGTCGAAGAGATCCGGATCCTGGGCCTGTTCATCCACAACAGACTCAGACCACAATCCACCATCACTAAACTCAAACGCAAAGGCGAACAGGTCCGACGTATGATCCACCGCGTTTCCAACAAACGCGGCGGGTTGCGGGGCAGGGATGCGCTTCGGTTCGTCCATGCCTTTGTAATCAGCCGGATCCTCTACTCCGTACCTTACCTTCGCACTACGAAGCAACACGACCAACGTATCGACGCCATCATCAGGAAGGCTACAAAGCGAGCTTTGGACCTCCCGGTAACTATCTCCAATGCCAAGTTGTCGGCCCTGGGGGTGCTCAACTCTTACCAGGGATTGAAGGAGGCGCACCTCGTAAACCAATATACGCGGCTTTCGCAGACGGTATCCGGGCTCCGCCTGTTAGACCGCTTGTACATAAAACACGACTGCGTTCCCGAGGAGACAAGCAGACTTCCAAACCTGTGGCGCCACAAGCTCTGTGTTTCTCCACTTCCTCGTAACATGCACTGGCAGACCCACGAAGGCAGACGAGGGGCGCGCTCTCGGGCCCTCGAACACCAATACGGATCCAAGCAGGGTGTATACTACGTTGATGTAGCAGGGCCGTCGCCCACCGGATGCTACACGGCCGCTGTAGTTCACCAGTACCTACGTGTTAACGGGCTCTCCTATCGGGCTTCCAACTCCGCGCCGGCTGAGGAGGCAGCAATAGCGCTTGCCGCCTCGCACACAAACTCCAGAGTAATAATTACAGACTCGCGCAGAGCCTGTGAAAAGTAACTGGCAGGCGAGGTCTCCCCTTTAACCTACCAAATTTTAAAACAAGCAGTGAGGGATTCTGACCCTTCACCCAAACGTATCGTTTGGACTCCGAGCCACCAAGGCCTTAGAGGTAACGAGGCTGCGGACGCGGCCGCCCGCGCGCTTAACCACCGGGCACCTCAATCAGGCTTTTCCTGATCAGAGACTAGGCAACCGCTTCTACGATTCCGAGAAATTGTGATGCATTATTCCGAACTCCATCGGCACTTCCCAGTCCCTGCTAAGGGCGTGAGCAAGGCCGATGAACGAACACTAAGGCGCCTGCAGACCAACACTTTGTTGTGTCCTGCAATTGTGAAACATTGTGACCCTAAAGTCGATGGGCGGTGCCCCCGCTGTGGGGAAGTCTCCGATAACATTCACATGGTGTGGGCATGTCAGATGAATCCTTCCTTTCCCCGTAGCCCTTCCCCTACTAGTGAGGCATGGGAGGCAGCCCTACTCAATTGCTCAGGACTGGAGTCTCAAAGGTTTTAGTCCAACGGGCGCGGGTAGCGGCCTTGTCCAGCGGTGTCCCGGAATAAGGACTCCCCCTATGCAAAGAGTCCTTGTGGCCTGCAAACACTTTATCAATAAAAGTTTTTCACACACACACAGCTAGCCCGTGGTCCCTCGCCGCTATGCCTGCCGAGTTTAATCTCGAATTGAAGACTCCCACAGAGGCCATCACGACGTTCAGATGTACGTGCACGGTGTATTCACCAACGACCCATACATTGTGCGATATGTGATCTATGTCTCTACCTACTACTCGGAACACAAGGCCGCGGTAGTGTTTATATACCCCGGCCTAAGTACGCTGTCACCGGAACGATACAAGGGTTATGACACCACCCACAACGAAGCGGTGGTCGTACTGCTTCGATATGCGCGAGACCTGCCTCGTCCATATCTGCATATACTGCCTGGACGGCGAAATAGAAGAGGGCGTGGGAAGGATCGACACCACTTTGATGACACCAAAGCATGTAGATAAACACAATCCGGCCTCCCACATTGTCTCATCTTTTATAACACAACTCGGCAACACCAGTTTCCAGAACCCCTCCGCAACAACAATCTAGCCAAAAGAAACGCTTTCGCGTTCTCATCTCATAAAAATATGCTTAACGATTCTCGATTTATTTATTTATTTATTTATTTATTCTTTGCCCGCTCAAGGGCTGCAGGCCTCAGCTACGTATGTTGTTAGAGAGAAAAAAACAGACGCTCCTTCTTATAAAGTGCTACTGCGTAGTGAGGTCTGTATTCCATCCACTCTTTGACTGAAAGGTTTCTGGTTATACAATGCTGTCTGAGTATTCAGGGTAACAACGTATTCGATGGGAGCAATGAGCTGGCAATGTCGCTTTAGTTGTTCAAGTTCCCAGGAGCGGATGAGGAACAGCAACATTTCATGTGATGTGTACTTGTACTGATCGTTTCATTTTGGCTAAACCATGTGGAACAAAATAGTTTGGGGCAAAGCAGATTACGTGTGGCCCGAAAGATGCGGCAATAAATCTTAAAGGCAATGATAGCCTGATTGCAGCAGGATGCAAGCGGACGAGCGCCAAGACATTTTCGTAGAGAACATCTTGATGAACGTCTCAAGTTTAATTCTCATGTGCTACTGGTTATGAAGAAAGCCACATAACCATTGGAATCTTGCTAAAGGTTCGCCCTTTCTTTCGATTCGAAATTTTGTTGTCATTCTGCTACGCTTTCTTTCTCAGCAACATAATCTACTGCATTTCATTAAGGGGCAATACGTATGCCACTCATTTATCAGCCATTCATCATCTTCGGAACCAAGCATTGAAAATAATTACGTTCAGTAGCTTCATGTCAAATGCGTCATCCTTACTCTGTCCGCATGTAATTTTGTCAGGTTCAGGACCTGAATGATGTTTTCTTTGCATTCTTCTTTGCAATTACATGAATGGAAAGCTTCCCATTCCGTCACTAGACTCAAGCACTTTTCTAAGATGTCATCGACCCGCTTTGCAATGGCTAATAACATTCTATTACCCAAACCCAGGACTACTTATGGCAAGTTTACCTCAAAATTTTCCTCTGTATTCTAGGGATATGCAGACTGGATCTCTCCAAATGTTTAAAAAAAACCTTGCGTTTGCACCTATTATATTTATAATGCTCTATTCTTCATAGTAACGGTTGTCATATTTTAGTATATATGGCTATTTTTTTTGCTCATCTGAACATTTGTGCACCTTATGTTTGTTGTTTTGTCCTTATATGTAAATTTCCTGTAACTTATTTCTATCTTTACCACTGTATGCCATAGTGTTGTTGCGATTTTACAGGAGGTCTCACTCACAGACTCGTGAATTCAGACCCCCTTCTCTATCTGTGTATTTTTCACGTGCGATCTATCATGTATTTCTGATAAGAAATCAAATCAAATCATCGCAGCTGTAGCAGGGTTAGACAGAAAAAAGCTGTCCCCCTGATGCTTAACCTGGCTGATCGTTAGCACAAAAAAAGAGCCAGGCCTGCGCGGAATCGCAGGACAGTGACAGCGTAAGCTGAAGGAGCGACCTTCCTAGAGGCCATTGTAAACGCATGGGGAAACCAGCGCAAGTACAGGTGGTGGGTATCCCCTGCGCCATAACTCTGCGGATTCGGCTTCTCTCTGTACAGCGGTCTGCTGTGCCCGACGTTGCCCTGCTGCAGCCGCGCACGTAACTCTGCGATTCGCTTCTTCAGCAGAGGTCCGCATCTTGCGAGGAGGCGCCATCAGGTATATCGAAGAGCCAAGTCAGGTTCCTGTCGGGGCTGCGCACGTCGCCTGTCGCGTGACGCATGGAACGATATGACAAAGCTGCTTCACGAGGAGGCAGCGCTTCGTAAAAACACATTTCGAAGGCTATGCAGAGGCTATGCGGAGCGCCAATAGATGGCAGCAGTTGTCCTGTTCTTCACGAGGAGCAATAGTGGTTACGGACACGGGCGGCGGCGGCGGACAACTACGGCGCCGTTGTTGTGACCTCATAACAGCTTACGCTGTAATAAACAATATCAGTAGTGCCTAATGTTCGGTTGAGTTCAATCAGAACAGCCAGTGTTGAGGTATAAGGAGAAACAAAAGGGCCATTACTGAGAATGTAGTTTTGAGAAGGCGCGGTCGTTCTAGTGCCTCGGAGAGCTTTTAATCTCGTGGATATAGTTCCACGAGTTACGCCCTACAAAAGTGGGGTGCACAATCTCAGATGCATTGGAAGCGCAATATATTAAAGGAAGCTTTGCAACTATACCAGCCACGACTTCTGTCACGACCGTTCTGCTCACACACACACACACACACAGAGAGAGAGAGAAAAACACGCAGGACACAAAAACAAAAGGCAGAAAAAACGAACCAGTCCAAGCGCGAAACGCGTCCGTGAGATTAGATTGCAGCTGCTTCGAAAGAGGGGCTGACATCATTCAAAACCCTTCCAGTGTAGCAACGGCTTCAATTCATTTATAGAAAGCCCTACCATGAGTTGGCCGCGAAATGTAAAAACTGCAGAAGAGAGTGAATACAATGCTAGGCGGAAAGAACAGCCGTTTTCGCAGTCTACATCTCACCGAATACACCCGAAGGTGAGAGTGAGCGTTTAATGAGAGCTCGCATCACTTCGCTGGCGCTGCACGACTCTACATGGACATTTATTAATGACGACAGTCTTGGGATATTCCAACGCGGAAATTTTGGTCTGTGTGTCTGTGTGTGTGTCTGGCCTGCCTTTCTCTCTGTAATGGCGAAAGTTTAACCCTTTCCTCAACGACCACCCATCTTGAACTGGTAGCTACGTTCATACATGTGAACACAGTCGACCAAAAAGCAAATATTACGCATATCTGAGGCGCAACATCAATACGTAAGTATAAGATGGTGTGTTCATTTAGTAGAAAATACATCGATGCCTAATTCTAAAGAACCTAGTGCTTGTTAGGATGCGCTAAAAATGCGACGATACGAACGGAAAAGCTGACGTTTCCTACGCTTCGGTAAAACGACACGGTGCTGCCACCTACCAATAGCTCTGCGTACTACGCAAGGTTCTTGCATTTCCCGATATCATGGCCAGATGGCATCCATATCTCACGCAGCGCTGCCTCCATTTCATCAATGCCAGACACATGCGGCCGATTCAACATAGACGGGGAGCTGTCAGAGGCAAGGCAAAACATAAATGGCCGCTTGATGATATAGACCACACTCTACAAGACATGCCCAGATAACGCAGGGAAAAGACCGACGAGAAGATTGCAGCGGAGAAGCGCCGGCGTGCCGATGCCCGTCGTCTCAAGCGTGCCCAGGAACCGTGAGAGCAACGAGCCCAGGCCTAGCGAAAGATCGTGAATCGAGGCGCGCCCGGAGGCAACAGGAAACAGACGAGGTGCGCGATATGACAGTTGTCACTGACCTAGAGGCTAAGCGAGCGTACCCGGCGGCTGAACAGACGCCCGAAGCTCCTGCCGAACGGCACATGAGCCGGAACTCATGTATTACGGCCGGTAGAAGGCTATCGCCTTTCGACGACATTTGCAGCGAAGCACGGAGATACGCGGCCAAATTTTTCACTGACAATCTGTCAGTGAGATAAATAATTAGCATTGAAAACAGAGATAAAACACTGGAAAGGAAAGCAACTGCGCGCTGATGCGAAAAGCGAAAGCTAACTGTGCTGCTGCTGGCGACGTTCCACGCTAGCTTGTGTCGTTGTTACTGTCAGAATCATTCTTTCGAAGACGCAGCATCCTCACACTAGCTACTGCTCGATATTATTGATTATCAGATATCGTGCTTCTACCTCAAGTACGATCGCGCAGTGTCTGCTTGCAGAGCTGAAGCACTGTGATGCCTCGTTCACACTGGTAACTCCAGCGTCTACAGTCGACGGAATTCTCTTGCCGCCGAAAACCACGTAGTTTACAGTGCTTACCGCCGCGGAACCGGCGCCGCTGGAAATTGACATGGCGCCATCTGCCGAGCACAGCTCGAACCTTTAAAAATAGTGCGGCATGACCCGGATCTACACGCGGTTCCACCGGTGGTACGCTCGTGCGGACCTTGTCCGTTTTGTTTGCGTGCCTGAGCGAGAAGCGGTACTGCTAGATTCGCTGTGAAACACGTTTTGGTGATGCGTGACGGGCGGAAACATTCGCCGAATAAACGGCACCAGCGGTGGTGTGCTCGTCCTGGAATGCATGAACGCGAGAAGCTTGGCAACGCCGTGAAAATGCTATTCGTTGTGCGAAATTCTGACGTGTACACGTGGATTCTTATTGCGAGTAAGTTGACAGTGGCTGTTATTCGTGACACTACTCAACGCGCAGCGCTTTCCGAAGAACAGTGGGTGTTTACAATCCAGTGTGATGTCCCGACGGGCTTCGAATACAGCGACAATCGCGTCGGACTTGGCCGCCATTTTTCGAATTTGTGACTCGCGCTCGTATTGGTCCGCGGCGGTAAATCCGGCGGCAGCGGCCACAAAATCGCTCCCGGAGGGATCGGCGCGGATAGGGCTGTTTCGGCGGGTCTCACAGCCGCTGAACAGGTTTCTGCGCTGCTCGCGCCGCCGGATTGCTCACTGTGAGGCGGTTGTTTAAGCCACCGATAGCATGCTAACGACGCTCAATGAACTCGGTAGAGAAAGGTTTAAGGCGACCAGCCTACGACCTACTGGCGATGAGAAACGGTGACGCGGTGGTGTGGTGGTTATGGTACTCGGCTGCCACCCAAAAAACGCGGGTTCGATCCCGGCCACGGCGGTCGCATATTAGATGGAGGCGGAGATGCCCGAGGCCCGTGTACTGTGCGTTGTCAGTGCACGGAAAAGTACCCCGCGCGGTCAAAGTGTGGGATTCTTTCTCTTTTCCTTCTGTTTATCCCTTTCCCCTACCCCAACGCATGCTTAACCGTACTCGCGACGTGGGGTGCGCACACTAGCGTATTTTCCTTAACAAGCCATGGCTGCGCAGCTCTGAGCTACTGGATCGATAACGCCCACTTGCTTTAATACTTGCGAAGTTTCGTGTGAATGCTATGGTCCATTTCATCTTGTTATCGGCTGTTACAGACTATTGTTTACACTGCTTTCAGTTATTATGTCGAAGTTGTCTAAAGATGATCAGAGGAAACTTAAAAGTGCCATGGAGGTAAGGCGAAATTTCCATTATCTTTCTGTTCTCGCATCCCGGTTTTTAGTGATTTGGCGGTTTAACGTCCCAAAACCAGCTCTGATTATGAGAGACGCTGTAGTGGAGGTCTCCGGAAGCTTTGACCACCCGGGGTTCTTTAACGTGCACTGACATCGCACAGCACATGGTCCTCAACATTTCGCATCCGGCGAAATGCAGCCGCTGAGGCAGGGATTCGATCCCGCGACCTTCGGGCCCCGGTTTTTATAATGACCATCATTTAACTAACTCTACACCGACATTCTACGTAATATCCATAAATGCATTCATCCTGATAAGAGTGAAAAAAGAACGATTTCAAAGCAGAACATGTACGTGATTTTTATCAATTCTCTTGTTTCTTAGATACAGTGTCGAGACATTTTCAAAAAGGAACCGCAGCTTTATGCAAAGCACGAGGAGGTTATTGTGCCATGAGTCAGTTCTAGATGGCTTGTATCGTCTCCAGGACATTGGCCCCTAATGTCAAGGTCTAACTATTATACAATATCTTCACAACCTATGCCAACTAACGAAGAAAAATGCATACGTGGGTCCTTTTCTTTATATTTTGTGCTTCCTGTTTCTGTCCTTCCTCGTTTGACCCGTACCAAATGCGGGTACCGTAGAACGTTTGGGTTACTCTCATGATTTCTACTTCAGCTAAAATTTCTCCATTTTTATGCATAAATTAGCATAATAATAGAGTAAAATTTTCGAGCGCTGTGTGGCAGTGTGATATGGCATCGTACAAGGCGCAGCAGCACATTTTTTTTTTAGTATTTGAAATAAATATTATACTTTCCGGTGCAAACATGCCTATGGCTGTGTCCCAGAATAGCATTCCGAGCGCAAGAGAATCATTTCGGCAAATTTTAATTCTGGTTTAGGAAAGTGTGTCTTGAGTGCGCTCAACAGCGACAGGATATACGGAAGGCGATGACTTATTCACTCCTACTTACTACATATGCACGGTGCTTGGGTGGGGGAGAGGATGAGGGGAGGAGGACCTGTGGAACCTGAGTGCGCAAATAAAGCAACGTATATTTCGATGGGGCACTCACTAAGCCTGGGTAATAGACCATGCCTCTAATCTGGAAAAGCGAACGACTATCGGTCGTCTAGTGGTTCACTGCTTTCCGAAGGATCGAGGGATCAAATCTCCGGATGCGGCAGCCTTATTTCAAGGGAGGAGAAATGCTTCAGGTCCGTAAACTGAGCGATGTCAGTGCACGTTAATGACTCCAAAGGGTCGAAATTTCCGGAGGTTTCCACTACACCGTCTCTCATATTCACGTTGTGTAAGTGAGACGTAACGCTTCAGAAATTATTAACCTGGAGAAGCTGTGAATAATGGGCACATTTTTGTTAATATACGGACGCCGTATCTAGCCACTCCTAGAATGCGTGCGGGCTTTGCTTTCAGCAACATGTTTACACGATGTACGCAAATGACCCCCTGGAAAGGAACCAACCTTTGTTTTGTGAATTTTGGTACGTAATTCGGGAGACCAAAAAAGTGATCATATTTCACTTCAGGCGGAAACACGCACTTCAGACCGAGACGCATGCTACAAACTTGAATGCAATTACTTTCGAAACTACCACATTTTACGGGCGAGTTGATATAAGTTCAACCAAAGTGTGTTAATTAATAACGCCGAGCTTTGATTTTTCAGTAGCTCCCTCAGAGTGACCCCATTTTCTGGTCTTCTTTAGCTCGTTAAGGACGAGCAATGCGAGTGAAGATATATCCGTCGAGCCTCCCAAAGGAGCTCTAAAAATTAAAGATGAAATTCTTATGTTGCGCTATTATCTTATACTCGTGGTAGTATTTCGACTTTGATTTGACTTCGTGAGTGAAACTTTCATCTTACATAGAATTATATTCTGAAAAATGTGTTTACGCAGTTGTTCTACAGAAACGGGCCATTGTTCCTAACCACAGCTGTGAATGGGATTGTAACCGGGAATACCCGCATTTGCTGGTCTTCTCAAGCAGCCAGCGGTTCTAATCGTGACATTCGGCACAACCTAACGTATTACACACAAGGCGACAAGGTTAGTACTTAAACATTCATAAAAGTTCTCTGTATAAATCGGGTAACTGCAGGAGCGTCAATGCACGATGGTGTATAGGGCGCAAAAATATTTAGTTTGCAGCATACCGAGAATGACTGATATAAGGAAAGTAATGTGAGGCCTATTTCTCCTAGCGCCCATATCAACTCGTGCAGCGTACTTCAGTACCCTTCCAAAGAATATCGCCCTTAGGTAGCTTGACTAAGTATTAATATACCACTAATTAATAACTTAGTATGTTAACGTATATTAAGTTATTAACATGCAATGATGTCATATATAAAGCAATAGCGTTACGTCATAAATACACAACACCATTAATGCGTCACTCGCATCAGTGAACATAGCACAGGCACGTACATATTAGTTGGCCAGAAAAACGAAGCGCGTTCAATACCAGTGAACTCCTTGAGCAAATCGGCAGAGGCGCAGCATGCACGGACGTTTAGCTCTTTACCTCGGTGTCAGTGTGTTGCTCAATGCATTATATTCTAACACCTTCAACATGCTTTTGGAAGCAAGAACCCTGAAGAAGGTATTTTACTGGAAATAATTAAGTAATGTTTCGAGAAAACACGTTCTCGGAGCATGTTTGTGGCATGTGCCCCCACAGACAGAGAAGGCAATTATCGAGTCAACATGAACACAACTAGGTAAGAATAATGGACAAATTGTTTCTGAAAGAAGAGCACTTCTTCGCATGTAGGCCATGAAATCAGGGTGAATATGACGCTGCGCAGAGCAATTGTTAAGGAAGTGATTTGTTTAAATAAATGTATACCCGTAGTGAAAATTTGGAGTTCTTCTTTATCTCTACGGCGGGACGGGTACATTTGAGGGCGTTCGAGGTATCAAGCGAGCGCCAGTGAGGGAGTGAGTGAGTGAGCGAGTGAGTGAGTGAGTGAGCGAGGGAGGGAGTGAGTGAGGCTAGAATTTCGGCATGCCACGACCTGATACTTTTTCTTTTCGCAGAAATCTGAGCACAACTTTTGCAGCATAAGCAACAACGTAACGATAACTAGGGTACGCACGACACGCAAGAGTGTTTTATGACATTGTGACGAAAGCGAAAATAGTGTGTCATTAACTTCATATCTTCGTTTGAGCCAAGTTAAAAGACTTTTTTTAGGGGCGAAGCTCCTTAAGGTTTGGGTCTGTCCATCCGTTGTAGTGGCGCGTTACCTACCAGGAACGCGCTACTAGGAGGGCGGGTGTGGGAGGCGCGCCATCGGCGCGTGTCTCCCGGCGCGCGAGCTCTCTCGCTCTTCCATCTGCTGTCTTGTGAGAGAGAGACAGAGAGAGCGAAAGGCGCGCGTTGACTATGGAAACGCTCTTTCTTCGATGAACGCGCTACCAGCTGGCAAAGAAGGAGAACGCGCCCTCACCCGGGAGAGACAAGCTTGACGCAAGCAGCGTCTTCTAGCGAGTTTCTTGATTGAAAATACCGTCTGCTCGCGCTGGAGAACCGTTCACCGGCCACCCATATATATATATATATATATATATATATATATATATATATATATATATATATATATATAATGTGTGTGTGTGTGTGTAGGCACTGGATCTTGACTTGCAATGAAGTGCCGGAGGGAGATTTCACTTCTGCGTAGTTGAACCATAAGGATTCGTAGCGTGTGGGTTAACTAAATTAATCCGAAACTCGGCACGATCTACGATGAACCTCCGGAGCTTCGCCAACTCATCATCATTCACTCCGTGGATATGCTGTGAATTTTTTTCGGGTTCTGCAAGGGCCAACCAAATATTATTATGCCTTACAAGAAACACGTTTTGCTTAATTGGCATTGCAGACAAACAGAAGGACACCGGTGGACGTCTTGAAGATCTAATTGGAAACGCTTGTCTACGGAATCTTATCAGCTATTTAGCACATATAGCATTATTCAGATATAGCTGAACGAATGGTAGTCATAAATAGTAGCCGAACACTTCGATCCTCCATATTTCATAAGATCGTCCGCGTATCGTTGTTGATACCTTAGAATTTTTCTTTATGCGCGTGTTTTCAATTCACATTACTGCCGCGGCATAACGCAAACGGATTCTGTTATGGTGTTCTTTAGAGGTCTGTCCTTTAACAAAGAAATAATATAATTACAATTTGCACCAGTAAAATTAAACTGTTCTTTCTTTCTTATTTCAGCAACAGACTTACATGTGAGTTTCCAATACCTAAGAATTTCAATTCAGTATTATTTCTCTTTAGCCTTCCCGCTGTACTCTTTGAAGGTACATATTTAATGACTAAATACGCATTGCAGATAAAACATTGTAGTAATTAGAGTGCAATTGATAGATTGGTGAGCATAGATTGGTTGTGGCAAAAAGTTCGTCATATGCTAGGTCTCCATTCAGAACGAGCACAAATTACCGAACATAATTTTAGGCTGTGTACTGAAGCTGTCGCCCTGAGTATTGTTTATAGTTTGACTCGCACACGCTCGCGGTGCTCAGATTTAGCAGTGCGTGCCGACATCGGAGCTGAACAGGTCCAGCGTTTCTAGGGTTGCGCAATATTCCACATCGCATATAGTTTTCCAATTGCCTTTCCTTGTCATTCGACTCGCATTTAAATTTTACGGTCCGAATTATTCCAACTTTATAATTGACTGACAAAATGCTCATGACCCGGAACGTGAGCCAATGCACGTGTGGTACGCTTTCCCGCATAATGATCATGTACTGCAGCTAAAGTAACACAAGCCTACTGTAGTAGAGCTAACTGTGCCGTGCGGTGGTGTTAACACTTGTGTACTGCAAGGAAGTGAGGATCAGTTTGCACAGTGCCCTGCGGAACTGTTCTTTTTAGGGGCGTAGCTCCTTAGGGTGGCGGTCGTTCCCTCCTCTTAGTAGTATGTATGTAGCCACCTCGCGCGCCGCGCGCCGGGAGGCTCGCGCTCGCCCTCCCCGCGTGCCTCCCGGCGCACGAGCTCTCTCACTCTTCCATCTGCTGTCTTGTGAGAGAGAGATAGACAGAGAGAGACAGAGAGTGCGCATTGGGCAATGTATAGAAGTGCATCCGCACTTTTTGCGAGTCCGCCGCGGTGGTGTAGTGGTTACGGTACTCGGCTGCCACCCAAAATGCGCGAGTTCGATCCCGGCCGTGGCGGTCGCATTTTCGATGGAGGCGAAAATGCCAGAGGCCCGTGTACTGTGCGTTGTCAGTGCACGTTAAACCCCAGGTGGTCTAAATTTCCGGAGCCCTCCACTACGGCCTTTCTCTCCTCTCTATCTCTTTCACTCCCTTTCCCCCACCCTCACGGACGCTTAGCCGTGCTCCCTACATGGGCTGCAGAAATTAGCGTCCTTTCCTAACCGAACCACAATCAATCAATCAATCACTTTCTGCGACCAGAAATTACGATGATCATAGGTTCAGGTACGAGATCGGATTGCAGGCGTCTCCGGTAGCCGTCACCTCATTGCCCATTAGCGGCGATTGACCGGTGCATAACTGTACGCTTCGCATCTCTTCCGGTTTCACGTTGGTGGAGCTTTATCACCGCTGGATTTGAAAAGAACGAAATTTCAGGGGCGAAGCTCCTTAGGATGTGGGTCGTTCCCTCCTCTGTAGTAGTAGTAGTATGTATGTAGCCACCTCGCGCCGCCGGAAGGCTCGCACTCGCCCTCGGCGCGTGCGTTGACACGCAGTGGAGCGTTGACACGCAGTGGAGCGTTGACACGCAAAGGAGAAAGAGAACTAGGAAGCTCACCAGCAAAAATACGACTCTAAGAGAACTGACAACAAAGAGCGTAAAGGGAAAAGTCAGAAAGGCGAAGATTTACTGGAGGGCAGCGATGGAAAGCAAACCGACTCTGAATAACTACCGAGAGGGCAAAAACGAAATAAAGAGGGAGGCATTTTATGATAATTCAAGAGGAAGCGCTTTATTGTTAGAAGCGAGATCGGGCTGCCTTAGAACGCGTATTTTTAAAGCGAAATTCAGTAATGAAGAAGAAAAATGCACATGCTGTGAGGAAGATAGGGAAACGACGGAGCATGTTCTGATTGAATGCGGAAATATCAGCCCAAGTGTACGTTTGGGCACCACCCTACAGGAAGCCTTGGGTTTCATGGCGAACAACGGGAAGCTGAACATAGCCGCGATTGAAATAAGTAAGAGAGGTTAGAATACTGGTGGCAGAAAACTAGAGAGAACGGACAAAAATAATTATAGGGATAAATATGGACTTCCTGCCATAAGGGGCAAGGAACTAAGCTATGAATTTCCGTTTCTGCTATGGTATGATCGATTTGATTGAAGTAAATTTAAAAAACATGAGTAAAATTTAAAGAGAGAAAAGAAAAGTTCTTAAATCTTCTTACGAGCCTGGTGGCGCACATGTCACCGCCCCGTTACAAAGGGGAAGCTCATAGCATCCATCCATCCATCCAGCCTGCCTGCCGGCGCGCGAGCTCTCTCTCACTCTACGGTACCGAAGCCATCCATGTCCGAA
>CM023490.1:46546406-46591073 GCA_013339685.2 Hyalomma asiaticum
TGCTTATTGGCCTGACTGGCTCAGAAAGAAGTTCCCCTTACATCAAAACTTGCATTCTAATCTTATCCACAACCATAGGTATCATATATCAGAAATCGGGTCATCCGCTTTCAATCATAGAAGTAAATATCACATTTTCGCAGGATCAATTTCAACAGTTGGATTTATAGTGCCAGTTTTCGATGCCTTAACAATGATGCCTTGGTGAAGATAATCTTTGGGAAACGACTAAAATATAAAGTAATCGTTTCTGCGATCTGTGGCAAAAACAATCTGTGGCCAAGAGTACAAAGCAACTGCTAACGGAGAGTACTGACCTTGTGCCTGTGTATCATGAAGGCCTCGAAAAAGTGGTTCGAGGAGGATTGCGCCCAGTGGATCAGCCCTTCATCGCAGTTACCTATGTTCAACAAATGGACCTGCCCAGGTACTAATGCTGTATTCTGACTTCATGCACTTTTTTCTCAAGCCATTGACCATAATCAACAAAATAAGCTTCACTTAGGGGTTCGAAGACTGCAAACAGCTAAGCTCACGGTACTACCTAGCTGTATCTAGGTTGAGGTAAGTTTTCGTGGCGTTTCTGCGCGGTATCGATAGAAATCGGAAAGAATATTCAGACATTACGTTACGTACGACATTGTTTATTTTTCAGTATTTTTTTCGGCTCATAACTCTGGAACTGCGGATCGCCGATATTTAGCCGCCACTTCACTGGCATGATATGTGCGTCGGTTTGAAGTCGTCTAAAACGCTTTCGAGCACCGGCGCAGCGGCTCTAGCTCTACGCTTCCTTTCTTTTCGGGAGTGGTGCAATTCTTCGGTCACCCCTTCTTCACGAATATGCAGTCGGTGCAGACTAGCGGGGCTTTCTGTCGCCGCATGGCGACGTGGAGCTTTTATTGGAAGGATCGGTGCGGCGACGTCAACTCGCACCCTTGGCGAGACTCAGTGGGGCAGGAATCAGCGACACGCCTGGGCGAAGCTAGGCAATGTAGTTGCGCTGCTATTTTCAGTTGCATCTGATAAAATGCTTTCGTCTTAAAGCCGTAGTGGGTTAAGGCCATGCACGAGCGCAAGAGAAGAAAGAAGTCTGAAGGAACGCCTCCGCCTTGATGTAGTAATGGAAGGCACGAGCTCATGAGAATAAAGAACTTCCTGCGCAAATTCCGCAGAACCGGCATTTCATAGAAATAGGTACACAGACACTTCTGTCAAATTGATTTGATGGTGTTCATTTGATGGAACCCCTGCTAATTTGATGAAAAGAACCGAAGGATTCCGTCGCCGTTTGACTGTTCAAACAGCATTCCTGTTAAAGTAGCCGGTTCCATAGTCCAGAGAACTTATAAGCGTGAAATGCCTGCCTCCTTAACAAGCACGACTAGCAAGCAGGCGCGTTAGTGGCGGGCACTGCGGCGACATTTCTTGATAGGGAGAGAATTATCGCTATCGCAGCTAATCGGATAGCTGGCTGCGCCCCTGCGTAGCGCGAGATCGTCAGCTGGCCTTAATCCTGGAAATGCTGCCAGCCAGGCGGCACCGGCCGATGCGATCCTCCTAGGAACACGCCGATCCTGCAGGCAATTGTGATTCCAAAATCTGGTTGCAGCAATTTGTTGTCATTGAACGATCACAAATGTGGGGTGACCGGTCTGAGCCTTGAAAGCGTCGGTACGGAAAATTACACATAAAAGTGCGCCGTACACAAAGTTACATCTAGATTGCGATTATTACGAAACGTGAGAAAGCATTCAGAAGCAGTGTTCTTGTTACTTGTTTGGCGGTAATCGGTGTATGTAATGTGTTCCTCCGCAAAAGGTTCGCAGCCCAGGACCAATTCTTCCAACTTTTGGCGTATTGTCAGGGTGATCCCGTATGAGTGCCCGGATGATCTCGATTGAAGGAGAGATTGATTGAGCTTCACCGTGTATTTGCTATCAGCACGCCGCCATCTACTCAACTGTCCATGATGTGACAGCGTCGTTTCCGCTTCGCAACGCCGCGTCGACTGTATCATCGGCTGCGGAAAGCCAAGCGCTGACTGCAGTTGTTGCAGCGGCGGGTAAGGCTCGGCGATATCCTATCGCCTTCAAAAATGGGGGACCAAAGATGTGCAAGCCGACGAGCCGCTAACCAAAGAACGAGTAAGACGACTTCGATCCGATACCGACTGTCGCACCGTCTCAGTGGCGACGAAGTCGTCGCTATGTCCTTTCACTGTGAAGTTTGGAGTGACCGAAAAATTGATTGATTTGTGGGGTTTAACGTCCCAAAACCAGTTCTGATTATGAGAGACGCCGTAGTGGAGGGCTCCGGAGATTTCGACCACCTGGGGTTCTTTAACGTGCACTGACATCGCACAGCACACGGCCTCAACATTTCGCCTCCATCGAAATGCAGCCGCCGCAGCCGGGATTCGATCCCGCGACCCTCGGATCAGCAGCCGAGTACCATAGCCACTAGACCACCGTGGCGGGGCGACAGAAAAATTGCGTGCCTTACTCCAACTCATCGCGTAGGAGTGAAAGCACAGCGAACTGTCAAGCACACGAGGTCTGCTAGAAAAGTATCCGACCTTATTTTTTTTCTTTTGCGAAAACCTGATGGATACGAAACAAGCCCGCTTACATCAGCCGACCTTGAACCTTCGTGCGCATGCGCGAAATTTTTTCCTGCTTGCCGACAGCGTCAGTCCCGGGGACGAAGCGTTTGAGTGAGGTAGTGCGCTGCGCTCTCGTCGGTTTTTGAATGCGAAGCATTTCTTAGCGAACTTCGGCGGCTTTGAGCGTATCTATCTATCTATCTATCTATCTATCTATCTATCTATCTATCTATCTATCTATCTATCTATCTATCTATCTATCTATCTATCTATCTATCCAGCCGCCTACGATTTTGTGCTCTCCTGGCTGTTTCGCTGATCGGATGTTTACGAAAATTGGTATGCCACATGACTACATGACGAACATATATGACAGGTCATAACACGAAAATCATGATATGCATGTCATGAGTGGCATGATTTACATGCCACGGTCTTAGTGCTCTCCTGCCCCGCCACGGTGGTCTATTGGCTAAGGTACTCGGCTGCTGATCCGAGGTTCGCGGGATCGAATCCCGGCCGCGGCGGCTGCATTTCGATGGAGGCGAAATGTTAAGGCCCGTGTGCTGTGCGATGTCAGTGCACGTTAAAGAACCCCAGGTGGTCGAAATCTCCGGAGCCCTCCACTACGGCGTCTCTCATTATCACAGTTGGTTTTGGGACGTCAAATCCCACAAAAAAACAATTAGTGCCCTCCTGGCCGTTTCGATAATGGGATGTATGCGGAAATTGGTATGGCACAACATGACTGCCTGACGAACATAAATGGCAGGTCATAACACGAAAATCATGACATGCATGTCATTAGCGACATGATTTACATGTCATGCGTTTCCTTAACGGGATGTATACGAAAATTTGCATGCCACAACATGAGTGTATGACTATCATAAATGACAGGTCATAACATGAAAATCATGACATGCATGTTATGAGCGACAAGATTTACATGTCACGGTCCTGGCGCTATACTGCCGTGTCGTTAATGGGATGCATACGAAAATTGGTATGGCACAAGAATACTGCATGACGATCATAAATGACAGGTCCATAATGTGAAAATCGTGACATGCATATCATGATCGGCATGATTTACATGCCACGCGTTTCGTTAATGGGATGTATACAAAAATTGCTATGGCACAACACGACTGCATGACGAACGTAAATGACAGGCCATAACATCGGAATCATGATATGCGTGTATGACCGGCATTGTTTACATGCCACATTCTTGATGCTCTTGCGGCCGTTTCGTTAATTTCATGTGTACCAAACTCGGTATAGCGAGAAAACAATGCAAATCCATTTTAATTTCCTGATGCATGCTTCGCATTTCCTTGATTCCCACTGCACGTGGGATCTGCCAATTTTTTGTTGCCGTCAACAGCAAATTGCCGTATTCATCCTGCACATTCCTCGCACTTCATTCGGACTTTTTCGGCGAAAAACAAGATTCCTGTGGTTGAACAGCCTCCTTACTCTCCTGATATGGCCCCCTGCGACTTCTGGCTGTTTCTCAAAATCAAGAGGCCATTGAAAGGAGCGCGATTTCGGAAAAGAGAGGACATTATGGCTGCGACGACAGCTGTGCTAAACTCCATTCCGAAAGCGGCCTTCTGGGAATGCTTCCAACAATGGCGGCACCGCTAGGAGAAGAGTGTGGCTTCCCAAGGAAACTACTTTAGGGTGATTAAGTTTCCAAGGCTCCAGTAGTGCTAGTTTTTTTTTTCGGACAAAGGTCGGATACTTTTGTAAAAGCCTCGTAGAAGTGAATGTTAAAGCCAACAAGGTAGGGCGGCCAAGTTTGAATGTAATTGGAGGAATTCAAACAAAAAAAGCAAGGCATGTTCTTTCAAAAGTTGACGCAATGTAATCTTTATAAGGGGGCAAGAGATTTGCGTCACTAATTCTGTTTATCCGTTCCTGCGCCTGAAAAGAAGCACAAACTAGCACGCTGGCATTATATGTTGACAGATGCATGGAGCAAAAGAATACTCTCTTATAATTAGACGTCAAGCTATGCAGCGTGCTTCGTGAACGACCGCAATATTTTCGAGTTATTCCTTTATACGGCTGGCATAACAAGCATGACAGATTGCCAGTTACACAACGGCGTTCCCCATATCAATTTCAGTCGAGATAACGATCTGTCTTTGTCAGAGCTTTATTTACGCTGCAGAAATTCAGTGCAAGGTATCAGACGTCCAATGTCAGAAAGGTTCAAAAGAACATCAAGCTGACGTCAGTTTTGCAACATCAATCTACGAAATTCCTCAAAATCATCCAGTTTTACTTAAACTGTGAATTTGAGACCCCTTTATATTGAAGATATGGACAGAAACAGCTAAAGGAAAGAAATTGAGCTTAATCACACGATGCGAACGGGACATCCAGCAAAGCTATATCTAGCGCTACGCGCCTATTACGCTGCTTGATTTTCGCACGAAGGCTTCAAATGACGTCGACCAGCGGTTTCAAAAGAAGCTGCAATCTCGTCTTTACTGTGAACGCATGGAAAGGGTTGCCATTTTTCACAAACGCGTGATCATCCATCATGTAGTTGCGATGCTCGTTTTGTGGTGGTCCTTATTTGTGGTTTCGGGTTCTTTCTTTTCCGGTAAAGAAGTGGCACAAGGTTGCTTAGGAATATATTTTCTTCTTGCCTTTGTAGGCTGCAAACATATTTATGTTGTTTCAACCCACAGTACTGGTTTCCAAGAATAACACATGCGCTTTACCGAAAATCCCTCATTTCCATGGAATTATTATTCATGGATACTGAGCCCTATGTTGTGTGCCTGACTGCAAAGAAAGATATGCCGCTTGCTTTCAGTTGTTGACCTGGCGTTTTATGTTCGTGCCACGAAATTTTGCGACCATCGAGAGGTATATGTGTACACCTTCGCTCTAAAAAGACCATACATCCCGTCGCTGTCTACATTACAGAGACAGCCACTGATTTTTTCGCGCGCAGATTGTTTCGACGGTAGGACAGAGGGCGCCATCCTTGTCGGTTACCTGTTGACAAAGGGGGGTGGTGCTCGGTGGGACCAGTCTCACTGAGCACTACTAAACTGATGGATGACATTGACTTGGCCTCTCTTTTATTGGCGTATATTGGTTTTTCTGTGCTTTGAGTCTTCGTCACTTTTTTGAATTTCTACATCTTGGCGAACTTGAGCAACGTTGACCATATCTATCTATCTATCTATCTATCTATCTATCTATCTATCTATCTATCTATCTATCTATCTATCTATCTATCTATCTATCTATCTATCCGCCCACATCTCAGTGCTCTCTAGGTCGTCTAGTTCGCTTGACAGGAACCGAAATTGGTGCGGCAGCATATCAGTGTATGACGCAGTGGCATGATTGACCAAGATATGACTGACGTTATAAACTTGCAAAGCACATCACGATTTATGACGATACGATCGCATGTGGCTCATACCTGTAATGCTTGGCCGAGTGTAGGCGGGTATGCGCCACAGCCAGAGGTGGTTCAGTGTCAACATTACATCCTACGGCAATCAAGGAACGGCCAAAACACTTATATATTGATTACGACCCACTTCGCGTTGCTTAAAAGTACCGTATTTGTTGTAGCAGGCGAAATAAACCTGCATATCCCAGGCAAACAGTCATACAAGCGTGACGTGAAGACCAAAAGCAACTAACGACACGGTAGATGCGATGAAGGAATCTAACCAGGGCCAACGACTTGTCAAGCAGGCAACGCTGGCAGGCGTGCACGGCTGCTCTCTCGCACACTGCATACACACTGAAACTACCTATCTCATCAACAATTCTGGTGATTATGCTTGTCTAAGTGGTTCACGAGTGTGTAACAGCCCATGGATGGCAATCTAACAAAACTTATAAACGTACTGCTGCCACTCAGTATGTTTTCCTCAAACAATATTCGATCCCATAAGATTACCCTAACGAACTAAGCTGAGGATATGCACGCCAGCACACAGTAGTGTGCACTAGTCTTCCACAAAGCGGGAGTCTTTGCAATAACGTGAGAGCCGACGTCGCATCAGGCATCAGTTACACCTCGTGCTGCCGATGAGGTGTAGTTCGACAAGCATCCCCAAATGGCCCAAATTTTCACGGTGTCTCGTAAGCCCACAATATGCACTTAACTACTGAGTTTTCACGTTGGCGTTTATCCCAATCTTAACACTTGGCTGGATGCCAAACACTTTCGCATTGGCCACCTCACTAACTGCTTCACATTACATCTATTGCCACTGCGTGTATACCTGCACGATTGTTTCTTTTACGTTCCTGGACCTTCTCTTGTCCGGGCTAATGGAGATCCCCTGCTATGTGTCGCAAATGTCAAGAGTGCGTTCGCAAACACTGCCCGCAAGTAAGCTGCTTGGCGCCACGACAACTGACATGTCCGTGCTTGAGCCAAACAATAAACACACAATATTGTTGTGTGCGCCCCATGCGCGTCACCTTTGGCTAGCAGTCTAGGCTTCAGAAGACAAGCTGCGAATAACCTGTGGGAGCAAGTGTGCTCGTATATCGGTGTTTATAGGTGTTTGTCTCTTTGCCCGACTGAGGAAACAGCGAAGGTGGGACAAATAGATCTTGCGCTGATTGAAATGCTCCCAAAGATGCGCGATAGTGTCTGCAGGGATGTTATTGTTTGACTGCAGACATAGTGGACACGTCAAGGTCAGCTTGTCGTCATCATGGATCCAAGTACTTTGCGTCGAACCAAACGAGAACTAGGAAAAAAGCGCCAAGCGCATGGGATTGTTCAAGCTGGAAAATAGCGCGACAACCAAGGGCCTTCTTTAGGAGACTGACAATTCGTCTGTCGAAAAAGAAAAATTACAGTTCCTGGGAAACGGCAGGCATCGCACACTTCAGTGAGTCTTCTCTTTTGTTGCCATGTGCTTTTCTTGTGTATGATAGTTTTTTTTCTTTCGCTACTGACTTGAATATCACCTTGTTACTTCCTTTTACCCTTATTTATATAGGTGATGCATCAGTGATGAAAGTTCAGTTGATGTTCAGCGGTTGTATGTGATTTTTTTTCGTAATGATTGCTCCTGTCGACGCAGTATGCGTGGTTCATGTATCACCAACTCGCCCAATCGTCCACTCAGGTCTTCAGAGAATCAGGCTAGTTCATTCAGGTCCTCCGAGATATAAGTGGCCAGGAGCGAATCCCAGGAGGCCTTGCTCACCGCGTTGAAGCATGTATTCTGTCCCTCAAGTTTCGATAGAGTTGTCGGAGCGCAGTAACATCAGACTGCGTGCGTGGATAGAATAGAAGCCTTTCGGTGCCGCATGTTCTCGAGCTTTGGCCAATCAGCGGTGGCTTAATGAACAGCCCACTAGTTGGACAGGGACGAAACAGTTGCCTAGGGTCCTTCTAACGGAGCCCGTTCCCCATTACAGAGAGTCAAACTCGGAACAACAAGTTTTACAGCTAAGGATTCCCAGCTGTCTGTCTATCCTGCTGGTAATCAATAGCACACATGAAGCTGTGTGCTGCAACAGTGTTGTATATTTTTACTGTTCTCTTATTTGATAAAGAAAGTAGGTGGGCAATAATTTTAAGACGCACATGAAGGGCAAGAACTCATGAGTGCTATTTATTTACTCTAGGTAGTGTTCCGCCAAATTTTAGTTGTTATGGCTTGCATAAATAATCTGACGGATTGTATTGAAGCGTGATCCAATTGAAATGAGCTCTTCTCGAACGTTTTTTCATTCGTTACAACATAATGGATTATTATAATATAAAAAGCAAACAACCATATATGAATATCCTGAGACGCGTCTCAAAGGCTATTCGTCTCATAGAACCACTGATATATGATAGGCAGCATTTTGAGTGTCATTTTTCGAATTGTGGAGAACAATACCTTTGGGCACTTGATATAGTTAGTGTGTTCAGCCCATGGTCACGATAATGTGCAGCATGAGAAATAATTGCTTATCATTACTCGTGCTTCAGTTATCGATCATGCAACTTCACCGAAAAGTCCTAAGGTACGCTAAGGTTTTAAGCAATGGAAGCTGCTCAGTAATACAAAACACTTTCAGACGTTTAGACATGATTGCATGCTTCGGTGACTAAATGGAGAGGAAGAGATATAAAGCACTTCGGAAAGCGCATTAGCTCCATGAAATTAGTTTCGTTTTTTTTACCATTGCCTGAGGCTGAACGAACAATACAGACGCTTCATTATAGACCATGCAATTCAGTCAGCTCTTACAGCCGAGTAAATGGCTCAATGCCACCTTCGTGCACTGCTTCACACTTTGTGCTATCTGTTCTCCACATCCTAAATGAGGTAGGCTTCCTTTATCGACACCGCTGACTGGCTGGATGTTCTCATTCATATTCTGAACACGCGGCACAATCTCAGTTGTAAGGAGAATGCTGTTTCAGCTGTTCTCAGACTACAGTTAACTCTGACGTCCCCAGGCTGTGTGTGTGCGTCCCCAGGCCCCGCGAGCATATAAATGACCACCGCAAGAAAGAACAACTCTTCGAATCCTATGAGGTTTTCAAGGCGCCGTAACTTGCGAGCGCTTTCTTTCAGACATAGCCTAGTTGGGTTAGGTCCGTTAATAGCTCGGCTGGGTATCACGTTCTGCGACCGCAGCAAAAACACTTGAGTGGGATTTCCTCTTCCCATTGCGACAATCAGAGTTTGGGTCTCATACATACACAGGAAGTCACCGTTAGAAAAACGCCATATATGGCGATATGAGGAATTGAGCATATCTGGCTGTATATGGCTCGTGCGCGTATGTTGCCGTATTGCCCATATTGTGATAGAAGCATATGTGGCAATATAAGACCTGCATGAAGAATGCCAGTCAAAGTCTGAGACATGTATCAGGCAAATGCGGCCACATATTGACACGTGCCATACATAGCCAGATATGCGTATATTGCCAGATATGCATATCTGTCCTATTATAGCACGTGTCCGTATGTGGCCGTATTTGCCCAATACATGCCTCAGTCTCTCACTGGCATTCTTCATGCACGTCTTTTATTGCCACATATGCCTCCATCAAGACATGTGCATATACGGCTACATACGTACATGAGCCATATACAGCCAGATATGCACAATTCCTCATATCGCCATGTATGGCATTTTTGTAAGGGCATACTCGTCTCCCCACGGTGCGGCCCCAGGAACTTATGCACCGATATTACGACATGGGCTTTGTACGCAGCTGTCTTACACTTACGAAAGGTCTAACCACGAAAACAGCTAGCTTGCTCTAACCAGCACTCCGTCGTCCCTAAATTATGAACTCCTCTTCGTTCCCTAAGAGCGCCCACCTTGGAACACGTTGGAATTGTTTGTAAGAATATCATTATTCACGGGACGTCCGCTGTGTTAATAATGGCTTGTCCAAATCCTATATTCATAAGTCAGGCACATCCCAGGGTTGGAATGCTCGAAACTGCTTAATAGTGTCTCACAACATGAATGGCAGGAGTCAATAATAGGAAGTTCCCTAGGGATGAAAGTAAAAAAAAAATATGTGACTGCTTTTCTGCAGGTCGAGGGAGCATGTTGATGAACTGTTAAAGCGGAGATAATGTGTTCATCTTGCGTTGTTGCTCTAGGAGACCTTTGGGCATGGAATGGTTCCTATGAAGGGATTTGTGGCAGCGCCTCAAGATGTGCTCTAGGTGTCTTCTTATAGCTTTACACTAAAAAACATTCCTTTTGGTAACGTGTGCGGTTACGGGACGTATTTTCTGCCATTACGAAAGATACTGCTCGCGTTGTGTGCCTCTTCTTGAGTGGTAGTATGCTAGAGCTACCACGAACAGACAAAGAAACAAAGCGTTGTCCCGCAAGCACTGTCGTCAACAGCGGAAGGGAAGAGGTTGCTAATTGAAAAAAGGGATGACATAGGTCAGACTGTCGCAGTGGTTTAGCGGTTACGGTAATTGGTTTCTGGGACATAGCACGCCGTCTAAATCCCGACCACGGCAGTGGAATTTTTTGATGAAGGCGAGTATTTTAGAGTCAATATAGTGTGCTTTTTCGATGCAAATTAAAGAAGCGTATGTGGTGATGATTTATGGACCCATCATATCTTATGGACCCGTCATAGTCATCCCGTGGCTTTGACACGTAAAACCCCGGCGGTAAGATTATATTTTGCCGGACGCGCAGAACAATCGCCAGCAAGCGAAACAAACGAAGTATTGAATGGTTCATTGACGCTCTTTTCACCTTTAGAATTAAAAAGAAAAAGAGCCAGGCCTGCGCGGAACCGCAGGACAGTGACAGCGTAAGCTGGAGGAGCTACTTTCTTAGCGGCCACTTTAAACGCTTGAGGAAACTAGTGCAAGTAGAAGTGGTAGGCATCTCCTGCGCCATAACTCATCATTTTGCCATGTAGGGAAGTACCCACTACGCCATAATTACCAGTGCCTCCGTAATGGGTTCAGAGCTACAAAGCATGCCGCCCGTTGTTCTTTCAAATGATTCCTCGACCTCGTTATACAATCCATTTTCGCGTCGTGTAGCGGTGTATTACTATTTTTCAACGTAACATTACGTTTGTTAATGCCATTCGTCGGCAGACGTTATACCTGTTTATGTCTTTTAGCGATGATTTTTCAACCACAGGCGTTCCGAACGGTCGCGTTTTTCATGTTCTCCGCCACAAAGGATTCATCGGCCCTGGGCCGAGGTGCTGCTTCAGCTTCGTCCAGCAGCAACGACTACCGTATTCTGCTTCCTAGACTTCCCACCGGTAAGCTGGTTGCGGACTCTGTTTTTCGGCACGCGGACTTAGCTGGTCGACCTTACGGGGTCCAAGACATTATAGATGCTCTTCGGGATGTCATCGATTTAAAGGAAATAAGTTCGATAGGACAGTTTCAAATGTCCCATGTATGGATGGTCTCGTGCAAGTCGACGTCGACGAAAACAAAGCTTGTCACACGCGTTGAATTTCTCGTTAAAAATCGACGATGCCTTGTGATTGATCCGGAGCCCACAGAAGTCAAGATGAAACTCCTATGGCTTCCTGAACGCTTAGAAGACGCATATATTAGGGAAGCGCTGCAGGCTTTTGGAAAGGTGAAGCTCATATCAGCAGAAAGCTGGAAAGTGGCGGAAATGCAGCAAATGCGCACGCTCAATCGTGATGTGGTGTTGTCCCTTGCTGATGGTGTCCGAGTGGGCGCTATTCCTCACGTCCTTTGTATCTGTGGAATAAAGAGCCTTGTACTGATTCCTGGCCGTCCACCACTGTGTTTGCGCTGCAATAAGGTCGGGCACATCCGGCGTAATTGCAGGACTCCTCACTGTGATGAGTGTCGCCGTTTTGGTCATTCAGCTGAAGACTGTGTTGTCACCAACGCCAATAAGCTGCGACAACGCGACCCGCAACCGGATGAGAGCCTTCAGGAGCATATCATGGATGCAACGGAAGTTCTGGACGCGACGGGAGGCACTCCGTCGGCCACAGTCGAAGATGAATACAACAAGATGCCCCCTGAAGGCGCGAGGCCATTAACCAACGGTGCGACAGGAAGCCAAGGTCCAAGCCATCCGTGCAAGAACCTGGACCAAAAGTGTTGTGAGCAGCCTGCGACAACGGGGAGCGTCCCTGAGAAGTGCGCCGCTGCGGATACTTCGAAGCCTTGCGCCTCAGTTTCGCAGCAGTCTCTACATTCCGGTACAACGTCAGACGATGACATGCATTGTACTGAAGCGGCTACAATTCCTAAGAGGCGAGCGACGTACAGCTCCGATTCAAGCAAGGACAGTGACGCAGCGAGTGTGACTAGGAAGCCGCGTCGTCGCCGAGTGTCCAAGCACAAAGGAAATCGCCGGCGATCACGATCTAGGAGGCCTGGTGTAGGTTCAAGGGAAGCCTCGCCATCATCCCCCAGGGCGGACCACGAGAAACACTAAGCACAAGGGAAGGTAGTCACCATGGCGCACTCCGAGCAACTTACATTTGCTACCTTGAATGTATACGTGGCCTTAGGTCTTTGCAGAAACAAGCGCAGCTTCGCAGGCTTCTTACGAGAAAGCGTATAGATTTTGTCGCTCTGCAGGAAACGAAGATTGATGGTGACGAAGAGACCCAAAAGGGCCCTACCGCCTGTTCTGTCCATCTATAACATTTTCGTTTCGCATGCAAAGGGTCTATCTGCAGGCTGCTGGTTGTTTATAAGAAAGACCTTACCCTGTTCAGCAATTAGTTATCAGGTTGACGGTGAGAGCAGATATGTATGTTGCGATTTTGTAGTGCATGGAGTGCCATGGCGAATTATTAACCTGTATTCATTTAACGAGGTTTCAAAGCGCATACAGTGTTCTGAAACATTGTCCAACCTAACTGACTGTGATCGGTGCACTGTACTAATGGGAGACTTCAACTGCGTATGTGAGCCTAATGACCGCTACACATCTAAAAGTCAACGAGACAAGAGTGGCGAAGTATTATCTGGTGTCATAGATAAAGCAGGTCTTGTTGATACTGGCGTATCGGCTCAGGCAATTTCGTATACTGGACTCCAAGGAAGCTCTTCTGCTCGACTTGATCGAATATACGTGTCTTCTTCACTCCTATCCCGTGGACTTTACTGCAGCACTGAGCCAGTTTCGTTCTCAGATCACTGTATAGTTCTTTTGCAAGATTGGCATGAACCGTCAAACTCACTTTCGACCGCTGTGGGAACATTGGAAGCTAAACACAGAGCTTCTACACGATCAGGAATTCACTAATCCTGTCAGAACGACAGTGTCGAATTGTTTTTCTAGGGGTCTGCATACATTCGCTGCTTGGGAGCTTTTTAAGCAAGAGGTTCGCACATTAGCCATTGAGATCGGATCTGTTAAATCATACTACCGGAAAAATGAGGAAAAGACACTCTTTAAAAACCTTTGTAACCTTTATGAGATGGAATGCGAAATTCCAGGCACGTGTGTCAGTGACATTTCAGATATTAAATGTCAGCTTCAAAAGTATGACGCTGTTCGCTACAGAGGCGCACGTATTCGATCACGGAACAGAATGACTTTCAACTCTGAGCAGCCGACACGTCATGCTTTAATCGATGAGCGACGACGCTCAGTGTCTAAGGTGATTCAGGAAATGTACTCCAATGGTGCTCTTGTAAAAGATACAGCAAGAATTATTACGCAGTTTGAAAACTACTATGAAGGTTTGTTTAATGTGCTCCCTGATAGCGCAGATGTCGAGCTCAAGAGAAGTTTTATTTCTCTTATAAACCCTTTGCAAGACGAAGATTGTACAGCCATCAGTAGCCCGATAACATTGCAGGAAATTGAGCAGTCCATCGATCAACTGCCCTTGTCGAAAACACCTGGTCCTGATGGAATTGCGGCGGAATTTTATAAAGCTTTCAAAACCATCCTGTGTCCCCTATTGCTGGACATCTTTAAGATGAGTTATGACATGGAGATGCTCCCGCGGTCTTTTTCCAAAAGCCACACAGTTCTAATTCCGAAAAGTACTGAAAGAGAAAAACTTCGTTCAGTTGAGAGCTACAGACCAATAGCACTCTTCAACATTGACTACAAAATTTTTGCAAGAGTGTTATCAAATAGATTACATTTTGTGATGTCGATCCTGATTGGTTCTCATCAGACGTGTGGAATTCGAGGTCGCTCCATACAGACCAGTATTCACATCGCTCGTACAATCCTCCAGTACTGCTACAGTTCTCAAGAGCAGCTTGCAATGCTTCAGGTAGATCTCGCAAAGGCCTTTGATCGCGTCAGTCATTCGTTCCTATTTTCTCTTCTGGAGCATAGCAATATTGGCTCTGTCTTGCTCAAGGGTGTTCGACTTTGTTATAGTGCCTGTTCGACTCGCCTAATTATCAATGGCCATCTCTCAAAACCTGTTTCTATTCGCTCGTCTGTAAAGCAAGGCTGCCCAATGTCTCCACTCCTGTTTGGACTTTACCTCGAACCATTATGCTTGAGCATAATGCGAGCAAAGTCGTATCCATGGTTACAGCATATTAGGTAACGAAGTTAAAGTATTGGCTTATGCAGATGACTTGGCATTCTTTTTCACAGACAAACGAAGTGTTGAAAATGTGCTATTTACAATTGAAAAATTTGCTGTTGTATCAGGTGCTCGTTTAAACGCCTCGAAATGTCTAGTATTATGGTTTGGTACGTGGAGATGTACACCGAGTCAGTTCGCAGGGATTAATTGGACTCGTATTCCGCCAAGGTATCTTGGAGTGCCGCTTGATGCATACCGATTCAGCGCACATTACTGGAAAGAGCGCGTCCCTAACCTTGAACGTCAGGCCCAGACATACGTTCCACATCGTCTTTCAATCTTTGGGAGAGCTGAAGCCTGCAACACATTTCTTGCAACAAAGCTTTACTATGTATTGCAACTAATTCATTGCACTCGCTTTTACATAAAACGCTTTCATCGGACTTTTGCTACTTTTGTATGGTCTTCCACTTTCGAACCAGTGCGACGTGACAACATATTCAGACCAGTGAAAGAGGGCGGGTTGGGACTTGTGCATCTCTACTTAAGGCACATCGTTTCGCGCTTTTTCTTTTTTTGTGGCAGTTCTCATTCGATAATTTAATCATTCTTGCAGGTCGCGCTTGTTAACGCTTTACCTGATTTAGTTGTTTCGTCAAGTTTCTCTGTACGTCCGTGTTTGTGGGCATTTATGCAGGAAGTGCAGTTTGCGGTCCAGTTCCTTAAAGCCTGCTTTTCGATTGAGTACTTGTACACAGTGTCGCGCAAAAAGCTGTATAAGTACTTATTATCCATGCTTTTTCCACCTCAATTTTATCGTTCTTTGTATGTCAACCTTCCAGGCCACGATGTCGTCAAGCGCGTTCGCAAAATGTACGTTTCTCGTAATTCAAAAATCTTTTATAAACTTCATTCAGAAACATTGCCTGTGAAGCCATTGCGACACAAGAAAGGTATTTTTGCTTCTTCGGTTGACTGCTGCCTTTGTGACGTACCCGAGACAATAGAACACTGCTTTATTAACTGCAAGGACGCCATTCTGTTCTGGGATATTCTTCAGCGAACTCTAAAGAAAGATTTCACCTTTAATTCGCATACTCTACGTTACCTTATGCCAACATCTCTGGATGAAGTGCCATTTCTTATGTTCTTTCTTATGGGAATGCATAGCTTGTGGAAGACGCGCATGCGAGACCGCAACGCAGAACCAGCCACTGCATCGATAACTCATTTCTTTCAAATGACCACGCATCTAAAGGACAGCTACGACGAACTTGACGTAAGGCCTGAATGGTACCCTATCTTGGTGAAGTGCTCATTCCTACCAGCCATGCTGTGCAACACATCTTGAACTCTCCCTGAAAAACTTACGTGCCTTCCATCAGTGAATTTGCATTTTAGGCTGACAATGTGATTTGGAGTGTTCTGGCGATTACTGTCGCTAGGTCACTGCAACAGTGCCTTATGCAATGTGCGAATTTCTTAGCGCACTGTAATAAATACCATGTATGAAAAAAAAAAAAAAACAGGCGTGGCGCAGTGGTTGAATGCCCGGCTGCCACGCGGGGGATGTGGGTTCGAATCCACGCGGAGGACGTGATTTGAATCCTCCTCTGTCCTTGTTATTTTTTCTGAAATTTGCGCGATATCGGTTACGGATACCGGGCGGCGGCGGCGGGAAACTACGGTGCAAAAACGACCCTTGTTGGGATCTCATAACAGCTTACGCTGTAATAACTGTCATAACTAGGACAGATAAACCGAACAGCTTTTTTGTACTGAGTCTAAAACGTTGTATTCTTTTTTATGATGGAGTTCTTTGCGATGGACGCGTATTTTAATATCGGACGTATTAAGGTTCTGTAAGTTATCGGTCTTGTGCAATTTGGCGCGGATCGTAGCGTACACTCTAGACAACCTAGGCTTCCAAGGGCTTTGTTTCGTGTTGTTTCGATATCAAGACACAAGACATATTGTGAGTGAGAAGGACCCGCGAATGTTTACGTTGGTTAACTCTGTTTAGCGGTTGGTTGCTGTCGGTAGTATGTGAAATCAGATATATTCTGGTGCCTTAAAAATGACAAAAGGACAGGTTTTGTGAAGTTCACATGCTGACTTCATAAAGTTTACAGACGTAAACATTCTAAAACTTGTTAAACAAGGTGCGCAATAAACTATCATCCCATATAAAAAGCGAGAGAGGGCTACTATGTGAAAATATTTTCTGATAGATTGACCCTAGACAAAATATGGAAAGCCTTATGGGTCTTACCTTATGGGTAAGACAAACAAGAAGTCTCTTCATCAAATAGAAGAGGGAGGCGGGCTATTCTCAGGTATTTCCGTAACGAATAAATTTAACGAACAACTTCCCATTATTAGAGATGGTGAAACAGGTGTTGATGAGAACGACGTGTCGTCATATCTTAAAAAAAAGTACGCGAAAACAATCTTTCACCGACCACACCGTCTCAAATAGCACAGTAAATATTGAAATTATGGAAAAACTGTTTGGTGGAATTGACGGCATTAAACCGCAGCTAGTAAAACACGTTTCCGATATATAATGACACCGATATTTCCACATATTTGCAATCAGATGCTAAATAAAGGAATTTTTCCTGATAAGCTGAAGATTGCACGCGTCTCTGTTGTGCACAAAGGAGGCGATCGCAACTTGTTTTCGAATTATCGTCCTATTTCTGTTTTGCCTGTTCTCAGCTTCGTGGCTGAAAATATTATGAACAGGCGCCTAGTATCCTTCCTTGAGAAAATAAATGCAATATCATCCCAACAGTACGGATTTCAAAAGAGAAAATCAACGAAAAGAGCTTTAATTCGTGTGAGAGATGAAATAATCAACAACATAAAAGATAAACGTTTCACAGCGGGGCTTTTCGTCGTCCTAAAAAGGCTTTTGGTTCTGTTAATCACAAAGGTTTTACTTAAATTGACATATTATGGAATAAGCGGCACCCCGTTAAACTTGATTAGAACTTATCGTCAAAAATACAATGTACCAATGTGAATGGTGTTTCTTCTAGCTTCATGGATATACGTGCTGGAGTTCCGCAGGGCTCAATTTTGGAGCCACTCTTATTTTTTGCATATTAACGACATCGTCAACATTCATCGCACTCCCTCAATGCTTATGTATGCTGATGGTACAAATATTTTATTATCTGGGTCCAATATACACTCCACTGCGAGCGAAGCAAATACGTTGCTGTCTGAACTATCGAAATGGCTGACAGCAAATAAAATCGAACCACCTAATGTACACGAGACAAAGTTCTTATTATTGAGACCAAAAATAAGATAAGATAAGATTTTAACATGGACCGATCACGTCTAGTTCAGTAGGTACATTATATCAAATGAAAAACCTATTGCCATTATGGTTTAAGAAACAGATTTATTACGCTCTTGTGCAATCATACGTTCACTATTTCCTGTTGGTCTGGGGAAGCACAAGGCAAGCCAATTTAAAATTACTATTTGTTTTACAAAAAAAGGCATTAGATCCCTTGGTAACATTAACCATCAAAATAGCACAAAAGAAGACTGGAAGAAACTCGGCATACTAAGCACATTTTATTTAAAGATTCTACGACTGGCTCTAGAAACACATGATTTACTTAACAATGACTCTACCTTTTAATCATCACAAACAATGCACTACCAAATTACAAGCCTCCTGAACAACAACGAATGCATAGAAGAAATAACAAACCACCAATCCGGGAAAACTTTAAAGCGGGAAATAAGTCAACTACTGCTCTCGTATATTTTATTACACATATGTCAGTGTTATTAGTAAATATGTTAATTTCCATGTGTGTAAATTACCATCTAAGTGTAAATTTCCATGTTACTTCTTTATTTGTCCATATAATCTAGTTTCTTGTGCAGAGCAATGATTTGATGATTGCGGTTTTATACATTAAAGAAACTGTTACATTACCTTTGTAAAATTAATTACTGTGTGCGCATTTTACTTTACGTTTCTTTGTTCTTTCTCTACGGTTCCAAGGTACTTCATTTACACCATTTATTTTGCCAATGCTTGTGTGCAAACTGTTGTTTTCAGGTGGGAGGATCCCGTCAGGCGTTAGTGCCTTTAGTCCTCTCTCTCCTAAGTGTATTTGAACACTCGAATAAAAATCAATTAAATTTTAATCGACATCTGCCACTGTTTGCACCAGGTGTAAAACACTTGAAAGCATCTTTTAAAAAAACATAAGTCTTTCTTGCATTTATCCACACGATATATGACAGTCGTCGGCATATAAGTGAAATTCCGGGGAAATATTAGAAGGCAGGTCATTTATGTAAAGTAGCACAAAAAAGGACCAAGCACGGTGCCTTCTGGTACAACAGATGACACCTCTACTGTGGGAGACTTATTAGAGTTAGAAATTACGTACTGCAGCCGTTAGGAGAGAAAGCTAGACCACCACTTTACAAAGGAAGAGCTGTTCAAAATACTTTGAAGATTATTCAGACTTTTGGTATGAACTGGTGTGGCAAAAGCTTTAGGAAAATCAATAAATAACGCGTCAGTTTGATCATCGAATCAAGAGACCATCTTGGTAAGCAGACAGGATGCTGTTAGAGTCAAGAAACGCGGCAATATATTTGTAGACGATGTGCTTCAGTAACTTCCTATATTGGGAGGTTAGCCGAATTGGCCTATTTGTTGAAATGTGATTATCGCCAAATTGTCACCAGGACCGCAACTATGTCTCGCCTGTACCTCTCGGCAGATGGTCCTGAACAACAGTTACAGAGGAGGTACGAGCAAGAACGGGGAAAGAGCCACTTGCAAACGCGCTGCTGCCGTCCACAATGAGGGTCCAGGACCACAAGGGTTTCAACTTCGTGAGTGTCAATTTCAGTAACCTCACGCTAGTGTCGCTACCACTACGATTGGAACACTTAATGATGGCCACGTCATCAGGTTCGTGCCCGTCATGACTACTTCACTTGGAATTACGGGTTGGCGGCGCCTGACCTGTTCCGGCCTCGACACCGTATGTACGTTCCAGGAGACACCACTGGACTAGTCCCCTGTGCTCGACACGAACGGTGGCCACGTGGACCTGTTCTTATCCGGTACAAATCATGGCAGCGTGGCCACCACCTCAGCGCCTCAACTTACCAGGCCAAGTGGACAGGTATTCCCGCGACTTCCAATTTTACCTTCGATGGCCATAGGAGAAGGGGCACTATATGAATATCGGCTGCGTGCACTCGCTGCGTATCAACATCGCCACCTACGCTTAGGTACTCTGGAAGATAGTGGTGTGCTAATCGAGCTCCGCCAATTGAAAACAAAACTACTTAGTGTGAACTACTTAGTGGAACAAAACTACGGTACAGTCAACAAGAGGTTTATTTAGGATAAAGTATATTCTATTCAATAGCTGTGAATAATAATAATAATAATAATAATAATAATAATAATAATAATAATGTAATGAAAGAAAGAGAACGCTGACATCCCGAGTATCGCTATCATCATCACGAGTAGAAAGCACGAGACTGGCGTTCGAGCTGCACCATCTTGATCTCCCTGGGTGCTGTTCGAGCTACCGCCTGCTTGTCCAACTCATCCAAGAAACCTCTTCACATATGGTGGATCGTGCTGGGTAACCACCTCGCCGGCACCCCGGAACTCCGCTCCTGCACGCTGCAGCCGACCGTGCAAGCTGGCGCAGCCCAACAGACGCCACCTCTAGCGGCCCCCGTTTGCCCCGGCCCGGCTCGCCAGCGAGATCTCCCAGTATTTTCCGGCACGGAGGACCAGGACGTCGAGGGACTGGCTGTCGTCCTACGAAAAAGTTAGTGGACCCAACAGGTGGGATGATGCTACTAAGTTGGGTACTGTGAACTTTTACCTAAGCGGCGTAGCCAAGCTGTGGTATGCGAACCACGAATCTGAATTTCAGAGCTGGTCCGCTTTCAAGGAGGCAATAACCCAGTTTTCGGTCGCCCTGCCGTACGGAAGTTACGCGCCGAACAATGCCTGCGCACACGGGCACAGGAACCGAATGAAACTTTTACCGCCTATATCGAAGACATAATTGATCTCTGCAGGCGCGTCGATGCTTCAATGAGTGAAAGTGTTAGAATACAGCACATTATGAAAGGAGTCGACGACGACGTCTTTCAAATGCTCCTTGCGAAGTCTCCTGGCACTGTGTCAGAAGTGGTAACCCTGTGCCAGAGCTATGACGAATTGCGGAGGCAACGAGCTCTCACCCGACTTTCACCTTCATCTAACCAACAGCTCGCTGCACTGGACCTCGTGCCTGATCACGCATATCTTCTTGCACAAATGAAAGACTTCGTGCGGGAGGAGGTAGCTCGTGAGCTTTCTCTTTTGCCGTTTGCTCAGCATCAAGAGCTCCCACAACAGCCGCCACTGTAGCAGCCACTCCTGTTGGCTCCGGTGCTCCGACACGTCGTTCAAGAGCAAATCGACGAGGCTATGCCGGCACCCATTCAGCAGCACCCTGTTGCCGCGCCTCTTACCTACGCTGAGGCAGTACAGCGACAGCAGCTGCAACGGCGACAGCCCTTGCCGTTCCATGGTGTGTCGCAGGTGTCGCACGTCACAGCCCCGACTCAGCCGCCTGTCGCATGGACGGCTCCTATCGCTGCAAATCCCTGGCGAGCGCGCAACAACCGGCCGATCTGTTTTGCATGCCGCGGCGTTGGCCATGTCGCCCGGTACTGCCATCGTCTCGTGCCGTGATACACAGACGCCCGTTGGCACTACAAGTACATCGATCGTCCCCGCCCTCGTTATGATAGTCCGGATCCTCAGTCGACCACGTCGTCGCGTGACAATCCGCAATCTGGGTCTCGTCGCTCGCCGTCGCCCCGGAGCCGCTCCTTGTCGCCCATGCGTCGTCGACCAGCCCCTGAAAATGAGGGAAACTAGCCGCTGCAGTTGGTGGGGCAAGAACTGCACTGTCGGAATGCTCAAGTCCTCGAACTTTGCCGTCGAATGTTGTCGAAGTCTTTGTAGAAGGCATCCGTGCATATGCTCTTGTTGATACCGGTGCTGCCCTTTTCGGTATATACGTCAAACTATGCCGCAAGCTTCGGAAAGTGACCACGCCTCTTGATATGATGTTCTTACGTACAGCGAATGGAGACCGTGTTCAGCCTATAGCCGCCTGCACTGTTCGACTTGTCATCGCCGAGGATCACTACATTGTTGAGTTTATTGTCCTTTCATCCTGTTTGCACGACATCATACTTGGTTGGGACTTTCTATCGAGTAATCAGGCCGTTATAGATTGTGCCAGACCTGAACTTGAGCTTTTCCTGTTGTATGACGAGTCCAACAACAGCAATTATCCAGCCGCGCACAAAGTAGTCGTCACAGAAGACACAGAAATTCCGCCGACAACAGCTGCTTTCCTCCCCGTGTACTGCACCAACTTCCACGATGAAGCTGCCTTATTTGAGCCATCAAGCCTCCTCTTAAAGGGGCACTGACATGAAAATTTTCGTCTGCTGTTTTTTCGCTGCAATACGTAGCTGGGGACCTGTTAGCCATAACACGGCACATCATTTGCTCCAGAGCGCGTCAGATAATTGCTTACGGCCTGTTTATTACCCACTAGTTTCAGTTTTGGTTTGGGAGAGCTCAAAAAACGTCAAGGCGCCCGCTACAACTGGCGCCATCTAGCGCTCGCAATTAAGTAAACGAGTTCGACCACGTGAGCACATATAACTGTGACGCACTTCCGCACGACAACCGCCGCGTGCTCGTTTTCTTTCGCCTGTCGCACGTCCCGCGCGTTGTTGTCGCAGTTGGTGTCAACGTTGTTGGGTGGCAACTATTTTCTTGAGGTCTGGCGTCGCCGGCAGTCTACTAACGCAGCCGCAGCGAATAAGCAATGGCGTCTATGACGTCATCATTGCTAGCTGCAATGTCGGAGCTCGGCTGCCGTGGTGACGTCGCGGAAGTTGGGGCTCCCCTTCAGGTCACCTTTGCTGTTGTCGATGTCGCGATGTACGGCGTCTAGCGCTCGATTGCGCATGCGAACTTCAATATTCATTTAAATTACCTTCGTAGCTGTGTTCGCCATTGAAATTTGGTAGATGGCATCTGTATGTCCACGAAAATTGATCCCGCAGGCTACCTTAGCAACGAAATTTTGGTGTCAGTGCCCTTTTATGTCGGAAACCACTACTCCTGCCATATTCGACCCTCTCTGTTTCGAATGGAACTAGCACCCTCTGCCTCATCAATCCTCTTTCGTATACCATCCAACTGCTTAAAGGTGAATCCCTCGGATTCGTGAACCCCATTGACATCGGCCAAATTTATGTCGTGCCGCAAGATTCAACGCGAAGCGACCTCGACGCCGTCAGTGCTCTGAACCCTTCTGATACACCCCCTGCCGACCTATTGGATTCGTCGATCGCCGATGGACTCTCGCCATTTGAACGCTCTGAACTGCTCCATGTGCTCTACCAGTTCCGCGAATCTTTCGATGTTGCCCAACCTGCCCTTGGCCAAACTGCTGCCATTGTTCACTACATCGACACCGGCTCCCATTCGCCAGTGCGATAGCGACCATACCGTGTCTCCAGCGCTCAACGTCAAGTTATTACCGAGCAGGTTGATGATATGCTCAAACGTGACGTTATTCGCCCTTCGCAGAGTCCGTGTGCATTACCTGTGGTTCTAGTTGAGAAATAGGACAGATCGATTTGCTTCTGCGTGGATTACCGGCGCCTAAACAAGGTCACTCGGAAGGACGTGTACCCTTTGCCCAGAATCGACCATGCCCTTGATTGCTTACAAGGTGCCGAGTTTTTTTCATCGCTAAATTTGCGTTCGGGGTATTGGCAGGTGCCCTTAGCAGATGCCGACCGTCCAAAGACAGCCTTCGTCACGCCTGACGGTTTACATGAGTTTAATGTCATGCCGTTCGGCCTCGGCAATGCGCCTGCCACCTTCGAGCGCATGATGGACTCTGTTCTGCGGTGTTTGAAATGGCAGATATGTCTCTGCTACCTATAAGATATTGTAGTCTTTGCGGCACATTTCGCGACACATCTGGATAGTCTGAAACAAGTCCTGACGTGCCTTAAGAATGCTCAGCTCCAACTGAATCTCAAGAAGTGCCGCTTCGCTGCGCGACAACTTACAATTCTTGGTCATGTGGTATCCAAGGACGGCATACTTCCAGACCCGGCTAAACTACGTGCTGTCGCAGACTTCCCCAAACCCAGGACTGTAAAGCAGTTACGGAGCTTCGTGGGGACTTTCGTCGGTTTGTGCGCCACTTCGCCTCGATTATTGCGCCCTTGACCAAACTATTAAGCAGCACCACCAATCTCTCCTCATGGTCTTCCGAGTGCGACCAAGCATCCTTCACCCTTCGCCATCTCCGGACAGCACCTCCAATATTGCGCCATTACGATCCTACGGCACCAACTGCATTTCACACCGACGCCAGCGGTGTCGGCCTCGGTGCGGTTCTCGCGCGAAGAAATCCTGGGTACCCAAAGTATGTCGTCGCATACGCCAGCAGAACGCTCACAAAGGCGGAGTCAAACTATGGCGTCACCGAGAAGGAATGTTTGGCAATAGTTTGGGCGCTTCTCAAGTTCCGCCCATATTTATACGGCCGCTCGTTTGATGTGTTTACACACCACCAAGCATTATGTTGGTTGTCTTCGCTGAAGGATCCCTCAGGTCGCCTGGCCCGCTGGGCTCTTCGACTTCAAGAGTTTGACATTCGCGTTGTATACCGTTCCGGACGAAAGCATGCGGACGCTGATGCGCTGTCGCGGTCACCACTGCCCACGGAAACAACGCCAATATCCACCATAGACCGCACGTTGTCAACTCTTGACGTCGACACCGTCTCCTCTGCCAAACGTAACGACCCATGGATAACTTCCCTTCTGGACGCTTTATCCGAGGCACCCACTCGTCCGCTCACTCGAAGGCTGCGATGCCAAGCTTCGCACTTCAGCATTCGGGATGGTCTATTGTACCGGCGCAACTACTCCCCAGATGGCAGGAAGTGGCTACTAGTTATTCCTAGAACGCTCCGCTCTACAATTTGCGCGTGCTTTCTCTCAGACCCGCAATGCGCCCACGCTGGTGTCTTCAAGACCTATGAACGCCTGCGAAAAAGGTACTACTGGTGCGGTATGTTTCGTTTCGTCCGCCAGTTCGTTCGCGGCTGCCCCGAGTGTCAGCGACGAAAACAACCACCGCAGCCCGCAGCAGGTTCACTACAACCGCTCCCGTGCCCAGACCGCCCATTCGACCGCGTCGGTATTGAGCTATATGGCCCGTTGCCATTGACCACAGCGGGCCACCGATGGGCTATCGTTGCGGTCGACCACCTTACGCGTTACGCCGAAACCGCTGCTCTTCCCGTGGCTACAGCCCCAGGCGTCGCTTCTTTCATTCTCAATCGTTTCGGGCTTCGGCACGGCCCTCCTCGAGAACTCCTCAGTAACCGTCGCCGCGTCTTTCTTCCAGCGGTAATTCAAGCACTTCTCCATCAGTGCCGTGTGGTCCACCGAACGAGTACTGCCTACCACCCTCAGACGAACGGTCTGACTGAGCGGTTTAATCGTACTCTGGGCGACATGCTTGCGAAGCATGTAGCATCAGATCAAACAAACTGGGACCTGGTCCTTCCATTCGAAACATAAGCGTATAACACCGGTCACACCGGTAACAACCGGGTTTCCCCATTCTTCCTTCTGTACGGCCGACAGCCGTCGCACACTATCGACACGTTGCTGCCTTACGAACCAGATGCCTCCGAGTGAACGCCCGTGTCAGAAGCCGCCCGTTACGCAGAAAAATGTCAACTGGCCAAGCGGTTTACCACGGCCGACCAACGATGCCAGAGGACTGCCCGTGATGACCACCACCCTTCTGCCGCAACGTTCGCTCCTGGAGCACTTGTGTGCCTTCATGTACCACCCTGTGCTCCTGGATTGTCCCCCAAACTACTTTCAAATTATCATGGTCCCTACCGCGTCGTCCAGCGTACGTCCCCCGTGAATTACATCATTGAACCTCTTAAGCCGCCGAGCGATCGCCATCAACGTTGTCGTGATACTGTTCACGTAGACCGTCTCAAACTGTACTCTGACCCGCTTGTTCCAACCTGTTAGATCGCCAGGATGGCTTCACCTTTCTCGACGGGGGCAGTTTTAATGAAAGAAAGGGAACGCGATACCCCGAGTACCGCTATCATCATCACGTGTAGAAAGCACGAGACTGGCGACTGGCGTTCAAGCTGCACGATCTTGATCTCCCTGGGTGCTTTTCGAGCTACCGCCGGCTTGTCCAACTCATCCAATAAACCTCTTTACACTAAACAAATGGCCTGCAAGCCACATTAGCTTTGTAGAGTCAGCGGCCTCTATTTGGACAATACCGGAAGCTTAAAAAAAAACAATTTCTCGGCTACTTTAATCAACAGTATTACGTACTACACACTTTTATGCAGTGGAGGCTACAACCATGAAAATAATTTGGTGTTTGAAGCAAAGGTTATCTTCTGTACGCATTGCTGGTAGTTTTTTTAGGGACGATAAACATTATGCATGAAATACAGTGTACACGGGCTGTTGGCGACACTTAGCTGCCGTAAAGGCACTATGTATGCGCCATGTAAATTTATGTCATACGGAAATACAAATGCAACATGTTTTGAAAATTACTTCTCTTTTATTCCATTATGTAGTTTCTGGGATTCGTGGCTGATCAACATCAACAGCAAAATGTGAGGCGATAATCTCTCTGATCTTTAAAACTTGACCAGAGTAATCAATGTATCAAACAATTACAGCAACATTCATAAGTCCGATATACGCTGTTGCTGTGCAGCGTCTGGCGCGTGCTGATTTCAGGACGTCGTTGAACAGACCTGCCATCAACGCCCGCTCAAATAGCATCCTTTAGTTATCTAGCCAGGGACGGCACCAGGGGATGGACGCAGCTTTCCACATCCCCCCCCCCCAGCATGGACTGCATGAATTGAGCTGCGCTACTATATTCTATGACACAGTGAAACCGATCTGACAATGGCAGCATTGTCACTATGGCGCGTATGAAGCATTAAATATTTCTCTTATTCTGCATATCATTTTGGTGGGATAAGTACTATAATATTTCATGAAATATGGTCGGCTGGAACCTTCAATCACTATACGAACATTTTGTTGTTCTTTGCGTGCACTTGGCCTCCCTAAATTTTTTTCTTATAACTGACGCAGTACACATGGCGAACGTTTAGTGGAAAGGATTTTCTTTTTACTTTTATGATGAGCATGGTCCAGGAATTCGGCACAATCTGATAAAATTAATCAAATGCTCATGCTGAGAAGATATTAGGCAGCCTGCCTGATAGAAGCTTGAATTTTGGCAGCATCCTTATTTATGAAAAACCCCCTGGATTTACACGTCGCATAATACGCTGTCCATAACGTCTGTGCACTAGGTTATTTCTTTTTGTAATGTCAAAGTGTGTATTCTTTCGCCTTTAAATGCCGCCTCTGTACTAACCGGACCGCAACAGTGCATTGACGTCAGCTGTGTCACATGGTCGTTCGTGAGGGGTCAACTATGTGCTTTTTGCAAAAATATGCGCTCTTTGCAGATATGGACAAAGCAAATGTAGTAATGCCAAAAGATACTGACAACAGCAAAACGCCCTTTCCAAGCTTTCCAAAGTTTATGCTAATGGTGCACTGAAAAATGTCGAGAAAAGGAATGCGAACTTCACTCCGCCCAGATATAAAAAGGATGTCTTCAAACGCCACTGTCTCCACATTCATACAGGAAATATATTTCGGTTCTTTCGTACATATTGTAGTATTGGCAAGAGTGGAAAAATAGGCATCCTGAACTTGCGTTGAAAGCTGTAAGTAGAGCACGAGTAGATTTCAGTTATTTGTCTCATTACTCAGTTACTAAATACCATGGACAAAGTACAAGAAGGGCGAGTATATTTCACGTAATAACTGCGCAGTACAGGGAGTATTAAAATCATATGAAAACAAACGTACGAAAACAAGGAGGTTTGCAACAGTTTTACGACAAGTATTAGTGAACACATGATATTTACCGGCGCTGGGAAATACTTCAGCTAGTTAATTTAGAATGAGCTATTGTTTGTGGCCAAATGTTCGCTAAACTGTGTAAATTATAGCACATATAGGGGTTAGACAATCAAGAATGAGACGCCGTGTAGGCCTGCTCGCTAATGGAAACAAGCGTGTTGCGGGCTCCAGAGCTAGTCTATGATTAAACAAGTTTGAAAGGAGCTCTATTAGGCATGGATTCGCTACAAATTCTTCCAATTTCTATCGAATCAATGGCATCGATTGCCATTAATGGGGTCGAAAAGTTATTTGCAATAAATTACCTGTGGGCGATTTGTACGGCATTTGACTAAAATCGTTGTATGTTTGCAATGTGGGTTTTTCTCCGTTCGGCATTACATTAAATGCACTGGACACTACATCTATTTTCAGTCAATGTAATCAGTCCACAAATTGACATTCTCAAGGAACTTCCTTGCGCGTTATTGGGAGAGAGATATATCTACTTGCAGCAAGAAGTACGTCCTAGCCCCGACACGGTGATCAAGTGGTTATGGCACTCGGATGCTGATCCAAAGGTCGCGGGATCGAATCCCCGCCGCTGCGGCTACATTTCGATGGAGGCGAAATGTTGTGGCCCGTGTGCTGTGCGATGTGAGTGCATGTTGAAGAACCCCAGGTGGTCTAAATTTTCGGAGACCTCCACTACGGCGTCTGTCATAATCAGAACTGCTTTTAGGATGTTAAACTATATAAATCAATAAATCAATCAATCAGTCAATCAAGCACGTCCCATTCCTCACGGCAATTTAACCTATGCGAAAACTTTCAATAACGTCGCATTGATGAGCAATTCAACTAATTTCTTTAAGCAAAACACAGTCTCCCACAAACAGCCGAATTGGTACAGAAGATTTGCTCGCATTATCAACATCGTTTACATGTCCCACCAAAAGGCGGTGACCTGATTACACTACCTTCAGGAACGCCAAATGTAACGGGAAAGTAGCCAGTGTGTCGTTCTCCTACTTGAACGGATCGACTACGATTGCTCGAATGAGCTGAATCGAGAAAATAAAATGTCTGGCACACCGGTAAAGCGAAGCTTAAAAGTGAATTTATCCTGGGAATATGCATCAACCTATTTACTACAGCCAATAGGTAAAACGTCCATGTGGATGTTATCAACAAGGCAGTGTGAAAAGGTATGGACTACACGCACTAGTTATGCCGAGGTAGAAGATCATTGTAATTGGGAATTAGAAAGATTTGTGTGTGCTTCTAAGTACTCGTTGAATGGAAAATTGCTCTGGGTTCGATTAGTTTACACACGCTGATGTCGAAGGGACACCAGAGTGACCGTGCAAAGTGCTTCAGAATAACAGCATATATTCTGAGAACTCGATTGGCTTTAATCTTTTTTTTTATTTTGCACTTTAAAGAGTAAATGACTGTAGAAGTTTTAGTTTTGAAATTCCCTCGGGTAGTTCGGGTTCGTGATGTAGACGGTCAATCTTTATCCGTACTCTCTCCCAATACGCTCCATGATACATTCTGAAGCTGCCTGCGTTAAGTACGAGTTCTCCTTACAACGCGATTTGTCATTCTCATTGGTATAACTTTTATGTATGCCTTAGCAGAGGCCGTCAAAGATGTGTGACGTAACACGTATTAGTGCTGGAACTTCGAAACGCCGTCACTGCCCGTATTTTCTTTTTGCGCGTTTTGTAAATTACCGAGGGTATTCTCCTCGCAAGTCTGGTGTTTTTCACAGTGTGAAAAGCTCAGATCCTAAGCGACACAAAATAATTTTTCACATCGGAGTCCTATTAATTGAATCAAGCCATCTTTTTGTAATATAGGAGCTCCTCTTTCCTAAATATTGGTGGAATTTTGGCTGGGTTCTAAATATTCTGTAATTACGCCGCAGACAATGAGAGGTGAAAAAGTTGCTAAATATTTTGCACTCAAGTTGGAATGAGGCGAAGAAATATGGAAGGGATATTGTCGTGTCCGCAGTGTGTTCAAGATACTTTCAGCTCAACAATTCTTTGGCTCAAGTAGCGTAACGACGATACAGTATAGGGAGGAAAATATTATTTACATATTTCCACTTTTTTGGGGGGAAAAAACCCCAGAAACACAAATTACGCTTGGGATTGGGTAGTAAAATGTTCAGGCATCGCTGTCTCATCGAGAATCATTGAACCATCTCGAGCTTCGCACACACGTTTCCCTTTTTTCACTGATATAGTCGCAATAGTCTTCGGATCATTTTTAATGAAGTGTGAACGAAAAACGTCGAAATAGCTTTTATTTGATGAATGGTTCCTACGTGCAAGTTGATTCAGAACGTCACACGTCGGCTAGAGGTCAGCATGTGTTTTTTCCTTGTTTTTAAATGACGTCATTAAACGTGGTGTGGAGGTTTGGCCTTAGGCATTCTTTGTTTAATTTTCAGATTTATTTTCTTGTTTTACGAGAAAGTTTGGATGCACGGTTTAAAATAATATCTTTGTCCTAAGGTAATCTTCGTTTAACTCTCATATTGTTGTCGTGCTAGGGGTGGACGTTTTAAAGCATGGTTCTATGATAATCTTATTCTGAACTGAGCGCATATTTGTTGAGATTTCACTGCTTTAGAAATATAGATTTGAATGTAGCCTAATGTCGTCCAGTAATTATAGTCGACGTTAGTGTATTTCCTTCCTTCCAGATCCTGTTGTAAAGCCAGAAAAGAAATGAGGTCATTTCTTGTCCTTCTACTGGCCATCTATTTCACGCTCTGTTATTGCAAGAGTAAGTTTGTAATATCGTAGCATTCGTCTTTTCCTGGTGAACCACTGTGAACTCTTCGAGGAAAGCTGCCTCGTTTGTAACCTAGATTACGCGGTATCAACATTATTGTACGGCAGTTATTGCCAAACGTGGGCGAAGTGGATTAACAGTCGTATGGCCAGCGGATACCTAAACCGCAGTATTTATTATATACTGTAAAGTTCTCTTCGGTTACTTTCATCTACCTGTAGTTACAGTACCTACATATGTAACTTACAAAGGAATTACCCAACAATATATTGAGTTGATTACCACTTGTTAAACTAAGAATTTTACCTTTGGTATGAAAGGACTGACCATAATGCGATGTGAGAATGCAACTTACACTTTGATTCCATAAGAGGTGTCGTTTCACCTCCAAGCGCACCTGACACATGAAGAAAGCACACTTGAAAAATGTATGTATGTTTCGGAAAACTTATTCACAAGCTGCTTCCGGCATGAATGTTACGTAAGTGTACGACATGCAAGTACGGGAACATACTTGACTGCAGTAGTTTCACTGGAACTAGTATCACCACAAAGTATGCCACCACTACGCTAAAGTCATTCACAATCCGATGATGTTCAGATAAGTACAAGGAACGTGATAGAAGAAAGGCAGCTCGTTACGCTCTACGTTTATTAACGCGAAATCGTTTCTTTTCTAGGTTAGCGATCCCCGCAGGGGCGTCTGCGTGAGCAGGCGTTTGGTGTGTGGCCTTTACCCTGATCCTGACATTGACTTGCAGGGTCACCGTATACCTGTAAAAAAGGAACATAAGTTTCTTGGTTTAATACTAGACAAGAAACTAACTTTTGTTCCGCACATTAAATATCTAAAGTGCAAGTGCTTAAAAGTAATCAACATTCTGAAGCTGCTGTCACGTACTACATGGAGCAGTGATACAAAATGTCTCTTGAATTTGTGCAAGAGCCTCGTACGGTCACGCCTGGACTATGGGTCCATGGTGTACCAATCTGCTTCTCCAAGTGCTCTTAAAATGTTGGACCCTGTCCATCACTTAGGCATTCGGCTTGCCACAGGGGCTTTCAGGACAAGCCCCGTGGAAAGCCTGTACGTGGAATCAGACGAATGGTCGCTTCACTTGCAGAGAGCATACTTAGGTTTAACGTATTTGTTCAGAGTGAATGCAAAGAATGAACACCCCGTATATCCCGTTATCAACGATGTATCCAGCTCGCAACTTCTCCGCAACCGTCCTACGATGAGAGTACCTTTCTCGCTGCGTGTGAGGGATGTGGCCGAGGAAATGGGCGTTCAATTTCTTGAACATAACTAATGCCACCACCTGCACACTTCCCACCATGGAAGTGGCAGGTTATTCACACCGATTTATCCTTTATATATGTCACAAAGCATGCTCCGCCCTCGCAAATTAAAATGCATTTCCTAGCGCTGCAACACAAATATGCTTTCCCCGAGTTTTATACTGATGCGTCCAAATCTTCTTCTGGTGTTTCATATGCTGCGGTTGGGCCGTCTTTTTCAGAGGCCAACGTCCTGCATCCGCAAACAAGCATATTTACCGGAGAAGCATACGCGTTCTTTCAGCAGTGAAACATATTAAGGGTACAAAAATGCCAAAATCAGTTGTCTATACAGATTCTCTCAGCGTTGTGAACGCTCTGACATCTTTCAGGAGACAGCGGAACTCCGTAATGGCGACGCTGTACCACCTCTTATGTAACGTGTATGCGTCCGGGCAGGATGTAGTGGTTAGCTGGGTTCCGGGTCACCGTGAGATAGCAGGCAATGTTCTGGCTGACCAACTTGCTACGTCGGTTGAGCCGAATCCTCTTGATATGTCCATGTCCGTCGAGGCCTCCGATATGAAACCGTATATCCGCAAGTGCCTCCGTACATACTGGCAGCAAATGTGGGATTCCGAATCGTCCAATAAGCTCCATGTAATTAGACCACGTATAGGAAATATGCTGCAAAATTAAAAAAACCGCTGTATCCAAGTCACCTTCTGTCGGCTTAGGATAGGACATACGTACGAAACTCACTCGTACCTTTTGAGTGGTGGGGAACCTCCCACGTGCAGCAAATGCAGGATGACTCTCACTGTCCTTCACGTCTTGGTGGAGTGTCGAGAGCTGCAGGCAGAACGGAAAAAACACTTTGCTTTAGCCTACAAACACCATCTCCCATTACACCCAGCACTACTTCTAGGCCCCAACTCGCTATTTCAAAACAACGAAGTCCTGAAATTTTTCAAGGATGTCGGCCAGCTACGGGTTATAAAGCCAAGAGACTCGTAGCACGGCCTCTTGACAATGAGACCGCTGCTTCGATGATGGTTTTTTTTTTCGCACTCGCCTCCGGGCCCTTGCATGCAAGGGTTCTTCGGAGACAGTAGTGCTATTGAAAGACTACTTTTACAACCCATGTTTTATTGCGAACATATTGTACTCACTGTAAATATTTTCAGTCACTGTCACGATCATTCCACTTTTTAGCATCGCGATCAGTCATCACAGTTATTCATCGAACATCCATAGACCACCCCTCTTGCTACTGTCATAATTTTATACTATATATATTTTACGCTCCTATACAGCGATTGGATTTTAGGCCCGTTTACAGCCATGTTACATATTACCATATTACCCCATTGGTCATCGCCAACATTACATCATATGCAATGGCGCTCTTTGGCCACACCTGGCCCTTGCGCCAATAAAAACCACATATCATCATCTAGGTTAGCGATAGCGCGCGTCCAACTGCTGTCCCCAAAAAGTGTCTGCAAAAGCCGTGCTCGAAAAGCACCTGACCTCTCCCACCGAAAGTGGCCTCTCCGCCAACACTCGCCGCAGCGACAGTCGGCGCGCGCTCCGTTCCGCTGCAGCTACCTGCAGCGGCGTGCGACCGCGTCGCCGCGTTTCTTCGGTCGTTGGCGAAATCGCGCGCTCAGCTGCGTGGCGTCGTGGTCCGTAGTCGCGGTATAGCAACACTCGGATCGCGAACGCGCCAGCTAGCCCATCGCCCCTCACCGCTCTGCCTCCGAATTTAATCTCGAATTAAGACGCCCGTTGAGGCCATCAAGAACGTTCAGATGTACGTGCACAATGTATTCATCAGTGACCCATACATTGTGCGAGATGTGATCTATGTCTCCACCTACTACTCAGATCGCAATGCCGTGGTAGTGTTTATGTACCCCGGCTCAAGTACGCTGTCCCCGGAATGATAGGAGGGTTATGACGCCAGTGACTGTCTAACGACACCACCCTCAGTGCCGCGGCGGTCATACTACTTCGAGATGCCCGACAGCTGCCTCGCGCATATCTGCATATACTGACTGGACGGCGAAATAAAGACGACATGTGAAGGATTGACACAATTTTGGTGGCATCAAAAACATGTAAATAAGCACAATGCGGCCACCTATACTGCCCCATTTTTTATAACACAACTCGGGAACACTAGTCTGCAGAATCTCTCCGCAAAGAATCTAGCCTAAAGAAACGCTTTCGCGTTCTCGTATCATAATAATGTGTTTAGAGATTGTCGATTTATTTATTTATTTATTTATTATTTATTTATTTATTTATTTATTTATTTATTTATTTATTTAGTCTATGCCCGCTCAAGGGCTGCAGGCCTCTGCTACGTAAGTTGTTAGAGAGAAAAACAAGACGTTCCTTGTTACAAAGTGCTACTGTGTAGTGAGGTCTGTATTCCATCCACTTCTTGACTAAAAAGTTTCTGATTATAAAATGCTGTCTGGTGTATTCAGGGCAATAACGTATTCGGTGGGAGCAATGAGCTGACTGTGTCGCTTTAGTTCTTCAAGGTCCCAGGAGCAGATCAGGAACAGCAACTTTTGATGTGACGTGTACTAGTACTGATCGTTTCATTTTGCCTTAACCATGCGCAACGAAAAGGTTTGGGGCAAAGCAGATTACGTGTGGCCCGAGAGATACGGCAATAAATCTTAAAAGCAAGGATAGCTATAAACTTCGCAGCAGGATGCAAGCGGGCGATCGCAACGACATTTTCATAGGGAACAATTTGGTGAACGTCTAAAGTCTAATTCTCATGTGGCACTGCTTACGCGGAAAGCGGCATATGCCATTCGAATCTTGCTATTCGAAATTCTGTTGTCACTCTTCTACGCTTTCTTTCACAGCAACATAATCTACTGCACTTCATTATGGGGAAATACGCATGCCACTCATTTATCAGCTATCCATCATCTTCGGAACCAAGCATTGAAAATAATAACGTTCAGTAGCTTCATGTGAAATGCGTCATCCTTACTCTGTACGCATGTAACTTTGTCAGTTCAGGGCCTGAACAAATGTTTTCTTTGCATCCTTCTTTGCAAACACGTGAATGGAAAGCGTTCCATTCCGTTACTAGACTGAAGTCAGTTTCCTCAGATGTCATCGACTCGTTTTGCAACGACTAATAACTATCTATTACCCAAACCCAGGACTAATTATGGCAAGTTTACCTGAAAAGTTTCCTTTGTATCTTTGTAGAATTCTTTGCCTAGGAACATGAATACTGGTTCTCTCAAAATGTTGAACAAAACCTTGCGTTTGCACCTATTATATTTAGAAAGCTCTGTTATTCATAGTAACGGTTGCCATCTTTTAGTGTATGAGGCTATTTATTCATGCTCACCTGTACATTTGTATACCTTATGTTTGTTGTTTCGTGTTTATATGTAAATTTTGTATAACTTATTTCTATCTTTACCACTGTATGCCATAGTATTGTAGCTCTTATGCGTGATTTTACAGGAGGTGTCACTCACAGTCTCGCGACTTTCAGGCACCCTTCTCTATCTGCGTATTTTTCATATGCAATCTATCATGTGTTTATGTTAATATATCAAAATCAAATCAAATCATAGCATCTGTCATAGGGTTAGCCGTTAGAAAAAAAGCTGCCCGCCTTATGATGGAACGTTTCAATCAATTTTTGCATGCTTCTAATTTGACGTCACATAATTTGTGCATACGACAAGATTATTATAGTGTTTCATATGAAAGATGCGCGGGCAGAAGGGAAATTGCTACGAAAGTATGCTTAACCTGGCTGAGCGTTAGCAACATTAAGAAAATCAGTAGTGCCTAATGCTCGGTTGAGTTCAATCAGAACGGCCAGTGAGGTATAAGGAGAAACAAAAGGGCCATTATTGAGGATGTAATCGTGAGGGGGCGCGGTCGTTCTAGTTGCTGGGAGCGCTTTTAATCCCATGGATATAGCTCCATGAGTTACGTCCTACAATAGTGGGATGCACATCTCAGATGCTTTATAAGCGCAATATATTAAAACGAAGCTTTGCATCTATACTAGCCACGACTTCTGTCGCGACCGTTCTACACAAACACAGAAAACAACGCAAGACGCAAAAACAAACGACAAAAAAAAACGAACCACGTGAAACGCGTTCGTAAGATTAGATTGCAGCTGCTTCGAAAGAGGGGCTGACGTCATTCGAAACCCTTCCAGTGTAGCAACGACTTCAAATCATTTCTAGAAAGCCCTACCATGAGTAGGCCACGAAAGGTAAAGACGGCAGAAGAAGAGAGTGAATACAATGCTCAACGGAAAGAACAGCCGTTTCCGCAGTCTACATGTCGCCGAATACACCAAAAGGTGACAGTGAGCGTTCCATGCGAGCTCGCATCACTTCGCTGGCACTTGACGACTCTACAGGGAAATTTATTTCACTGGCCATCCGTCAGTGAGGTAAATAATTAACATTAAAAAAAGGTTAAGCACTGGAAATGAAAGCAACTGCGCGTTGATGCGAAAGCGAAAGCTAACCGTGCTGCGGCTGGCGAAGTTCCACGTTAGCTTGTGTCTTTGTCGCTGTCAGAATCAGTCTTTGAAAAAACGCGGCATCCTCATACTCTCTGCTACTCCATATTATCGCTTATCAGATATCGTGCTTCTACCTCAAGTACGATCGCGCATTGTGTCTGCTTGCAGAGCTGAAGTACTCTAAGGTGGTTATTCAAGCCTTCGACAGCAAGCTAACGACGCTCAATGAACGCGGTAGAGAAGGGGTTAAGGCGACCAGCGTACGACATAATGGCGATGAGAAGCGGTAACGCAGTGTCGTAGTGGTTGTGGTACTCGGCTGCCACCCAAAAAACGCGTGTTCGAAACCGGCCACGGCGGTCGCATTTTAGATGGAGGTGAAGATGCCAGGGACCCGTGTACTCTGCGTTGTCACTGCATGGAAAAGCACCCCACGTGGTCAAAGTTTCTGTAGCCCTCTACTACGGATTTTTTTTCGCTTTTACTTCTTTTTACCCCTTTCCCCTACCCCAACAGATGCTTAGCCGTTCTCGCGACTTGGGATGCGGACACTAGAGTCCTTTCATTAACAAACCATAACTGCGCATCTCTGAGCTACAGGATCGATAACGCCAACTTGCTTCAATACTTACAATATTGGTGGGATGCTATAGTCCATTCATCTTGTTATCGGCTGTTACAGAGTATTGTTTACACTACTTCAGTTCTTACTTCGCAGTTGTCTGAAGATGATGAGAGGAGACTTAAAACGCCAAGGAGGTAAGGCAAAATTTACATTATCTTTTGTTCTCGCATCCCAGTTTTTAATGATTTGTGGGGTGTAACGTCCCAAAACCAGCTCTGATTATGAGAGACGCCGTAGTGCAGGGCGTCTCCTCATATTTTCGACCACCTGGGGTTCTTAACGTGCACTGACATCGCACAGCACACGGGCCTCAACATTTCGCCTCCATCGAAATGCAGCCGCCGCGGCAGGGATTCAATCCCGCTACCTTCGGACCCCAGTTTTAATGACCATCATTTAATTACATCTACACCGATATTCTACGTAATATCTTAAATGCACTAATCTGATCAGAGTGAAAAAGAACAATTCAAGGCCGATCATGTACGTGAGTTTCATTAATTGTCTTGTTCTCAGATACACTGTCGAGACATATTCAAAAAGGAGCCGCAGCTTCATGCAAAGCACGAGGAGGTTATTGTGCCATCAGGTCAGTTCTAGATGGCTTGTATCAGATCCAGGACATTGACCCCTAATCTCAAGGTCTAAGTATATATAATATCTTCAGAACCTATACCAACTAACGAAGAAAAATGCATATGTGGGCCTTTTTTATTTTGTGCTTCCTGTTTATGCCCTTCCTCGCATGACCCGTGAGGGTACTGTAGAACGTTTCGTGACTCTCATAATTTCTACTTTAGCTAAAATTTCTCGATTGTTTATGCATAAATTAGCATAATTATACAGTAAATTGCCAGCGGTGTGTGGCATGGCATCGAGCAAGGCGCAGGAGCGCATTTTGATTTTTACAGCGTAGGGTGTTATGAGATCACAACAAGGGCCGTTTTTGCGCCGGTGTCCGTAACCACTATCAAGCAAATTTTAGAAAAATAACAACGACCGAGGAGTATTCAACCTCGTCCTGTACGTGGATTCGAACCCATACCCTTTGCGTGGTAGTCCAGCATTCTACCACTGAGCTACGCCTGTGTTTTTTTTTCCTTTATTACCAGACACAGTAAAACAACGGTAACTGGACTACAAAACTAAGCACAAAGGTGAACAAAAATTGAGTCTCACTTGAAGCCATCAATTTTGCGTCGTACACCAGATGAATTCGTCCCGCGCGCTTTCATTCAGAACTGCTTTAAAGCAGCGGAGTTCGATCTGGCTAAGCCACTCAGGCACACACTCTTGCTGCTTCAATTCCTCGACGTATCGTGCCATGCACCGCCGGAAATATATACGTGCTGGCTCGGCATCAGGATCGCAATAGTACCCAGGTGGCGGCGCCTGTGCATGGAAATCATCGCTAAAAGATCTAAACAGGTATAACGTCTGCCGAGGAATCACCTTAACAAATGTAGTGTTACGGGCAGAATAATAAAATATGCCATTACACATCCCGGAAAGCGGATTGCATAACGAGTTCGAGGAATCATTTGAAAGAACAGTGGGGTGCATGCTTCGTAGCTCTGCACCCGTTAAAGAGGTATCCTTAACATCATCATTACGAATCAGTCTTCCTCCACTTTTCCGTGATCATTATTACGAAGCGCTGCCCTTTGAAGCAGTTTGTCGTATCGGTGCCATGCGTCACGCGGCAGGCGACGTGCGCAGCCCCGACAGCAGCCTGACTTGGCTCTTCGGCAAGGTGCGGACGCTGCTGAAGAAGCGAATAGCAGAGCTACGCGGCGCGGCTGCAGCAAGGCAACGTCGGGCACAATAGACAGCTGTGCGGAGAGAAGCCCAAACCGCAACTCGCCGTCGACGCCGGGCCGAGAGTTCGGTTCATTCTCGGGAAAATGACCCGAAGAGACTCTCTAAGATGTGCAGTTATACAGTTTGGTGCGTTGCAATACCGCAGTAATTATGGCGTAGTGAGTACGTCCCTACTCAGCGAAATGATAAGAGTTATGGAGCAGGGGATACCCACCGCCTCTAGTTGAACTAGTTTGCCCAAGCGTTTAAAATGTCCTATAAGAACGTCGATCCTCCAGCTTACGCTGTCACTGTCCTGCGGTTCCGCGCAGGCCTGGCTCTTCTGTCGTATTGGAGATAAATTTTATATTTGCCGTGCAAACATTCTTACGGCTGTGTCCCAGAATAGCATTCAGAGAGAAAGAGCAATAGTTTCGGCAAATTTCAATTCTGGTTCAGGAAAGCGTGTTTTGAGTGCGCTCAGCGGCGACGGGATATACGGAAGGCGATGACTCCTAGTTACTGAAGATGGACGGTGTTTTGTGGGGAGAGGATGAGGGGAGGAAGACCTGTGGAACCTGAGTGCGGCAAAATCAAGCAACGTAGATTTCGATGGGACAATCACTAAGGCCTGGGTAATACATCGCGCCTATAATCTGTTTAAAGCGAGCGACTATTGGTGGTCTAGTGGCCTGTGATAGTTCACTGCTTCCCGGAAGGTTGAGGGATCAAATCCCCGCCTGCGGCAGCTAATATCGAGGAGGAGAAATGCTTCAGGTCCGTGTACTGAGTGATGTCAGTGCACGTTAATGAACTCCAAGGGTAGAAATTTCCGGAGGTTTCCACTACAACTTCTCTCATATTCCGGTCATGTAATGGGGACGTAACATCCAGAAATTATTAATATGAAGATCTGTGAATAAAGACCCTGATCAGTTTTTTGTTAATACACGGGCACATAATCTAGCCACTCCTACAACGCCTACGGGTTATGCTTTCGCAAAATGTTTATACGATGTGCGCAAATGACCCCCCAGAAAACGAACCAACCTTTGTTTTGTGATTTTGGTACGTAATTCTGGAGATAAAAAAATGATCATATGTCACTACGGCGGCAACACGCACTTCCGCACGATATGCATGCTACAAACTTGAATGCAATTATTTGACACTGACACATTTTCGGCGACTCTGTATTTTTATTTTGTATTGTTAACCCATATTATAAGTTCAACCAAAGTGTTTTTATGAATAACGCCGAGCTTTGATTTTTTGAGTAGCTCCCTCATACTGACCCCACTTTCTGGTCTTCTTTAGCTCGTTAAGGACGAGCAATGGGAGTGAAGATATATCCATCGAGCCTCCCAAAGGAGCTCTCAAAATTGAAGGTGAAATTCTTGTGTTGCGCTATTATCTAACACTCGCGGTGATATTCGACATTGATTTGACTTTGTGAGTGAAACTTTCATCTTCCATAGATCATATACTGAAAAATGGTTTACGCAGCTCTACAAAAGCGGGCCATTGTTCCTAACCACAGCTGTGAATGGGATGGTAACCGGGAATACTCGTATTTGCTGGTCTTCTTCAGCAGCCAGCAATTCTACTCCTGGATTTCGGCACAACCTAACGTATTACACAAAAGGCGACGAGGTTAGTATTTAGACATTCATAAAAGTTACCTATATAAATCGGGTAACTCCAGGAGCGTCAATGCACGATCGTGTAGAGGTGCGCAAAAATAATTAGTTTGCAGCATACCGAGAATGACTGATATAAGGAACGTGATGTGAGGCCTATTTCTCCTAGGAACCATGTCAACTCGTGCAGCGTACTTCAGTACCATTCCAAAGGATGTCGCCCTTATGTAGCTGGACTAAATATTAATATGCAATAAATAATAACTTAGTATGTTAACGTACATTAACTTATTAACATGCTGTGATGTTGTCACATATAAAGCAATAGCGTTACGTCATAAATACACAGCACCATTAATGCGTGACTCCGCATCAGTGAACAAAGCACAGCACAGACATATTAGTTGGCCAGAAAAACGAAGCGCGCGCCATTCCAGTAATGTCCTTCAACAAATGGGCAGAGGCGCAGGATGCAAGGACGTTTTGTTCTCTACCTCGGTGTCAGTGTTTTGCTCAATGCATTATATTCTAACACCTTCAACGTGCTTTCGCAAGCAAGAACCCTGAAGACAGTATTTTACTGGAAATCATTAAGTAAAGTTTCGAGAAAGCACATTTTCGGAGCTTGTTGTTTTGGCATGTGCCACGCACAGACAGAGCAGGCAATTATTCAGTCAACATGAGTACAACTAGATAAAATAATGGACAAATGTTTCTGAAAAAAAGGGCAATTCTTCGCATATGGCCATGAAATCAAAGTGATCATGACGCCGCCCAAGCAGTAAGGAAGTGATTTGTTTAAATAAACGTATACCCGTAGTGGAAATTTGGAGTTCTCCTTTATCTCTATTGCGGGACGTGTACATTTGAGGGCGTTCAAGGTATCACGCGAGCGCCAGTTAGTAAGGCTGAATGCGGCGTGTGTAAAGTCAGAAACATTTCACCGCTGACCACGTTCTCAACGACCAGTCGCTGTGTGTTCGCTGTCGATTAGAGCTAGACATTTTTTTTGTTTGTTTGTTGGGTACAAGTGCTCTCATTATCGGTAAAGGTGAGATGCCAATGTGGAAACTGCGTCCATGTGAAAGCAAAATTATAATAATAAGCTTTGCATGCTACTTACGGAGAAACCTGAGCACAACCTTTGCAGCATAAGTAACAACATAACGATAACTATGGTGCGCACGTCACGTAGGAGTACTTTATGACATTGTGACGACAGCGAAAAAATGTGTCATTAACTTCATATCTTCGTTTGAGCCAACTTAAAAGACTTTCCTTTTTGGGCTCTGCAAAGGCCAGCCAAGTATAATTATGCCTTACAAAAACCACGTTTACTGAATTGGCATTACAGACAAGCAGAAAGACACGTGAGGACGTCTTGAACATCTAATTGGAAACGCTTGTCTGCGGAATTTTATCAGCGTATAATATATTTAGCCTATGTAGCATTATTCAAATATAGCTGAACGAATGGTAGTCATAAATACTAGTCGAACACTTCGATCCTCCATATTTCATAAGTCGTCCGCGTATCGTCGTTGAGCTCGATGAAACAAGTTGCAACCAAAAATAACTACGCTCGAAGTCTTCAAAATGGAGCAGCTTCCAAAACAGCCTACTTTCCACTCTGCCATTTCTAGCAAGCATTTCATATTTCCTTTGTTGCTACCATAGATTTTCTTAATGCGGGTGTTTTCAATTCGCATTACTGCCGCGGCATAACGCAAACGGCTTATATTATGGTGTTTTTTAGAGGTCAGTCCTTTAACAAAGAATAATGTAATTAGAATTTGCCCCAGTAAAATTAAACTGTCCTTTCTTTCTTATTTCAGCAAGAGACAAGCATGTGAGTTTCCAATAACTATCTAAGAATTTCTCTTTAGTATTATCTCTCTTGAGCCTTTTCGCTATACTCTTTTAAGGTACATATTTTAATGACTAAATATGCATTGCAGATAAATATTGTAGTAATTGAAGTGCAATAAATAGATTAGTGAACATAGAATTATTGGGGCGAAAAGTTCGTCATAGATGCTAGGTCTCCATTCAGATCACCATTTTTCATTCAGATCACCATATTCAGAAGCATTATTTTTTTTTGAAGTAGCGTCAGCGCTAGCGTGGCTGTTGGTAGAGCCCATGCTTGCAGTGCGAACAGACAGGATTTGATTCTCGCGCCCATAGCATTCTTGCGATGTTCGCGTCAAGGATTTCAAGGAATGGACACGTATATTACATTTTCAGGGGTCTGATGCGATTTCGAGACATGTTAACCAGGTGCGCAGCGGAACTGTCGTCGTTTAACAAGTGGACGCTGAGGCTTTGTTCTCGTACACCTCAGGGCATACCCAATATTCAGAGTTTCCTGCGCACGCACATGTTACACCTTGAGCCAGAACAGCTTCGCTGTTAAAAAGACGATTTAAGAATAATCGGTTCCTTAATTTTACGCTAGCGTGCGCTCCATGAGCTTGCCTGCAAACAAATTTTTTACTAGATTCGACCTCGATAAGACGAGGTAGCGTCATCTTGAGTCGATTATTCAAGTTCAAAACAACAGGATATACGCAAGAATGTTTCATACTGCAAAGAAATGATTACGCTAACACAAATGCCGAAGGCGTGATGCTTCTCTTTCGTAGTTCCCCATATATATATAAAGAAATGAAGGTCGTCTTCGTCGCATTTTCTGTTTTCAGCGCTGTTACCTGGATTGTGGCTGGGTTTCACGCCGGGTAGCAGCGTAAATCACAGCTTAGCGCCTAGTTCACCACATCGTGGACCTGAGCTTGCCCGTTCCAATACCGCGTTCTCGCTCGCCCCTTTTCCTTCTTTCTTTTTTCTTTACCTTCGCTCTTCTTGTTCGCCTTTGTTCATAACATTGGTCTTCTTTCTCATCAATTACTGTCTCACTTGCTGTCATGAAAACATCCACGGCATTTCGAGTTCTCCGTCCGCGACAACTTCAGTCACGATGGGCAGCGCACTGCACTGCGCGGCACTTGCAGGTACATCACTGCCCTTACTTTTTATTATTCGACTTTCGGCGCACTCCAATCCGCCAGACCTCACTAGCTTTTTAACGCGAAAGCGTTTCTTGGTTAGGTTGGCGATAGCGCCCGCCCACTGCCGTCCTCAAAAAGCGCCCGCAAAAGCCGTGCCCGGAAAGCACGTGACTTCTCCCGCCGGAAGTCACGGCGGCGCCAACCGACAAGCTTTCCGGGGGCAGTCGGCGCGCCACCGCCTCCGCTGGCGCTACCTGCAGAGGCCGTACGTCCGCGCCGCCGAGTTTCTTCGCTTGGTTGGCGAAAGTGCGCACCCAGCTGCATGGCGTCGCCATAGCAACACTCGGCGCGCGAACGGGGCCAGCTAGCCCACCATTCCTCGCTGCCTGCGTGCCGAGTTTGATCTCGAATTGAAGACGTCCACTGAGGTCATCGCGACGTACGTGCATCGATCTCGCATTCACCAACTACCCATTACATTGTGCCCGATGTGTTGTATTAGGCCACACTCGGATCAGAAGGCCATGATAGTGTCTATGTATCCCGGCCTAAGTACGCCGTCACCACCCACAATGCCGCGGCGGTCGTACTACTTCGATATGCCCTAGACCTGCCTCGGGCATATATCTGCATATACTGTCTGGACGACGAAATATAAGAAGACATGTTAAGTGTCGACAACACTTTGATGGCATCAAATCATATAAATAAACAAAAACGGGCATCCCACATTGCCTCATTCTTTATAACACAACTCCGCAACACCAGTTTGCAGAGCCCCTCCGCAACAACAATCTAGTGAAAAGAAACGCTTTCGCACCTCATCTCATAAGAATATGCTTAGGTATTGTCGAACTTTTTCTTGAGTCTCGTAATGTATAACAAACCGATGTCTAAAACACTGAAAAACCTATACAGTCAAAATACAATAGTGCTCGGGGACCGAGATTTCTTGAGAACACCAGCGCTATGTCCACCTTTTTTTTTAGAACAAATTTTCATTTGATCAGCCCAGAAAACGAAAAACTGCGTAATCGCTTGCTTGTTTTACATCTTTCGTTTATAATATTTTGGTCTGCTAACATTTAAAATATCCACTGCGGCCTTTTGATATGGTTGCCTAATGATCGGCAGTGCCTATGTTTCCATTTGCCTTTGAATTAACCCATCACTATGGTTCTGAAACGTGTCAGGGCGTCGCCCAAGCTGTCATATCTCTCTGCACATGT
>CM023490.1:46591173-46625417 GCA_013339685.2 Hyalomma asiaticum
TGTTCGGCACAGCGGCCGTCGGTCGACTCTGGCCAAGAAGAGTCTCGAAGCTCGCAAGCAACACCTGGGTGAGTCCTATACATCGTACATCGAGGATGTCCTCGCGCTCTGTCGACGTGTCAATTCCTCATTGTCGGAATCGGACAGGGTGCGCCACATCCTAAAAAGCATTGGACCCGTCGCCTTCAATTCGCTCGCCGCCAAGAATCCGACTACCGTCGCTGACGTCGTTACCACTTGTCAGCGCCTCGACGAGCTGGAGTCTGTTCGCCTACCGCCTGACATCGACGAAGTTCGTCCTGCATTAGACCAGTATTTGCGGGCACTCATACGCACGCTCATACGGACGTTTAATTATAAGAGAGTATTCTTTTGCTCCAAGCATCTGTCAACATATAATGCCAGCGTGCTAGTTTGTGCTTCTTTTCAGGCGCAAGAACGGAAAAACAGAATTAGTGACGCAAATCTTTTGCCCCTTCATAAAGGGTACATTGCGTCAGCGTTTGAAAGAACATGCCTGGCTTTATTTGCTTTGAATTCCTCCAATTACATTCAAATTTGGCCGCCCTACCTTGTTGGCTTTTACATACACTTTTACGAGGCTTTTACAAAAGTATCCGACCTTTGTCCGAAGAAAAAAAAAAACTAGCACAACTGGAGCCTTGGAAACTTAATCACCCTAAAATAGTTTCCTTGGGAAGCCACACTCTTCTCCTAGCGGTGCTGCCATTGTTGGAAGCATTCCGACAAGGCCTCTTGCGGAATGGAGTTTAGCACAGCTGTCGTTGCAGCCATAATGTCCTCTTGTTTCCGAAATCGCGCTCCTTTAATGACCTCTTCATTTTGGGAAACAGTCAGAAGTCGCAGGGGGCCATATCAGGAGAGTAAGGAGGCTGTTCAAACCACAGGAATCTGGTTTTTCGCCAAGAAGTCTGAATGAAGTGCGAGGAATGGTGCAGGATGAATGCGGCAATTTCCTGTTGACGGCACAAAAAATTGGCAGATCCCACGTGCAGTGGGAATCAAGGAAATGCGAAGCACGCATCAGGAAATTAAAATGAATTTGCATTGTTTTCTCGCTATACGGAGTTTGGTACATATGAAATTAACGAAACGGCCGCAAGAGCATCAAGACTGTGGCATGTAAACAACGCCGGTCATACACGTAATATCATGATTCTGATGTTATGGCCTGTCATTTACGTTCGCTATGCAGTCGTGTTGTGCCATAGCAATTTTTGTATACAAATCCCATTAACGAAACGCGTGACATGTAAATCTTGTCGCTCATGACATGCATGTCATGATTTTCATGTTATGACCTGTCATTTATGATAGTCATACAGTCATGTTGTGGCATGCCAATTTTCGCATACATCCCGATAAGGAAACGCATGGCATGTAAATCATGTCGCTCATGACATGAATATCATAATTTTCATGTTGTGAGCTCTCAGTCATGTCCGTCATGCAGTCATGTTGAGGCATACCAATTTTTGTATACAGCCCATTAACGAAACGGTCGGGAGAGCACCAAGACCGTGGCATGTAAATCATGCCGCACATGACATGCATATCACGATTTTCATGTTATGACCTGTCATTTACGTTTGTCAGGCAGACATGTCGTGCCATACCAATTTTCGCATACATTCCATTAGCGAAACGGCCAGGAGAGCACTAAGACCTTGGCATGTAAATCATGCCACCCATGACATACATATCATGATTTTCATGTTATGACCTGCCATTTATGTTCATCAGGCAGTCATGTTCTGCCATACCAATTTTCGCATACACCTCATTAGGGAAACGGCCATAAGAGCACCAAGACCGTGGCATGTAAATCATGCCGCTCATGACATGCATATAATGATTTTCATGTTATGACCTGTCATTTACGTTCGTCAGGCAGTCATTTTCTGCCATACCAATTTTCCTAAACATCTGATCAGGGAAACGGCCAGGAAAACACCAAGACCGTGGCATGTAAATCATGCCGCTCATGACAGGAATGTCATGATTTTCATGTTATGACCTGTCATTTACGTTCGTCAGGCATTCATGTTGTGCCGTACCAATTCTCGCATACATCCCATTAGCGAAACGGCCAGGACAGCACTAAGACCGTGGCATGTAAATCATGTCGCTCATGGCATGCATATCATGATTTTCATATTATGACCTACCATTTATGTTCGTCAGGCAGTCATGTTGTGCCATGCCAATTTTCCTAAACATCCAAGCAGGAAAACGGCCACGAGAACACCAAGACCGTGGCATGTAAATCATGCCGCTCGTGACAGGAATATCATGATTTTCATGTTATGACCTGTCATTTACGTTCGTCAGGCAGTCATTTTCTGCCATACCAATTTTCCTAAACATCTGATCAGGGAAACGGCCAGGAGAACACCAAGACCGTGGCATGTAAATCATGCCGCTCGTGACAGGAATGTCATGATTTTCATGTTATGACCTGTCATTTACGTTCGTCAGGCATTCATGTTGTGCCGTACCAATTTTCGCATACATCCCATTAGCGAAACGGCCAGGACAGCACTAAGACCGTGGCATGTAAATCATGTCGCTCATGGCATGCATATCATGATTTTCATATTACGACCTACCATTTATGTTCGTCAGGCAGTCATGTTGTGCCATGCCAGTTTTCCTAAACATCCAATCAGGAAAACGGCCACGAGAACACCAAGACCGTGGCATGTAAATCATGCCGCTCGTGACAGGAATGTCATGATTTTCATGTTATGACCTGTCATTTACGTTCGTCAGGCAGTCGTGTTGTGCCATACCAATTTTCGCATACATCCCTTTAGCGAACCGGCCAGGAGAGCACTAAGACCGTGGCATGTAAATCATGCCACTCATGACATGCATATCATGATTTTCATGTTATGACCCGTCATTTATGTTCGTCATGTAGTCATGTCGTGGCATACCAATTTTCGTAAACATCCGATCAGCGAAACGGCCAGGAGAGCACAAAATCGTAGGCGGCTAGATAGATAGATAGATAGATAGATAGATAGATAGATAGATAGATAGATAGATAGATAGATAGATAGATAGAGACGCTCAAAGTCGCCGAAGTTCGCTAAGAAATGCTTCTCATTTAAAAACCGACGTGAGCGCTGCGCACTACCTCACTCAAACGCTTCGTCCCAGGGACTGTCGCTGTCGGCAGGCAGGAAAAAATTTCGCGCATGCGCACGAAGGTTCAAGGTCGGCTGATGCAAGCGGGCTTGTTTCGTATCCATCAGGTTTTCGCAAAAGAAAATAAGTAAGGTCGGATACTTTTCTAGCAGACCTCGTGTGCTTGACAGTTTGCTGTGCTTTGGGGGACCGAAAAATGGGGGACCGAAGATGCTTGCGCATCTTCAGTCCCCTATTTTTGAAGGCGACATGACATCGCCGAGCATTACCCGCCGCTGCAACAAGTGCAGTCAGCGCTTGGCTTTCCGGGCACTCATACTGGGTCACCCTGGCAATAAACCTAAAGTTGGAAGAATCGGTCCTGGGCTGCGAACGTTTTGCGGAGGAACACATTACATACACCGATTACCGCCAAACAAGTAACCAGAACATCGCTTCTGAATGCTTTCTGACGTTTCGTAATAATCGCAGTCTAGATGTAACTTTGAGTACGGCGCAATTTTATGTGTAATTTTCCGTACTGACGCTTTCAAGGCTCAGACCGGTCACCCCACACTTGTGATCTTTCAATGACAACAAATTCCTGCAACCAGATTTTGGAATCCTACTTGCCTGCAGAACCGGCGTGTTCCTAGGAGAATCGCTTCGGCCCGTGCCGCCTGGCTGGCAGCATTTGCAGGATTAAGGCCAGCTGACGATCTCGCGCTACGCAGGGGCGCAGCCAGCTATCCGATTAGCTGCGGCAGCGATAATTCTCTCCCTATCAAGAAATATCGCCGCAGTGCCCGCCACTAACGTGCCTGCTTGCTAGTCGTGCTTGTTAAGGAGGCAGGCATTTCACGCTTATAAGTTCTCTGGACTACGTGACCGGCTACTTTAATAGCAATGCTTTTGGAACAGTCAAATGGCGATGGAATCCTTCGGTTCTTTTCAACAAATTAGTAGGGGTTCCATCAAATCTACGCCATCAAATCAGTCTGACAGAAGTGTGCGTGTACCTACTTCTATGACATGCCGGTTCTGCGGAATTTGCGCAGGAAATTCTTTATTCTCTAGAGCTCGTGCATTGTGGTCATGTCGACATCAATATGGAGGCGTTTCATCATACTTCTTTCTTGCGCCCGTGCATTTCCTCAACCCACTACTGCTTTAAGACGAAAGCATTTGATCAGATGCCAAAGAAAATTGCAGTGCAGCAAAATTGCCTAGCTTCGCCGAGACACGTCGCTGGTGCCTTCCGCACTGAGTCTCGCCACGGGTGCGAGTTGACGTCACCGCACCGATCGTTCAAATAAAAGCTCCACGTCGCGATGTGGCGACAGAAGGCCCCGCTAATCTGCGCCGAGTGCATAGTCGTGAAGATGGGGCTACCGAAGAATTGTGCCACTACAGAAAGGAAGGGAAGCGTAGAGCGAAAGGCGCCACGCCGATGCTCGAAGCGCGTTATACGCCTTAAAACCGACCGCATATATCATGCCAGTGAAGCGGTGGCGAAATATAGCTGATCCGCAGTTCCGGAGTTACGAACCGGTTCGCAGAATGGTCCGGGCTATTGAATCGCACCATCGGACTACTTCGAATGGCAAGACTGCTAGTGAAAAATAAACGTCGTACTTAACGTACTGTCTGAATGTTCTTTGCGATTGCGTGCGATACCGCGCAAAGGTATCACGAAAACTTGGCGCAAAGATAAAGCTAGGCGGTACCGCCAGCTTCGCTGCTTGCAGAGTATTCGCACCCTAAAATGGAGCTGATTTTGTTTAATATTGTGATTGGGTTGAGAAAGAAGTTCACGAGGTTAGAATACCGCAAGAGTACGTGAGCAGGTACGTACGTTGAACACAGGTAACTGCGATCAGGAGCTGATCCACTGGGCGCAATCCTCGTCAAAGCACGCTTTCGAGATCCTCAGGAGACACAAGCATAATGTTAATACGGTCCAGTAGCAGTTGCTTTCCGCGCTTGGCCACGAATTGTTTTACCCACGGATAGCAGAAACGCCCACTTTAGATTTTAGTCGTTTCCCAAATCCTTGTTATCTTTGTAAATGCATCGTTGTTAAGGCAACAAAACTCGCACTAAACCACTGTTTGAAACTGATAGTGCGAAAATGTGATAATTACTTCCATTGTTTTAAGCGGATGACCCGATTGCTGATAGATGATACATATACTTATGGATAAGATTAGAATGCAAGTGATGATGTAAGCGGAGCTTTTTGACTCACTGATGCCATCAAGCAACATCTATTAGATACGCAATGTTGCGACAAATTGTATGCGGTAGCTTGAAGTCACACATGTTTTGGAGCAGTGTAACCATCGTTACAGCTGTTCCATCATTAGATTTAATGGAAAAACAAGCATATTTTAAAGAACCAACGTGGAAGCACGTCTTGCGAAAACTGTAGGCTTTCGCTAGCGCTTCACATCCAGCAGTCTGATCTGCCTGCTCCGTAAAAAATAATATATAATAAAGAAATAGTACTTCGCTTAAACAGCAGAGGACTGAAAGAAAGAGTTACTCGTTAGCAGATGCACAAAGGTTCGTGATTATTTTCTTGTTGGCCTGAACACCATGGATACCAGGAGAAGATTCATCATAAGCCTATTTCTGTGTCTGGTTTAAAGTGCGAGGAAAGATATAAGAAGTGCCCAAAATGCAAGCACGTCTTGCAAAAATTTGGTGTCAGCTTTGCTTTCAGGCGCGAAGGCTGCAAAGCTGACGGCCCCGCTTAGCTCTATCTCGGTTAGACTTAGCTGTCGCGAGGTTTTTGCGGGACGTCACAAGTAAACTCAATGAACACACACATGCTGAAGTGTGCACAATGTTTATAATTTTTTTTCTTTGGCAGTAGCCATGCGGTGGTGAGACTCGCAGGCCTGGATTACTGTGGCAATGCCTCTGTCTATATAAACGGAAAGATTCGTAGCGCAATAAACAAGGACTCATACAGACAAAAAGCTAAAGACGACGTACCAGCGCAAAAGCGGTTTCGTCACGAGCCATACGATGGGTTTTCGTCGCGTTCACATGCTCGGTGCATCGCCGACTTTTCGCCTCCTCGTGACCGGTGCGATATTCGGGGTCGTTTTGAAGGGCTCCCTCACGCTCTCAAGTAGAGGCACGGCGGGTATCGAGCCACACTTCCACTTCTTCGGGCGTGACCCTCTTCTTCATTGGCCCCGTCTTCACAACGATGTCTTCAGCATGGAGAAACGGGGCATCCTGCCGCCGCGCCGGTGCGGCGGAGCTCTTAATAGGAGAATTGGTGTGGTGGCGCCACTCCCGCATGCGAAGTCATGGCGAGAGTCCGCGTGGCCGGCAACGGCACCGCAACTGGCCGATTCTGGGTATAGATGTGACGCTTCTATTTTGCTAGAGTGCCTTCAAAAAATGCTTGCCACTTCACTCAATGTTAGGCTGATCATGATCGCATAAGAGGAACGAAGTGCGATGCAACGCTTGCACCTTTGTCTAATAGTGGGATGAATGCATGAGCGCATGAAAAGAAAGGAGACAACGCGTAATATCTTCACATTAGAGACTTCGTTGAAGTAGTGCACGTGGGCTCATTTCATGCAAATTTCATGACGATTATATCCGCGAACGATCTGTTGGCTTCCCCGGCTTAAACAGCGTCGCTGATAAACTTCAGGTTTTCACATGCCACATTTGGAAGGCATGGTTCTGTTGGTGCTACATCTAGCACAATGCTTGCGGAATCAATTTTTTTCTCAGCAAATTTGAAACAGCTGCTACATTGAGTTGTTATACACATTGCAAAGATGCTTGACATCAGCCGGTAGATAACTCTGACGAAAGGATTCTCAGAGCTCGAGCAAAGAAGGCAGAAGGAATGCGAAAATATCTCACAAAGAGAAGCTCTTGCTGGGATGCTTCTGAACTTAAGCCCTGAAATTATGTCCTGTGCAACTGAAAAAGCGTTCAAACCATCAATGCCAAATATAATGTTCTGAATTCGAATGATATTGCGGCAAGTGTTTTCATTCTACGTGCTCGATGTACCTCGTGAGAAGTGTGCCGTACTTAGTCTCCTACGTCGGCATTGCTTCCATGAAATAACCACACAAATTATTACAGCATACCATATCATCAACCATATTAGCCAAAATTGAAAAGTGCAGAAGGAACACGCTCTGCAAGGGCAATGACAATTTTTGTCTTTCCAAAGTGAAATTGGTAGATTTCCTAGCAGTATTGAAAAGTATAAGATGCAGTGGCAAGCCATGTTTCCCGCGCGTTTAATGACACGTAACATTCGCATGTGAATTCGTAGGTATGGGAAACAACTGCGCATATTATGATGAATCTTTCGTGTAGTATGTATAATCACCGTTACTTGAGAGAGCGTAATTTCAATTAGCAAATTTTGTCTCATTATTATGATATAACAAATTATTTTATTCACAGTTGGAATGTCAAACACTGTCGTTGACATACAGCAATAACATCAGAATTATACTTCAACAGACTTTGGCGTATTGTTCCAGTAACATGTTTCCCGCCAAAAGTACCAGCTACCAACAAAGCTTGTGCAATTCTTTAAGAAGGCATTTTCACACAAGGTATGGTTGCTCGTGAGGTTTCTCTGGGCCTCCCAAAGCAAACAGGTTGAGTTGCCTGAAAAGATGCAAAGAATACACGAGAACTGACATGGACCATTGCTTTTGCTTATATATATGGTGTCCGAACTATCAAGCACAATGCTGTCAGAGGAAGAAAAATCCTGGACCTATAGCGAAATTCGCATCTGCGCACTGGCAGTACCCACGTACTCATGTGCACTGACAACAGTACATTTCATCCCTGAGTATCAATCACTTATTTGCTTTTAATATGTGAATTCTTCAAATACTGCTTTAAATGCTATGGTGCCCACTTTAAAGTTGTAGGCCGTCCCAGAATCACGCTAGAATTCCCGTGCTTGTTTTTTTTTTTTTTTTTGGGGGGGGGGGGGGGCGAAGAAGAGCACGAGAAATTTCGCTTTTTTCTATATCCTACTATTCCAGATGAAATATACAATGTTATACAGAAGTTAAGATTAACAGGTATCAGCCTAGATGAAGTTCAACTGATACACTTAAAATATGTTGCCAGTACCATTGCTGACCCTTTTTTTTCCATGTGATAAGCCTTTTATTTCAAAATGCACTTCCATCTGAACTAAAGAGAGCCAATATTTTCTCGGTATTTCAACAAGGTGAGAGGGATCGATTTCCATCTATCGCCCTCTAGCAATACTGTCAGTATTCAGTTAAGTAGTGCTTTGAGAAATGCCTAACGATATATTTGACAATCTGCTCCACGCAGCGTGGCTTTGGCGCAGGCAACTCTTCTATCCTTCCGCGTTTTTCTGTCACCGATAAAATTAAGCAGTACGATGAATGATGTTCAAACTGTCTCGATGCACGTGGCGCTTGTGTGTGTGTGTGTGTGTGTGTGTGTGTGTGTGTGTGTGTGTGTGTGTGTGTGTGTGTGTGTGTGTGTGTGGTGTGTGTGTGTGTGTGTGTGTGTGTGTGTGTGTGTGTGTGTGTGTGTGTGTGTGTGTGGTGTATGTGCCGTACGCGCGAACCCTACTCTCCTACTTCTGAAATTCACCCTCTGCTCTCCGCCGACGAAGACTCCAGTGCGCCTGCTGAACAGAGGACATGTTTCGACAGGCGAGCACCGTGAAGGGCCTTGGGAACGCTTCACGAAAGGGGTATAAAAGGGGAGGGAAGACACGTCACCTGGCAGCCGGCAGTCGCCTCCGCTAGAGGCCGTTTCTGTACGCACCTTTGTGATGTTCTCTTCAGCTCCTCGGTCACCCGTAGCGACGTATTAAACGTTTGTTTCACACTGATATTCATGTTAGGCACGATTATATTAAGATTTTCAAATGCGAAGCATTTATTAGGAAACTTCGGCGACTTTCAGCGTATCTATCTATCTATCTATCTATCTATCTATCTATCTATCTATCTATCTATCTATCTATCTATCTATCTATCTATCTATCTATCTATCTATCTATCTATCTATCCGCCTACGATTTTGTGGTCTCCTGGCCGTTTCACTAATGGGATGTTTACGAAAATTGGTACGCCACAACATGACTGCATGACGAACATGAGTGACAGGTCATAACATAAAAAGCATGGCATGCATGTCATGAGCGGCATGATTTATATGCCACGTTCTTGGTGCTCTCCTGGCCGTTTCGTTATTGGGATGTATACAAAAATTGGTATGCCACAACATGACTGCATGACGAACATAAATCACAGGTCATAACATGAAAACCATGACATGCATGTCATGAGCAACATAATTTACATGCCACCCGTTTCCTTAACGGGATGTATGCGAAAATTGGCATGCCACAACATAACTGCATGACGAACATGAGTGACAGGTCATAACATAAAAAGCATGGCATGCATGTCATGAGCGGCATGATTTATATGCCACGTTCTTGGTGCTCTCCTGGCCGTTTCGTTATTGGGATGTATACAAAAATTGGTATGCCACAACATGACTGCATGACAAACATAAATGACAGGTCATAACATGAAAACCATGACATGCATGTCATTAGCAACATAATTTACATGCCACCCGTTTCCTTAACGGGATGTATGCGAAAATTGGCATGCCACAACATAACTGCATGACGAACATGAGTGACAGGTCATAACATAAAAAGCATGGCATGCATGTCATGAGCGGCATGATTTATATGCCACGTTCTTGGTGCTCTCCTGGCCGTTTCGTTATTGGGATGTATACAAAAATTGGTATGCCACAACATGACTGCATGACGAACATAAATGACAGGTCATAACATGAAAACCATGACACGCATGTCATGAGCAACATGATTTACATGCCACCCGTTTCCTTAACGGGATGTATGCCAAAATTGGCATGCCACAACATGACTGCATGACGAACATGTGTGACAGGTCATAACATAAAAAGCATGGCATGCATGTCATGAGCGGCATGATTTATATGCCACGTTCTTGGTGCTCTCCTGGCCGTTTCGTTATTGGGATGTATGCGAAAATTGGCATGCCACAACATGACTGCATGGCGAACATAAATAACAGGTCACAACATGAAAAACATGACATGCATGTTATGAGCAACATGATTTACATGCCACGGTCCTGGCGCTATACTGCCATTTCGTTAATGGGATGCACAAAAATATTGGTATAGCACAACAAGACAGCACGACGATCATAAATGACAGGTCATAACATGAAAATCGTGACGTGCATATCATGAGCGGCATGATTTACGTGCCATGCGTTTCGTTAATGTGATGTATACCAAAATTGCTGTGGCACAACACGACTGCATGACTAACGTAAATGACAGGTCATAACGTTGTAATCATGACATGCGTGTATGAGCGGCATGGTTTACATGCCACAGTCATGGTGCTCTTGCGGCCGTTTTGTTAACTTCATATTTTCCAAACTCAGTATAGCGAGATCGATTTTACGTTCCTTATGCGTGCTTTGCATTTCCTTGATTCCCACTGCACGTGGGATCTGCCATTTTTTGTTGAACAAAAAAAAAAAAAAGCTGATAAGCCGTTTTAGGCTCGTTCTGCCGTACACGTTTCAGTAATTTATTGTTATTCGTTAAATATCCTTTTTCTGGCGATTCCCTACTATTGTAGCTGGCCTAGATATGGATGCGCATGAGTAGGTTCTGATTGATTGATTTCTGGGGTTTTACATTGCAAAACCAGCTATGACCATGAGAGACGCCGTAGTGGAGGGCTCCGGAAATATCGACCACCCGGGGTTTAACGTGCACTGACATCGCCCAGTACACGGCCGTCAACATTTCGCCGCCATCAAAATGCAGCCGCCGCGGCCGGGATTCATGGGCAGGTTCTACGGTATCGTTACGAGTCGCGTAGTTTCGTTACCTTGCCAGCCTATTTGATTTCATCATTGTCCCATGAAATTGATTTTAAGTAATACCATAATGCTATTCAGGTATTGAGTTTGTTGCAATTTGTCGCCCAGATTGGCGAAGAAGTAATTCTCGAAAGAATAATTATGGCTGTGATTTCCGTTATTATTTTTATGCTTGCTTTAAACGTTCGCATGTTAACTTGACTGAGCACTATGGTACCGGGCGGCACCAGTAAACACATAGCACGTGATCGAATGAACAACAAAAAGAGATTTTAAGTGCGAAGCATTTCTTAGCGAACTTCGCCGACTTTGAGCCTATCTATCTATCTATCTATCTATCTATCTATCTATCTATCTATCTATCTATCTATCTATCTATCTATCTATCTATCTATCTAGCCGCCTATGATTTTGTGCTCTCCTGGCCGTTTCGTTAATTGGATGTACAGGGAAATTGGTACGACATAACATGACTGCATGGCGAACATAAATGACACGGCATTAATGAGAATCATGACATGTATCTTATGAGCGGCATGATTTATATGCCACGCGTTTCGTTAATGGGATGTACATCAAAATTTCTATGGCACAACACGAATGCATTGACGAATATAAATGACAGGTCATAACATTAAAATCATACCATGCGTGTTATGAGCGGCACGGCATACTTGCCACAGTCTTGCCGCTCTTGCGGCCGTTTCGTTAACTTCGTGTGTACCGGTATAGCGAGACAACAATGAAGATCCATTTTACGTTCCTGATGCGTGCTTCGCATTTCCTTGATTCCCACTGCACATGGGATCTGCCTTCTTTTTTCAAAGGTTTGCTTGTTGAAGAAGCTATCGAATGCAAACGAATACTATGCAATCACACTCGTTTCTTTCAGTTGACCTGGGCAGCGACGCAATCTGCGTGGATATACGAGAATATGGCAGGCGGTAGAATATAAGGAAACGCTAGCTTGTTCAAGAAATCTTTAGAACTGCCATAAATATGTTTTCAGGTAGCGCGCGGACCTACGTTTGGATCGTTGTGAGCGCGATCAAATGGTCAGACCGTCGCAAGCAAGAGTGATCGCAGTAGAACTTGAATGTTTCACCAGCGAACACTCCGCTCACCTCTTCTCTAACCTTCTCCAGCGCCAGCAACCGTGTTTTATATCTCTCGCACGCGTGATGTCTAGACTCAAACATGATGACATCAAGTCCATAGTGCAAAATGCAAAAATGGCTGCCTCTTGCAATGTTATCTCAAATACTTACTTTCTGGGTTCATCGGTAGCATCAACACAACGCACGTAGGTTGTGCTTCCACAAGATAATAATCCGCAGTTATGTTGATAGGATGTTGGTCCACTGCAAGGATACGACACACGCCACATTACTGTTAGTAGTAGGCTACCGCCAAGGCGTTATGATTCCAAATGCGAAATTGCGCTGAAACTAAGTCTAGAAATGCTAGTCACGAAAATAAGGACAAAGAAAAAAGAAGAAAGCTAAAAACTTGCTTTGAATAGTGGCGTGTGTCCTGGACAAAGTGAAGCGACGTGAGCTAGAGATGCCACTCAGGCAATTTGTTTTTGAAAAGCCGACTGGAGATTCACATATTCTAACGTATGCTCACCCTGACAGCACTAGTCATCTGAAGATATGCGTTATACCGACATGCGTTCCATGAAACGTAAGCTCAATTAAAAATGTTTTCTGTTGCTGTATTTTAAACTTTCGACTTCTGCTACAAACTACTTTAGTATCTTTCTACCTTCTAGTATGTGAACCTCGTTTTGCAAGCTCTTCACAGAGGATTAACACGCTCAATATGAGCCCATGGTTTCGTTAATCAAGACACCGATCGTGTTTGTCGGTGGCCCATGTTAACTACCGGAACCAAACACATGACAAGTGCTGTCCGGACGCCAGTTTACCGAGCGGCAGGCTCGCTAAGCCACCAGGATTCTTCAGCAGTAGGCTGCTTTGGCTAGTATGATGGGCAGCCCTAGGTGAAAGAACCTGTCTAAGGGAGGGAGTTCGAAACCGAATATCATCCGGGAGGAATAGTAGTGTGCCGGCACATCGAGTGTTCATGCCTCTTTGCTAATTCCAAATTTACCTCTTGTTCCTGTTCTTCGCGCCGCAAAGAGAATGAAGTAGAGGCAATTTTGGAATGGTGGAAGAGAGAGGGGGATGAAAGAGGCAGAGAAGGACCATGTAGAGAAACACCAACTCCATGTTCCCCGCTTCTTCTTTTACAGTCGAAAGCATTTTCGGTTTTGAAGAGTCAGTCATGCACTGCACTCGGGCAACATCACGGAATCTCAGGAAAGCCTCTCATACGTCCATCAGCTCTCAAACACAAAGTATCGCAACAAAAGTGGTTCCAGTTGACTGACATCCGGCACTACAAAACAATACGCGCTGAGCAGTGGCTACTACTAGCCTACGCCACACTGTGGAAGGATCACGTGATGTACAGAGGAGGGATGCACAGACCATTACGCTTTACGATGTTATCGTATGTGCAAGGACCGGCTCTGCTAACTTCGAGCAATGACATCATAGTATTATTCCATGTCGATTAATTTAAACGGCAATTGACAGACCAAGACTAGAATGTCAGGGGCTGTGTCTAGGAGTCTATGTCTTCCGGGTGCGACTGGACGCAAACATCTGCGCCCTTTTCCCCACAGCTGCGTTCGTCGCTCTTTTGCTCTTATGCTGAGTGATTCTACACTATGACCTGCTTCGCGTAATGGTCGTGGATGATGGTCATCCATTCGTAGCTCAAGCTGTGAAGCACTGGCTTCGCCTCTTCATTTCGCAGTCCCCTACTGAGCACAGACAGATGACGTTATCGAAAGGGCACAAAGCACCCACTTTGCCAGGTTGCGTGTAGACGTATCTCCGAATACTAATGACCGGGATGACGTCACGTCGTTTATAACTTTCGCATTAAATGCAACGTAGAATGAAACCACCGAGCGTCAGACTCTGTACCTTGTCTACGCTTCATCAGCGGGCAGCTCTCGCAACATCACCGTCCTTTTCACATTTCGTAGTGGGTACTCAGTTTCGCAAACGTCGTGCTTTGCAGTGGAATTTGGGAACTTGCTCGTGTGCTTCAAGTAGCACCACGAGGTTGCTCGAAAAATTGGTGTGACCACCGCGGCGTCTCTGTTTTTGCTTCCAAAAAGGTGACTTTGTGTGGTTGTCAACCCATCAGGAAAAAAAAAAACGTGTTTCTTTAAAGCTGCTGGCTCAGTCAGCCAGCCGTTTTGCACGGAGTGACCAAATTACTGATTCAGCCTGGGCAGACGCATAACAGAAATTAGCAATAACGCAGTTTTAGGGGCGAAGCTCCTTAAGGCGTGGGTCGTTCGTCCCTTGTAGTCGTAACCACCTCGTTCTAGGATTGCGCTCGATAGCTCGCGCGCCGGGAGGCTCGCGCTCGCCCTCGGCGCGTTTCTCCCGGCGCGCGAGCTCTCTCACTCTTCCATCTGCTGGCTTGTGTGAGAGAGACAGAAAGAGAGAGAGAGAGAGAGAGAGCGAAAGACTGTCCGTTTCTAACGATGATGATGGGTTTGTGCTAGCGCGTTACGGCGCGTGTAATAAGCTCGTGTGAGACGCTGTGGCCTCTCCGCCTTATACTCTTTCAGCAGTCATGTGATGGCGTCGGCAAACAAGGTGCGCGTTCCGGCCTGTGTAAGGGGCTGCGTAAGACGCTGTGGCCTCTCCCCCCTTACTAGAGTGTACTGCAGGTTTCTAACGCGTTTGTGTTAGCGTCCCCTTAAACGCGAGAACCCAGCGTTCGAATAGAGTGTTTCTCACTTCTTTACATGATGATCGACTGGGCGAATTACACGGAAGATTAACGGTTTACCGGTGATTCACTCCGGAGCTTCGCCCACTCATCATCATTCACCCCCTGGATATGCTGTGAATTTTTTTTTCAGTTACTCTACTTTAGGAGGTTATTAGTCCTCCATTATATTTATTCTCGTACACAGCCCAAGCCACTATGGTGACCTGTCTACGCAATCGTCACTGTAGGATCACGGTTTTTGCGTAACTGTGAGCATGACAACGATCATTTGATGCAGAAGAAATTCACTGTGTCAGTGTTTTGTCTCGATGCACCTCTGTTACATATAGATAAAAACAAGTCATCTACAAAAATGTGCATCACTAGTAATAACGGTGCTTTTATGCCTATTCATAGCCAGGGTATCAGTACATGTGGAAGAAGCATATTTCTTTTGCTTGTTTAGATTATGCTATTTAATAAAAATGATACGCTTCCATGACGTAAGCTTTAATTAACGCACATTCTTATCGGTATAAGGTGGTAGCGTGGTATATCGCCTAGCGATATCCATTACAAGTGTTTGAATGTCCGTGGCTTCTAATTTCCACATGTGGCTGTAAACGTGTCAAGTTGTATACGCACCTTCTAAATGTGGGCGTCGAGAGGCCGGCCTCGTGTTTTTATTGCGAAGACTTTTCAACGTGTTATTTCACGAAGTCAAGTTTCTTAAGAAGAGCAGCGTGTTTGCAAAATACTGACGGAGTGCATTCCAGACGTTGCCTTGTTATTTACACTGTTTGCGTTGATAGCGCGTGAAAGGACAAGTTAATTTCTGTTGCAGGTTTGGCACTAACACCACTGCTGACAATTGTAAAGATGAGGATCAAATCACATACATGCACATTGTGTGGGTTTTCATAATACTAGTCTTACCATCAGCGTGCAGAATCACCCTTGGAACACCCTTTTCCGGGGCAACATACCAGTGTACGAAGCTGAAATATAGACAAGGTGCATATGAAGGCATTAAAGTGACTTTTGGTTCAACCAATGGTATATGTTGTCTCCATATTGTCTACCGAACCTGTAACTTTAATGACGCTTTCGCGTGTGCGGCATTGCTATATATGTAAATATACATAGAATATGAATTGGTAGTCTTATTCGCTAACCTCAAGGTTCACGGGCACCTTAGGTATATATCTATGTACAAATGTGCCGGTATGCGAGGTAAAGCATCTAATTAAGATAAAAACATTGTGGTAAGCCCAAGCGCTTTTACTCTAGATAACTGAGTAATAATGCAGTAATTTACACAAATCATTGATATATCAAATGAAATTGAACTCAGTGCAAAAGGCACCGGTTCAAGAGTATGTTAAAGACGGCGGGATGATTGCTCTGTCGTGTAGTCAATATCCATAATTTCCAAAGAGAAACCTTAATTCGCACTACCATTGTCTTTACGAAGGATAATCATAAAAAAGTCACAGTTTCGCCGCAAGGGCGCCGCAATGAATGCGATAGCAAGAAACTGTAATGCTATACGAAGTGAGGCTTGCAGCTTCAGGAACAACATTAATTGTAGCAAACATGCACTAGCTAAGTGAGCGCCTCCCGTGGGCAGCGCGTGCTGGTACGAAGGGCTTTATACGTTGTGTCACAAAGCTACACATAAAAAGCTAGGGGAGGCCGCTAAGTGAACAAACAGAAGATGAGCGCGAACTATCAAGTGAAGCATGCAGGAAACGAACGCACAGATATACACTGAACGAGCGTTAATAAGCTGTCACAATGGATTCTCTCAGTTTGAACAGCGCTCCTATTGCGAAGGCGGCTGAAGCAGCGAAGGAAACCAGCGTCCTTCAAGTGTCGAGCTGTGACACTTGATAGTTCACGCTCATCTTCTGTTTGTTCGTTTAGCGGCGTCCCTTGAGCTCGAGTGACTTTCGTACGCTCCCGTAACATCAGCGCGAACGCGGACATCACGGTGAAAGCTCGAAACATCCCTCTTCCTTTCACCACGAACGAGACAACCGCGCCAGCAGACAGCGGAAGGGCCCTACGCAAATATCAGAAGCGAGCGAGCTGGGCCGACGACCTTTACATGCGCCCGTGGCGCTCCTCGCGCCATCTCGCTGGTAATGAAGAAACGCTTATAAGCGCGTGCCGTCTCTGAGTCCTGCCAGCGGCAAAGGGTGTGTTTCTAAGGCTCGCCGGCAGCTCCCTGAAGGATCCGTTCTTTGTGGCGTAGTGGTTAGCGCCACGCGCTGCGGAGCGAGAGGTTCCTGGTTCGATTACGAGCTTCGGAAGCATTTATCTGAATTATTTTAAATGCGAAGCATTTCTTAGCGAACTTCGGCGACTTTGAGCGTCTCTATCTATCTATCTATCTAGCCGCCTACGATTTTGTGCTCTCCTGGCCGTTTCGCTGATCGGATGTTTACGAAAATTGGTATGCCACGACAGGACTACATGACGAACATAAATGACAGGTCATAACATGAAAATCATGATATGCATGTCATGAGTGGCATGATTTACATGCCACGGTCTTAGTGCTCTCCTGGCCGGTTCGCTAAAGGGATGTATGCGAAAATTGGTATGGCACAACATGAGTGCCTGACGAACGTAAATGACAGGTCATAACATGAAAATCATGACATTCCTGTCAAGAGCGGCATGGTTTACATGCCACGGTCTTGGTGTTCTCCTGGCCGTTTCGCTGATTGGATGTTTAGGAAAATTGGCATGGCACAACATGACTGCCTGACGAACATAAATGGTAGGTCATAATATGAAAATTATGATATGCATGCCATGAGCGACATGATTTACATGCCACGGTCTTAGTGCTGTCCTGGCCGGTTCGCTAAAGGGATGTATGCGAAAATTGGTATGGCACAACATGAGTGCCTGACGAACGTAAATGACAGGTCATAACATGAAAATCATGACATTCCTGTCAAGAGCGGCATGATTTACATGCCACGCTCTTGGTGTTCTCCTGGCCGTTTCCCTGATCGGATGTTTAGGAAAATTGGTATGGCAGAAAATGACTGCCTGACGAACGTAAATGACAGGTCATAACATGAAAATCATGATATGCATGTCATGAGCGGCATGATTTTCATGCCACGGTCTTGGTGCTCTTATGGCCGTTTCCCTAATGAGGTGTATGCGAAAATTGGTATGGCAGAACATGACTGCCTGATGAACATGAATGGCAGGTCATAACATGAAAATCATGATATGTATGTCATGGGTGGCATGATTTACATGCCAAGGTCTTAGTGCTCTCCTGGCCGTTTCGCTAATGGAATGTATGCGAAAATTGGTATGGCACGACATGTCTGCCTGACAAACGTAAATGACAAGTCATAACATGAAAATCATGACATTCATGTGGTGAGCGGCATGATTACATGCCACGATCTTGGTGCTCTCCTGGCCGTTTCGCTAACGGGATGTATGCGAAGATTGGTATGGCACAACATGACTGCTTGACGAACATAAATGGAAGGTCATAACACGAAAATCATGATATGCATGTCATGAGTGCCATGATTTACATGCCACGGTCTTGGTGCTCTCCCGACGGTTTCGTTAATGGGCTGTATACAAAAATTGGTATGCCTCAACATGACTGCATGACGGACATGACTGAGAGCTCACAACATGAAAATTATGATATTCATGTCATGAGCGACATGATTTACATGCCATGCGTTTCCTTAACGGGATGTATACGAAAATTGGCATGCCACAACATGACTGTATGACTATCATAAATGACAGGTCATAACATGAAAATCATGACATGCATGTCATGAGCGACAAGATTTACATGTCACGCGTTTCGTTAATGGGATATGTATACAAAAACTGCTGTGGCACAACACGACTGCATGACGAACGTAAATGACAGGCCATAACATCAGAATCATGATATTACGTGTATGACCGGCGTTGTTTACATGCCACAGTCTTGATGCTCTTGCGGCCGTTTCGTTAATTTCATATGTACCAAACTCGGTATAGCGAGAAAACAATGCAAATTCATTTTAATTTCCTGATGCGTGCTTCGCATTTCCTTGATTCCCACTGCACGTGGGATCTGCCAATTTTTATTTGGGAGTTTTATATATATATACATACATTCTTATACATATACGGTTCATGACGGCGGCGACGGGGACGGCGAAAACCAGCCGAGACTGTTCATATAATTGCTATCGCAATAATAAGGCGCACAACAGTTCGTTCTGGCCATCAAGTAATAAGAAAGGCAGCTAGCTTATTAGAGGACGAGTTCTTCCGTTCATTCCCTGAAAATTTCCGCGTAACTAGCGTCTCTCTCCCTATCTCAGAACGCACATGTGCAGAGAATAGACAGCTTGGGCGACGCCCTGACACATGTTTCAAAATCATAGTGATGGGTGAATTCAAAGGCAAATGGAAACATAGGCACTGCCGATCATTAGGCAACCATATCAAAAGGCCGCAGTGGACATTTTAAATGTTAGCAAACCAAAATATTATCAACGAAAAATGTAAAACCAGGAAGTGATTACGCAGTTTTTCGTTTTCTGGGCTGATCAAATGAAAATTTGTTCTAAAAAAAAGGTGGACATAGCGCTGGTGTTCTCAAGAAATCTCGGTCCCCGAGCACTATTGTTGTATTTTGACTGTATAGGTTTTTCAGTGTTTTAGACATCGGTTTGTTATACATTACGAGACTCAAGAAAAAGTTCGACAATGCCTAAGCATATTCTTATGAGATGAGAACGCGAAAGCGTTTCTTTTGACTAGATTATTGTTGCGGAAGGGCTCTGCAAACTGGTGTTGCCGAGTTGTGTTATAAAGAATGAGGCAATGTGGGAGGCCCGTTTTTGTTTGTTTATATGATTTGATGCCAACAAAGTGTTGTCGACACTTAACATGTCTTCTTATATTTCGTCGTCCAGACAGTATATGCAGATATGCCCGAGGCAGGTCTAGGGCAAGTAGTACGACCGCCGCGGCATTGTGGGTGGTGACGGCGTACTTGGGCCGGGATACATAGACACTATCATGGCCTTCTGATCCGAGTGTGGCCTAATACAACACATCGGGCACAATGTAATGGGTAGTTGGTGAATGCGAGATCGATGCACGTACGTCGCGATGACCTCAGTGGACGTCTTCAATTCGAGATCAAACTCGGCACGCAGGCAGCGAGGAATGGTGGGCTAGCTGGCCCCGTTCGCGCGCCGAGTGTTGCTATGGCGACGCCATGCAGCTGGGTGCGCACTTTCGCCAACCAAGCGAAGAAACTCGGCGGCGCGGACGTACGGCCTCTGCAGGTAGCGCCAGCGGAGGCGGTGGCCGACACCCCCGGGAAAGCTTGTCGGTTGGCGCCGCCGTGACTTCCGGCGGGAGAAGTCACGTGCTTTCCGGGCACGGCTTTTGCGGGCGCTTTTTGAGGACGGCAGTTGGGCGGGCGCTATCGCCAACCTAACCAAGAAACGCTTTCGCGTTAAAAAGCTAGGTGAGGTCTGGCGGATTGGAGTGCGCCGAAAGTCGAATAATAAAAAGTAAAGGGCAGTGATGTACCTGCAAGTGCCGCGCAGTGCAGTGCGCTGCCCATCGTGACTGAAGTTGTCGCGGACGGAGAACTCGAAATTGCCGTGGATGTTTTCATGACAGCAAGTGAGACAGTAATTGATGAGAAAGAAGACCAATGTTATGAACAAAGGCGAACAAGAAGAGCGAAGGTAAAGAAAAAGAAAGAAGGAAAAGGGGCGAGCGAGAACGCGGTATTGGAACGGGCAAGCTCATGTCCAACGATGTGGTGAACTAGGCGCTAAGCTGTGATTTACGCTGCTACCCGGCGTGAAAACCAGCCACAATCCAGGTAACAGCGCTGAAAAACAGAAAATGCGACGAAGACGACCTTCATTTCTTTTATATATATATGGGGAACTACGAAAGAGAAGCATCACGCCTTCGGCATTTGTGTTAGCGTAATCATTTCTTTGCAGTATGAAACATTCTTGCGTATATCCTGTTGTTTGAACTTGAATAATCGACTCAAGATGACGCTACCTCGTCTTATCGAGGTCGAATCTAGTAAAAAATTTGTTTGCAGGCAAGCTCATGTAGCGCACGCTAGCGTAAAATTAAGGAACCGATTATTCTTTAAATCGTCTTTTTTAACAGCGAAGCTGTTCTGGCTCAAGGTGTAACATGTGCGTGCGCAGGAAACTCTGAATATTGGGTATGCCCCTGAGGTGTACGAGAACAAAGCCTCAGCGTCCACTTGTTAAACGACGACAGTTCCGCTGCGCACCTGGTTAACATTTCTCGAAATCGCATCAGACCCCTGAAAATGTAATATACGTGTCCATTCCTTGAAATCCTTGACGCGAACATCGCAAGAATGCTATGGGCGCGAGAATCAAATCCTGTCTGTTCGCACTGCAAGCATGGGCTCTACCAAACAGCCACGCTAGCGCCTGACGCTACTTCAAAAAAAAATAATGCTTCTGAATATTGGTGATCTGAATGAAATAATGGTGATCTGAATGGAGACCTAGCATCTATGACGAACTTTTCGCCCCAATAATTCTATGTTCACTAATCTATTTATTGCACTTCAATTACTACAATATTTTATCTGCAATGCATATTTAGTCATTAAAATATGTACCTTAAAAGAGTATAGCGAAAAGGCTCAAGAGAGATAATACTAAAGAGAAATTCTTAGATAGTTATTGGAAACTCACATGCTTGTCTCTTGCTGAAATAAGAAAGAAAGGACAGTTTAATTTTACTGGGGCAAATTCTAATTACATTATTTCTTTGTTAAAGGACTGACCTCTAAAAAACACCATAATATAAGCCGTTTGCGTTATGCCGCGGCAGTAATGCGAATTGAAAACACCCGCATTAAGAAAACTTCTATGGTAGCAACAAAGGAAATATGAAATGCTTGCTAGAAATGGCAGAGTGGAAAGTAGGCTGTTTTGGAAGCTGCTCCATTTTGAAGACTTCGAGCGTAGTTATTTTTGGTTGCAACTTGTTTCATCGAGCTCAACGACGATACGCGGACGACCTTATGAAATATGGAGGATCGAAGTGTTCGACTAGTATTTATGACTACCATTCGTTCAGCTATATTTGAATAATGCTACATAGGCTAAATATATTATACGCTGATAAAATTCCGCAGACAAGCGTTTCCAATTAGATGTTCAAGACGTCCACCGTTGTCTTTCTGCTTGTCTGTAATGCCAATTCAGTAAAACGTGGTTTTTGTAAGGCATAATTATACTTGGCTGGCCTTTGCAGAGCCCAAAAAGGAAAGTCTTTTAAGTTGGCTCAAACGAAGATATGAAGTTAATGACACATTCTTTTCGCTGTCGTCACAATGTCATAAAGTACTCCTACGTGACGTGCGCACCATAGTTATCGTTATGTTGTTACTTATGCTGCAAAGGTTGTGCTCAGGTTTCTCCGTAAGTAGCATGCAAAGCTTATTATTATAATTTTGCTTTCACATGGACGCAGTTTCCACATTGGCATCTCACCTTTACCGATAATGAGAGCACTTGTACCCAACAAACAAACAAAAAAAATGTCTAGCTCTAATCGACAGCGAACACACAGCGACTGGTCGTTGAGAACGTGGTCAGCGGTGAAATGTTTCTGACTTTACACACGCCGCATTCCAGCCTTACTAACTGGCGCTCGCGTGATACCTTGAACGCCCTCAAATGTACACGTCCCGCAATAGAGATAAAGGAGAACTCCAAATTTCCACTACGGGTATACGTTTATTTAAACAAATCACTTCCTTAACTGCTTTGGGCGGCGTCATGATCACTTTGATTTCATGGCCTATATGCGAAGAATTGCCCTTTTTTTCAGAAACAATTTGTCCATTATTTTTATCTAGTTGTACTCATGTTGACTGAATAATTGCCTGCTCTGTCTGTGCGTGGCACATGCCACAAACAACAAGCTCCGAAAATGTGCTTTCTCGAAACTTTACTTAATGATTTCCAGTAAAATACTGTCTTCAGGGTTCTTGCTTGCGAAAGCACGTTGAAGGTGTTAGAATATAATGCATTGAGCAACACACTGACACCGAGGTAGAGAACAAAACGTCCTTGCATCCTGCGCCTCTGCCCATTTGTTGAAGGACATTACTGGAATGGCGCGCGCTTCGTTTTTCTGGCCAACTAATATGTCTGTGCCTGTGCTTTGTTCACTGATGCGGAGTCACGCATTAATGGTGCTGTGTATTTATGACGTAACGCTATTGCTTTATATGTGACAACATCACAGCATGTTAATAAGTTAATGTACGTTAACATACTAAGTTATTATTTAATTGCATATTAATATTTAGTCCAGCTACATAAGGGCGACATCCTTTGGAATGGTACTGAAGTACGCTGCACGAGTTGACATGGTTCCTAGGAGAAATAGGCCTCACATCACTTTCCTTATATCAGTCATTCTCGGTATGCTGCAAACTAATTATTTTTGCGCCCTCTACACGATCGTGCATTGACGCTCCTGGAGTTACCCGATTTATATAGGTAACTTTTATGAATGTCTAAATACTAACCTCGTCGCCTTTTGTGTAATACGTTAGGTTGTGCCGAAATCCAGGAGTAGAATTGCTGGCTGCTGAAGAAGACCAGCAAATACGAGTATTCCCGGTTACCATCCCATTCACAGCTGTGGTTAGGAACAATGGCCCGCTTTTGTAGAGCTGCGTAAACACATTTTTCAGTATATGATTCTATGGAAGATGAAAGTTTCACTCACAAAGTCAAATCAATGTCGAAATATCACCGCGAGTGTTAGATAATAGCGCAACACAAGAATTTCACCTTCAATTTTGAGAGCTCCTTTGGGAGGCTCGATGGATATATCTTCACTCCCATTGCTCGTCCTTAACGAGCTAAAGAAGACCAGAAAGTGGGGTCAGTATGAGGGAGCTACTCAAAAATCAAAGCTCGGCGTTATTCATAAAAACACTTTGGTTGAACTTATAATATGGGTTAACAATACAAAATAAAAAATACAGAGTCGCCCGTAAAATGTGGTCGTGTCAAAATAATTGCATTCAAGTTTGTAGCATGCATATCGTGCGGAAGTGCGTGTTGCCGCCTGTAGTGACATATGATCATTTTTTTATCTCCAGAATTACGTACCAAAATTCACAAAACAAAGGTTGGTTCGTTTCTGGGGGGTCATTTGCGCACATCGTATAAACATTTTGCTGAAAGCATAACCCGTAGGCGTTGTAGGAGTGGCTAGATATGGTGCCCGTGTATTAACAAAAAACTGATCAGGGTCTTTATTCACAGATTCTTCATATTAATAATTTCTGGATGTTACGTCCCAATTACATGACCGGAATATGAGAGAAGTTGTAGTGGAAACCTCCGGAAATTTCTACCCCTTGGAGTTCATTAACGTGCACTGACATCACTCAGTACACGGACCTGAAGCATTTCTCCTCCCTCGATATTAGGCTGCCGCAGGCGGGGATTTGATCCCTCAACCTTCCGGGAAGCAGTGAACTATCACAGCCACTAGACCACCAATAGTCGCTCGCTTTAACAGATTATAGGCGCGATGTATTACCCAGGCTTAGTGATTGTCCCATCGAAATCTACGTTGCTTGATTTTGCGCACTCAGGTTCCACAGGTCTTCCTCCCCTCATCCTCTCCCCACAAAACACCGTCCATCTTCAGTAACTAGGAGTCATCGCCTTCCGTATATCCCGTCGCCGCTGAGCGCACTCAAAACACGCTTCCTGAACCAGAATTGAAATTGCCGAAACTATTGCTCTTTCTCTCTGAATGCTATTCTGGGACACAGCCGTAAGAATGTTTGCACGGCAAATATAAAATTTATCTCCAATACGACAGAAGAGCCAGGCCTGCGCGGAACCGCAGGACAGTGACAGCGTAAGCTGGAGGATCGACGTTCTTATAGGACATTTTAAACGCTTGGGCAAACTAGTTCAACTAGAGGCGGTGGGTATCCCCTGCTCCATAACTCTTATCATTTCGCTGAGTAGGGACGTACTCACTACGCCATAATTACTGCGGTATTGCAACGCACCAAACTGTATAACTGCACATCTTAGAGAGTCTCTTCGGGTCATTTTCCCGAGAATGAACCGAACTCTCGGCCCGGCGTCGACGGCGAGTTGCGGTTTGGGCTTCTCTCCGCACAGCTGTCTATTGTGCCCGACGTTGCCTTGCTGCAGCCGCGCGCGTAGCTCTGCTATTCGCTTCTTCAGCAGCGGTCCGCACCTTGCCGAAGAGCCAAGTCAGGCTGCTGTCGGGGCTGCGCACGTCGCCTGCCGCGTGACGCATGGCACGATACGACAAAACTGCTTCAAAGGGCAGCGCTTCGTAATAATGATCACGGAAAAGTGGAGGAAGACTGATTCGTAATGATGATGTTAATGATACCTCTTTAACGGGTGCAGAGCTACGAAGCATGCACCCCACTGTTCTTTCAAATGATTCCTCGAACTCGTTATGCAATCCGCTTTCCGGGATGTGTAATGGCATATTTTATTATTCTGCCCGTAACACTACATTTGTTAAGGTGATTCCTCGGCAGACGTTATACCTGTTTAGATCTTTTAGCGATGATTTTCCATGCACAGGCGCCGCTCACCTGGGTACTATTGCGATCCTGATGCCGAGCCAGCACGTATATATTTCCGGCGGTGCATGGCACGATACGTCGAGGAATTGAAGCAGCAAGAGTGTGTGCCTGAGTGGCTTAGCCAGATCGAACCTCCGCTGCTTTAAAGCAGTTCTGAATGAAAGCGCGCGGGACGAATTCATCTGGTGTACGACGCAAAATTGATGGCTTCAAGTGAGACTCAATTTTTGTTCACCTTTGTGCTTAGTTTTGTAGTCAAGTTACCGTTGTTTTACTGTGTCTGGTAATAAAGGAAAAAAAAACACAGGCGTAGCTCAGTGGTAGAATGCTGGACTACCACGCAAAGGGTATGGGTTCGAATCCACGTACAGGACGAGGTTGAATACTCCTCGGTCGTTGTTATTTTTTCTAAAATTTGCTTGATAGTGGTTACGGACACCGGCGCAAAAACGGCCCTTGTTGTGATCTCATAACACCCTACGCTGTAAAATCAAAATGCGCTCCTGCGCCTTGCTCGATGCCATGCCACACACCGCTGGAAAATTTTACTGTATAATTATGCTAATTTATGCATAACAATCGAGAAATTTTAGCTAAAGTAGAAATTATGAGAGTCAACGAAACGTTCTACAGTACCCGCACGGGTCATGCGAGGAAGGGCATAAACAGGAAGCACAAAATAAAAAAAGGGCCCACATATGCATTTTTCTTCGTTAGTTGGTATAGGTTCTGAAGATATTATATAATACTTAGACCTTGAGATTAGGGGTCAATGTCCTGGATCTGATACAAGCCATCTAGAACTGACTGATGGCACAATAACCTCCTCGTGCTTTGCATGAAGCTGCGGCTCCTTTTTGAATATGTCTCGACAGTGTATCTGAGAAACAAGACAATTAATGAAACTCACGTACATGATCGGCCTTGAAATTGTTCTTTTTTCACTCTGATCAGGATTAGTGCATTTAAGATATTACGTAGAATATCGGTGTAGATGTAATTAAATGATGGTCATTAAAACTGGGGTCCGAAGGTAGCGGGATTGAATCCCTGCCGCGGCGGCTGCATTTCGATGGAGGCGAAATGTTGAGGCCCGTGTGCTGTGCGATGTCAGTGCACGTTAAAGAACCCCAGGTGGTCGAAAATATGAGAGACGCCCTGCACTACGGCGTCTCTCATAATCAGAGCTGGTTTTGGGACGTTACACCCCACAAATCATTAAAAACTGGGATGCGAGAACAAAAAGATAATGTAAATTTTGCCTTACCTCCTTGGCGTTTTTAAGTCTCCTCTCATCATCTTCAGACAACTGCGAAGTAAGAACTGAAAGTAGTGTAAACAATACTCTGTAACAGCCGATAACAAGATGAAATGGACTATAGCATCCACACCAATATTTGTAAGTATTGAAGCAAGTTGGCGTTATCGATCCTGTAGCTCAGAGATGCGCAGTTATGGTTTGTTAATGAAAGGACTCTAGTGTCCGCATCCCAAGTCGCGAGAACGGCTAAGCATCTGTTGGGGTAGGGGAAAGGGGTAAAAAGAAGTAAAAGCGAAAAAAAATCCGTAGTAGAGGGCTACAGAAACTTTGACCACGTGGGGTGCTTTTCCATGCAGTGACAACGCAGAGTACACGGGTCCCTGGCATCTTCACCTCCATCTAAAATGCGACCGCCGTGGCCGGTTTCGAACACGCGTTTTTTGGGTGGCAGCCGAGTACCACAACCACTACGACACTGCGTTACCGCTTCTCATCGCCATTATGTCGTACGCTGGTCGCCTTAACCCCTTCTCTACCGCGTTCATTGAGCGTCGTTAGCTTGCTGTCGAAGGCTTGAATAACCACCTTAGAGTACTTCAGCTCTGCAAGCAGACACAATGCGCGATCGTACTTGAGGTAGAAGCACGATATCTGATAAGCGATAATATGGAGTAGCAGAGAGTATGAGGATGCCGCGTTTTTCAAAGACTGATTCTGACAGCGACAAAGACACAAGCTAACGTGGAACTTCGCCAGCCGCAGCACGGTTAGCTTTCGCTTTTCGCATCAACGCGCAGTTGCTTTCATTTCCAGTGCTTAACCTTTTTTTTAATGTTAATTATTTACCTCACTGACGGATGGCCAGTGAAATAAATTTCCCTGTAGAGTCGTCAAGTGCCAGCGAAGTGATGCGAGCTCGCATGGAACGCTCACTGTCACCTTTTGGTGTATTCGGCGACATGTAGACTGCGGAAACGGCTGTTCTTTCCGTTGAGCATTGTATTCACTCTCTTCTTCTGCCGTCTTTACCTTTCGTGGCCTACTCATGGTAGGGCTTTCTAGAAATGATTTGAAGTCGTTGCTACACTGAAGGGTTTCGAATGACGTCAGCCCCTCTTTCGAAGCAGCTGCAATCTAATCTTACGAACGCGTTTCACGTGGTTCGTTTTTTTTTTGTCGTTTGTTTTGCGTCTTGCGTTGTTTTCTGTGTTTGTGTAGAACGGTCGCGACAGAAGTCGTGGCTAGTATAGATGCAAAGCTTCGTTTTAATATATTGCGCTTATAAAGCATCTGAGATTGTGCATCCCACTATTGTAGGACGTAACTCATGGAGCTATATCCATGGGATTAAAAGCGCTCCCAGCAACTAGAACGACCGCGCCCCCTCACGATTACATCCTCAATAATGGCCCTTTTGTTTCTCCTTATACCTCACTGGCCGTTCTGATTGAACTCAACCGAGCATTAGGCACTACTGATTTTCTTAATGTTGCTAACGCTCAGCCAGGTTAAGCATACTTTCGTAGCAATTTCCCTTCTGCCCGCGCATCTTTCATATGAAACACTATAATAATCTTGTCGTATGCACAAATTATGTGACGTCAAATTAGAAGCATGCAAAAATTGATTGAAACGTTCCATCATAAGGCGGGCAGCTTTTTTTCTAACGGCTAACCCTATGACAGATGCTATGATTTGATTTGATTTTTGATATATTAACATAACACATGATAGATTGCATATGAAAATACGCAGATAGAGAAGGGTGCCTGAAAGTCGCGAGACTGTGAGTGACACCTCCTGTAAAAATCACGCATAAGAGCTACAATACTATGGCATACAGTGGTAAAGATAGAAATAAGTTATACAAAATTACATATAAACACGAAACAACAAAAATAAGGTATACAAATGTACAGGTGAGCATGAATAAATAGCCTCATACACTAAAAGATGGCAACCGTTACTATGAATAACAGAGCTTTCTAAATATAATAGGTGCAAACGCAAGGTTTTGTTCAACATTTTGAGAGAACCAGTATTCATGTTCCTAGGCAAAGAATTCTACAAAGATACAAAGGAAACTTTTCAGGTAAACTTGCCATAATTAGTCCTGGGTTTGGGTAATAGATAGTTATTAGTCGTTGCAAAACGAGTCGATGACATCTGAGGAAACTGACTTCAGTCTAGTAACGGAATGGAACGCTTTCCATTCACGTGTTTGCAAAGAAGGATGCAAAGAAACATTTGTTTCAGGCCCTGAACTGACAAAGTTACATGCGTACAGAGTAAGGATGACGCATTTCACATGAAGCTACTGACGTTATTATTTTCAATGCTTGGTTCCGAAGATGATGGATAGCTGATAAATGAGTGGCATGCGTATTTCCCATAATGAAGTGCAGTAGATTATGTTGCTGTGAAAGAAAGCGTAGAAGAGTGACAACAGAATTTCGAATAGCAAGATTCGAATGGCATATGCCGCTTTCCGCGTAAGCAGTGCCACATGAGAATTAGACTTTAGACGTTCACCAAATTGTTCCTATGAAATGTCGTTGCGATCGCCCGCTTGCATCCTGCTGCGAAGTTATAGCTATCCTTGCTTTTAAGATTTATTGCCGTATCTCTCGGGCCACACGTAATCTGCTTTGCCCCAAACCTTTTCGTTGCGCATGGTTAAGGCAAAATGAAACGATCAGTACTAGTACACGTCACATCAAAAGTTGCTGTTCCTGATCTGCTCCTGGGACCTTGAAGAACTAAAGCGACACAGTCAGCTCATTGCTCCCACCGAATACGTTATTGCCCTGAATACACCAGACAGCATTTTATAATCAGAAACTTTTTAGTCAAGAAGTGGATGGAATACAGACCTCACTACACAGTAGCACTTTGTAACAAGGAACGTCTTGTTTTTCTCTCTAACAACTTACGTAGCAGAGGCCTGCAGCCCTTGAGCGGGCATAGACTAAATAATAAATAAATAAATAAATAAATAAATAAATAAATAAATAAATAAATAAATAAATAAATCGACAATCTCTAAACACATTATTATGATACGAGAACGCGAAAGCGTTTCTTTAGGCTAGATTCTTTTGCGGAGAGATTCTGCAGACTAGTGTTCCCGAGTTGTGTTATAAAAAATGGGGCAGTATAGGTGGCCGCATTGTGCTTATTTACATGTTTTTGATGCCACCAAAATTGTGTCAATCCTTCACATGTCGTCTTTATTTCGCCGTCCAGTCAGTATATGCAGATATGCGCGAGGCAGCTGTCGGGCATCTCGAAGTAGTATGACCGCCGCGGCAATGAGGGTGGTGTCGTTAGACAGTCACTGGCGTCATAACCCTCCTATCATTCCGGGGACAGCGTACTTGAGCCGGGGTACATAAACACTACCACGGCATTGCGATCTGAGTAGTAGGTGGAGACATAGATCACATCTCGCACAATGTATGGGTCACTGATGAATACATTGTGCACGTACATCTAACGTTCTGATGGCCTCAACGGGCGTCTTAATTCGAGATTAAATTCGGAGGCAGAGCGGTGAGGGGCGATGGGCTAGCTGGCGCGTTTCGCGATCCGAGTGTTGCTATACCGCGACTACGGACCACGACGCCACGCAGCTGAGCGCGCGATTTCGCCAACGACCGAAGAAACGCGGCGACGCGGTCGCACGCCGCTGCAGGTAGCTGCAGCGGAACGGAGCGCGCGCCGACTGTCGCTGCGGCGAGTGTTGGCGGAGAGGCCACTTTCGGTGGGAGAGGTCAGGTGCTTTTCGAGCACGGCTTTGCAGACACTTTTTGGGGACAGCAGTTGGACGCGCGCTATCGCTAACCTAGATGATGATATGTGGTTTTTATTGGCGCAAGGCCGGTGTGGCCAAAGAGCGCATTGCATATGATGTATGTTGGCGATGACCAATGGGGTAATATGGTAATATGTAACATGGCTGTAAACGGGCCTAAAATCCAATCGCTGTATAGGAGCGTAAAATATATAGTATAAAATTATGACAGTAGCAAGAGGGGTGGTCTATGGATGTTCGATGAATAACTGTGATGACTGATCGCGATGCTAAAAAGTGGAATGATCGTGACAGTGATGAAAATATTTACAGTGAGTACAATATGTTCGCAATAAAACATGGGTTGTAAAAGTAGTCTTTCAATAGCACTACTGTCTCCGAAGAACCCTTGCATGCAAGGGCCCGGAGGCGAGTGCGAAAAAAAAAACCATCATCGAAGCAGCGGTCTCATTGTCAAGAGGCCGTGCTACGAGTCTCTTGGCTTTATAACCCGTAGCTGGCCGACATCCTTGAAAAATTCAGGACTTCGTTGTTTTGAAATAGCGAGTTGGGGCCTAGAAGTAGTGCTGGGTGTAATGGGAGATGGTGTTTGTAGGCTAAAGCAAAGTGTTTTTTCCGTTCTGCCTGCAGCTCTCGACACTCCACCAAGACGTGAAGGACAGTGAGAGTCATCCTGCATTGCAGCACGTGGGAGGTTCCCCAGCACTCAAAAGGTACGAGTGAGTTTCGTACGTATGTCCTATCCTAAGCCGACAGAAGGTGACTTGGATACAGCGGTCTTTTTGAATTGCAGCATATTTCCTATACGTGGTCTAATTACATGGAGCTTATTGACGATTCGGAATCCCACATTTGCTGCCAGTATGTACGGAGGCACTTGCGCATATACAGTTTCATATCGGAGGCCACGACGGACATGGACATATCACGAGGATTCGGCTCAACCGACGTAGTAAGTTGGTCAGCCAGAACATTGCCTGCTATCTCACGGTGACCCGGAACCCAGCTAACCACATCCTGCCGGACGCATACACGTTACATAAGAGGTGGTACAGCGTCGCCATTACGGAGTTCCGCTGTCTCCTGAAAGATGTCAGAGCGTTCACAACGCTGAGAGAATCTGTATAGACAATGATTTGGCATTTTTGTACCCTTAATATGTTTCACTGCTGAAAGAACGCGTATGCTTCTCCGGTAAATATGCTTGTTTGCGGATGCAGGACGTTGGCCTCTGAAAAAGACGGCCAACCGCAGCATATGAAACACCAGAAGAAGATTTGGACGCATCAGTATAAAACTCGGGGAAAGCATATTTGTGTTGCAGCGCTAGGAATGCATTTTAATTTGCGAGGGCGGAGCATGCTTTGTGACATATATAAAGGATAAATCGGTGTGAATAACCTGCCACTCCATGGTGGGAAGTGTGCAGGTGGTGGCATTAGTTATGTTCAAGATTGAACGCCCATTTCCTCGGCCACATCCCTCACACGCAGCGAGAAAGTACTCTCATCGTAGGACGGTTGCGGAGAAGTTGCGAGCTGGATACATCGTTGATAACGGGATATACGGGGGTGTCATTCTTTGCATTCACTCTGAACAAATACGTTAAACCTAAGTATGCTCTCTGCAAGTGAAGCGAACCATTCGTCTGAGTCCACGTACAGGCTTTCCCGGGGCTTGTCCTGAAAGCCCCTGTGGCAAGCCGAATGCCTAAGTGATGGACAGGGTCCAACATTTTAAGAGCACTTGGAGAAGCAGATTGGTACACCATGGACCCATAGCCAGGCGTGACCGTACGAGGCTCTTGCACAAATTCAAGAGACATTTTGTATCACTGCTCCATGTAGTACGTGACAGCAGCTTCAGAATGTTGATTACTTTTAAGCACTTGCACTTTAGATATTAATGTGCGGACAAAAGTTAGTTTCTTGTCTAGTATTAAACCAAGAAACTTATGTTCCTTTTTTACAGGTATACGGGACCCTGCAAGTCAATGTCAGGATCAGGGTAAAGGCCACACACCAACGCCTGCTCACGCAGACGCCCCTGCGGGGATCGCACCTAGAAAAGAAACGATTTCGCGTTAATAAACGTAGAGCGTAACGAGCTGCCTTCTTCTATCACGTTCCTTGTACTTATCTGAACATCATCGGATTGTGAATGACTTTAGCGTAGTGGTGGCATACTTTGTGGTGATACTAGTCCAGTGAAACTACTGCAGTCAAGTATGTTCCCGTACTTGCATGTCGTACACTTACGTAACATTCATGCCGGAAGCAGCTTGTGAATAAGTTTCCGAACATACATACATTTTTCAAGTGTGCTTTCTTCATGTGTCAGGTGCGCTTGGAGGTGAAACGACACCTCTTATGGAATCAAAGTGTAAGTTGCATTCTCACATCGCATTATGGTCAGTCCTTTCATACCAAAGGTAAAATTCTTAGTTTAACAAGTGGGAATCAACTCAATATAGTGTTGGGTAATTCCTTTGTAAGTTACATATGTAGGTACTGTAACTACAGGTAGATGAAAGTAACCGAAGAGAACTTACAGTATATAATAAATACTGCGGTTTAGGTATCCGCTGGCCATACGACTGTTAATCCACTTCGCCCACGTTTGGCAATAACTGCCGTACAATAATGTTGATACCGCGTAATCTAGGTTACAAACGAGGCAGCTTCCTCGAAGAGTTCACAGTGGTTCACCAGGAAAAGACGAATGCTACGATATTACAAACTTACTCTTGCATAACAGAGCGTGAAATAGATGGCCAGTAGAAGGACAAGAAATGACCTCATTTCTTTTCTGGCTTTACAACAGGATCTGGAAGGAAGGAAATACACTAACGTCGACTATAATTACTGGACGACATTAGGCTACATTCAAATCTATAATTCTAAAGCATGAAATCTCAACAAATATGCGCTCAGTTCAGAATAAGATTATCATAGAACCATGCTTTAAAACGTCCACCCTAGCACGACAACAATATGAGAGTTAAACGAAGATTACCTTAGGACAAAGATATTATTTTAAAACCGTGCATCCAACTTTCTCGTAAAACAAGAAAATAAATCTGAAATTAAACAAAGAATGCCTAAGGCCAAACCTCCACACCACGTTAATGACGTCATTTAAAAACAAGGAAAAAACACATGCTGACCTCTAGCCGACGTGTGACGTTCTGAATCAACTTGCACGTAGGAACCATTCATCAAATAAAAGCTATTTCGACGTTTTTCGTTCACACTTCATTAAAAATGATCCAAGGACTATTGCGACTATATCAGTGAAAAAAGGGAAACGTGTGTGCGAAGTCGAGATGGGTCAATGATTCTCGATGAGACAGCGATGCCTGAACATTTTACTACCCAATCCCAAGCGTAATTTGTGTTTCTGGGGTTTTTTCCCCCCAAAAAAGTGGAAATATGTAAATAATTATTTTCCTCCCTATACTGTATCGTCGTTACGCTACTTGAGCCAAAGAATTGTTGAGCTGAAAGTATCTTGAACACACTGCGGACACGACAATATCCCTTCCATATTCTTCGCCTC
>CM023490.1:46625517-46713425 GCA_013339685.2 Hyalomma asiaticum
ACATAAAAATCGTTACATGCATGTCATGAGCAACATGATTTGCATGCGAAGGTCTTAGTGCTCTCCTGGCCGTTTCGTTAATGGGATGCATGCGAAATTTTGGTACGACACAACATCACTGCATGGCGAACAGAAATGACAGGTCACAACACGAAAATCATCATATGCATGTCATGAGCGACATGATTTAGATGCCACGGGTTTCGTTAACGGGATGTATACGAAAATTGGCATGCCATAACATGACTGTATGACGAACGCTAATGACAGGTTATAACATAAAAATCGTGACACGCATGTCATGAGCAACATGATTTGCATGCCACGGTCTTGGTGCTCCCTGGTCCTTTCTTTAATGGGATGTATACGAAAACTGGTATGCCACATGACTGCATGACGAACATAAATAACAGGTTGTGACATGAAAAGCATGACATGCAAGTCACGGGGGGCATGATTTACGTACCACGCGTTTCGTTAATGGAATGTATACCAAAATTGCTATGGCACAACACGACTGCGTGGCTATCATAAATGGCAGGTCATAACATGAAATCCTGATATGCTTGTCATGAGTGGCATAATATACATACCACTCGTTTCGTTAACGGGAGTGTGCGAGAATTTCTATATCACAACACGACTGCATGATGAACGTATGTGACAGGTCATAACGTTAGAGTCATGACATGCGTGTATGAGCGGCATGGTTTACATGCCACACTCATGGTGCTCTTGCGGCCGTTAACTTCATATGTACCAAACTTGGTATAGCGAGAGAACAATGCACACCTAGAGCACATCTTGAGGCGCTGCCACAAATCCCTTCGTAGGAACCATTCCAAGCCCAAAGGTCTCCTAGACCAACAACGCAAGATGAATACATTATCTCCGCTTTAACGCTTCATCAACATGCTCTCTCGACCTGCAGAAAAGCAGTTTTTTTTTTTACTTTCATCCCTAGGGAACTTCCTATTATGACTCCTGCCATTCATGTTGTGAGACACTATTAAGCAGTTTCGAGCATTCCAACCCTGGGATGTGCCTGACTTATGATATAGGATTTGGACAAGCCATTATTAACACAGCGGACGTCCCGTGAATAATGATATTCTTACAAACAATTCCAACGTGTTCCAAGGTGGGCGCTCTTAGGGAACGAAGAGAAGTTCATAATTTAGGGACGACGGAGTGCTGGTTAGAGCAAGCTAGCTGTTTTCGTGGTTAGACCTTTCGTAAGTGTAAGACAGCTGCGTACAAAGCCCATGTCGTAATATCGGTGCATAAGTTCCTGGGGCCGCACCATGGGGAGACGAGTATGCCCTTACAAAAATGCCATACATGGCGATATGAGGAATTGTGCATATCTGGCTGTATATGGCTCATGTACGTATGTGGCTTTATATCTCTCCTCTCCATTTAGTCACCGAAGCTGCAATCATGTCTAAACGTCTGAAAGTGTTTTGTATTTACTGAGCAGCTTCCATTGCTTAAAACCTTAGCGTACCTTAGGACTTTTCGGTGAAGTTGCATGATCGATACTGAAGCACGAGCTGATAAGCAATTTTCTCATGCTGCACATTATCGTGACCATGGGCTGAACACACTCAATATATCAGTGCCCAAAGGTATTGTTCTCCACAATTCGAAAAATGACACCTCAAAATGCTGCCTATCATTATCAGTGGTTCTATGAGACGATAGCCTTTTGAGCACGCGTCTCAGGGTATTTCATATATGGTTGTTTGCTTTTATAATGTAATAATCCATTATGTTCTAACGAATAAAAACACGTTCGAGAAGAGCTCATTTCTATTGGATAACGCTTCAATACAATCCGTCAGACTACTTATGCAAGCCATAACAACCAAAATTTGGCGGAACACTACCTAGAGTAAATAAATAGCAGGCATGAGTTCTTGCCTTTCATGTGCGTCTTGAAGTTATTGTCCACCTACTTTCTTTATCAAGTAAGGGCACAGTAAAAATATACAACACTGTTGCAGCTACAGCTTGATGTGTGCTATTGATTACCCAGCAGGATAGACAGACAGCTGGGAATCCTTAGCTGTAAAACTTGTTGTTCCGAGTTTGACTCTCCGTAATGGGGAACGGGCTCCGTTAGAAGGACACTAGGCAACTGTTTCGTCACTGTCCAACTACTGGACTGTTCATTAAGCCACCGCTGATTGTCCAAAGCTCGAGAACATGCAGCACCGAAAGGCTTCCATTCTATCCTCGCACGTAGTCTGATGTTAATGCGCTCTGACAACTCTACTCAAACTTGAGGGACAGAATATACGCTTAAACGCGATGAGCAAGGCCTCCTGGGATTCGCTCCTGGCAACTTGTATCTCGGAGGACCTGAATGAACTAGCCTGATTCTCTGAAGACCTGAGTGGATGATTGGGTGAGTTGGTGATACATGAACCACGCATACTGCGTCGACAGAAGCAATCATTACGAAAAAGATCACATACAACCGCTGAACATCAACTGAACTTTCATCACTGATGCATCACCTATATACATGGGGTAAAAGGAAGTAACAAGGTGATATGCAAGTCAATAGCGAAAGAAAAAACAACTATCATACACAATAAGAGCACATGGCCACAAAAGAGACTGATGCGTGCCATGCCTGCCGCTGGACAGGAATTGTAATTCTTCTTTTCCGACAGACGAATTGTCAGTCTCCTAAAGAAGGCCCTTGGTTGTCGCGCTATTTTCCAGCTTGAACAATCCCATGCAGCTTGGCGCTTTTTTCCTAGTTCTCGTTTGGTTCGACGCAAAGTACTTGGATCCATGATGACGGCAAACTGACCTTGACGTGTCCACTAGGTCTGCAGTCAAACAATAACATCCCTGCAGACACTATCGCGCATCTTTGGGAGCATTTCAATCAGCGCAAGATCTATTTGTCCCACCTTCGCTGTTCCTCAGTCGGGCAAAGAGACAAACACCTATAAACACCGATATACGAGCACACTTGCTCCACAGGTTATTCGCAGCTTGTCTTCTGAAGCCTAGACTGCTAGCCAAAGGTGACGCGCATGGGGCGCACAACAAAATATTGTGTGTTTATTGTTTGGCTCAAGCACGGACATGTCAGTTGTCGTGGCGCCAAGCAGCTTACTTGCGGGCAGTGTTTGCGAACGCACTCTTGACATTTGCGACACATAGCAGGGGATCTCCATTAGCCCGGACAGAGAAGGTCCAGGAATGTAAAAAAAACAATCTTGCAGGTCATACACGCAGTGGCAATAGATGTATGTGAAGCTGTTAGCTAGATGGCCAATGCCAAAGTGTTTGGCGTCCAGCCAGGCGTTACGATTGGGATAAACGTCAACGTGCAAACTCAGTAGTTAAGTGCATAATGTAGGCTTACGAGACACCGTGAAAATTTGGGCCATTTGGGGATGCTTGTCGAACTACACCTCATCGGCAGCACGAGGTGTAACTGATGCCTGACTGCGACGTCGACACTCACGTTATTGCAAAGACTCCCGCTTTGTGGAAGGCTAGTGCACACTACTGTGTGCTGGCGTGCATATCCTCAGCTTAGTTCGTTAGGGTAATCTTATGGATCGAATATTGTTTGAGGAAAACATACTGAGTGAGAGCAGTACGTTTATAACTTTTGTTAGATTGCCATTCATGGGCTGTTACACACTCGTGAACCGCTAAGACGAGCATCATCACCAGAATTGTTGATGCGATAGGTAGTTTCAGTGTATGCAGTGTGCGAGAGAGCAGCCGTGCACGACTGCCAGCGTGCCTGCTTGACAAGTCGTTGGCCCTGGTTAGATTCCTTCATCGCATCTACCGTGTCGTTAGTTGCTTTTGGTCTTCACGTCACGCTTGTATGGCTGTTTGCCTGGGATATGCAGGTTTATCTGGCATGCTACAACAAATATGGTACGTTTAAGCAACGCGAAGTGGGTCGTAATCATATATTTTTGGCCGTTCCTTGATTGCCGTAGGATGTAATGTTGACACTGAACCACCTCTGGCTGTGGCGCATACCCGCCTACACTCGGCAAGCATTACAGGTATGAGCCACCTGCGATCGTAATCGTCATAATCGTGATGTGCTTTGCAAGTTTATAACGTCAGTCATATCTGGTCAATCATGCCACTGCGTCATACACTGATATGCTGCCGTGCCAATTTCGGTTCCTGTCAAGCGAACTAGACGACCTAGAGAGCACTGAGATGTAGGCGGATAGATAGATAGATAGATAGATAGATAGATAGATAGATAGATAGATAGATAGATAGATAGATAGATAGATAGATAGATAGATAGATAGATATGGTCAAGTTGCTCAAGTTCGCCAAGATGTAGAAATTCAAAAAATGACGAAGACTCAAAGCACTGAAAAAACCAATATACGCCAATAAAAGAGAGGCCAAGTCAATGTCATCCATCAGTTTAATAGTGCTCGGTGAGACTGGTCCCACCGAGCAGCACCCCCCTTTGTCAACAGGTAACCGACAGGGATGGCGCCCTCTATCCTACCGTCGAAACAATCTGCGCGCGAAAAATTCAGTGGCTGTCTCTGTAATGTAGACAGCCACTGGATGTATCGTCTTTTTACAGCGAAGGTGTGCATATATACCTCTCGATGGTCGCGAAATTTCGTGGCGCGAACATAAAACGCCAGGTCAACAACTGAACGCAAGCGGCATATTTTTCTTTGCAGTCAGGCACACAACATAGGGCTCAGTATCCATGAATATTAATTCCATAGAAATGAGGGATTTTCGGTAAAGCTCATGTGTTATTCTTGGAAACCAGTACTGTGGGCTGAAACAATATAAATATGTTTGCAGCTTACAAAGGCAAGAAGAAAATATATTACTAAGCAACCTTGTGTCACTTCTTTACCGGAAAATAAAGAACCCGAAACAACAAATAAGGAACACCACAAAACGAGCATCGCAACTACATGATGGATGATCACGCGTTTGTGAAAAATGGCAACCCTTCCCATGCGTTCACGGTAAAGACGAGATTGCAGCTTCTTTTGAAACCGCTGGTCGACGTCATTTGAAGCCTCCGTGCGAAAATCAAGCAGGGTAATAGGCGCGTGGCGCTAGATATAGCTTCGCTGGATGTTCCCGTTCGCATGGTGTGATTACGCTCAATTTCTTTCCTTTACCTGTTTCTGTCCATATCTTCAATATAAAGGGTTCTCAAATTCACAGTTTAAGTCAAACTGGATGATTTTCAGGAATTTCGTAGATTGATGTTGCAAAACTGACGTCAACTTGATGTTCTTTTGAACCTTTCTGACATTGGACGTCTGATACCTTGCAGTGAATTGCTGCAACGTAAATAAAGCTCCGAGAAAGACAGATCGTTATCTCGACTGAAATTTATATGGGGAACGCCGTTGTGTAACTGGCAATCTGTCATGCTTGTTACGCCAGCCGTATAAAGGAATAACTCGAAAATGTTGCGGTCGTTCACGAAGCACGCTGCATAACTTGACGTCTAATTATAAGAGAGTATTCTTTGGCTCCAAGCATCTGTCAACATATAATGCCAGCGTGCTAGTTTGTGCTTCTTTTCAGGCGCAGGAACGGATAAACAGAACTAGTGACGCAAATCTTTTGCCCCTTTATAAAGGGTACATTGCGTCAACTTTTGAAAGAACATGCCTTGCTTTTTTTGCTTTGAATTCCTCCAATTACATTCAAACTTGGCCGCCCTACCTTGTTGGCTTTAACATTCACTTCTACGAGGCTTTTACAAAAGTATCCGACCTTTGTCCGAAGAAAAAAAAACTAGCACTACTGGAGCCTTGGAAACTTAATCACCCTAAAGTAGTTTCCTTGGGAAGCCACACTCTTCTCCTAGCGGTGCCGCCATTGTTGGAAGCATTCCCAGAAGGCCGCTTTCGGAATGGAGTTTAGCACAGCTGTCGTTGCAGCCATAATGTCCTCTCTTTTCCGAAATCGCGCTCCTTTCAATGGCCTCTTGATTTTGGAGAACAGCCAGAAGTCGCAGGGGGCCATATCAGGAGAGTAAGGAGGCTGTTCAACCACAGGAATCTGGTTTTTCGCCGAAAAAGTCCGAATGAAGTGCGAGGAATGTGCAGGATGAATACGGCAATTGCTGTTGACGGCAACAAAAAATTGGCAGATCCCACGTGCAGTGGGAATCAAGGAAATGCGAAGCATGCATCAGGAAATTAAAATGGATTTGCATTGTTTTCTGGCTATACCGAGTTTGGTACACATGAAATTAACGAAACGGCCGCAAGAGCATCAAGACTGTGGCATGTAAACAATGCCGGTCATACACGCATATCATGATTCCGATGTTATGACCTGTCATTTCTGTTCGCCATGCAGTCGTGTTGTGCCATAGCAATTTTGTACATCAATACATCCCATTAACGAAACGTGTGGTATGTAAATAATGCCGCTCATGACATGCATGTCACGGTTTTCACATTATGGACCTGTCATTATGATCGTCATGCAGTATTCTTGTGCCATACCAATTTTCGTATGCATCCCATTAACGACACGGCAGTATAGCGCCAGGACCGTGACATGTAAATCTTGTCGCTCATAACATGCATGTCATGATTTTCATGTTATGACCTGTCATTTATGATAGTCATACACTCATGTTGTGGCATGCAAATTTTCGTATACATCCCGTTAAGGAAACGCATGACATGTAAATCATGTCGCTAATGACATGCATGTCATGATTTTCGTGTTATGACCTGCCATTTATGTTCGTCAGGCAGTCATGTTGTGCCATACCAATTTCCGCATACATCCCATTATCGAAACGGCCAGGAGGGCACTATTGTTTTTTTGTGGGATTTGACGTCCCAAAACCAACTGTGATAATGAGAGACGCCGTAGTGGAGGGCTCCGGAGATTTCGACCACCTGGGGTTCTTTAACGTGCACTGACATCGCACAGCACACGGGCCTTAACATTTCGCCTCCATCGAAATGCAGCCGCCGCGGCCGGGATTCGATCCGCGAACCTCGGATCAGCAGCCGAGTACCTTAGCCAATAGACCACCGTGGCGGGGCAGGAGAGCACTAAGACCGTGGCATGTAAATCATGCCACTCATGACATGCATATCATGATTTTCGTGTTATGACCTGTCATATATGTTCGTCATGTAGTCATGTGGCATACCAATTTCGTAAACATCCGATCAGCGAAACAGCCAGGAGAGCACAAAATCGTAGGCGGCTGGATAGATAGATAGATAGATAGATAGATAGATAGATAGATAGATAGATAGATAGATAGATAGATAGATAGATAGATAGATAGATAGATAGATACGCTCAAAGCCGCCGAAGTTCGCTAAGAAATGCTTCGCATTCAAAAACCGACGAGAGCGCAGCGCACTACCTCACTCAAACGCTTCGTCCCCGGGACTGACGCTGTCGGCAAGCAGGAAAAAATTTCGCGCATGCGCACGAAGGTTCAAGGTCGGCTGATGTAAGCGGGCTTGTTTCGTATCCATCAGGTTTTCGCAAAAGAAAAAAAATAAGGTCGGATACTTTTCTAGCAGACCTCGTGTGCTTGACAGTTCGCTGTGCTTTCACTCCTACGCGATGAGTTGGAGTAAGGCACGCAATTTTTCTGTCGCCCCGCCACGGTGGTCTAGTGGCTATGGTACTCGGCTGCTGATCCGAGGGTCGCGGGATCGAATCCCGGCTGCGGCGGCTGCATTTCGATGGAGGCGAAATGTTGAGGCCCGTGTGCTGTGCGATGTCAGTGCACGTTAAAGAACCCCAGGTGGTCGAAATCTCCGGAGCCCTCCACTACGGCGTCTCTCATAATCAGAACTGGTTTTGGGACGTTAAACCCCACAAATCAATCAATTTTTCGGTCACTCCAAACTTCACAGTGAAAGGACATAGCGACGACTTCGTCGCCACTGAGACGGTGCGACAGTCGGTATCGGATCGAAGTCGTCTTACTCGTTCTTTGGTTAGCGGCTCGTCGGCTTGCACATCTTTGGTCCCCCATTTTTGAAGGCGATAGGATATCGCCGAGCCTTACCCGCCGCTGCAACAACTGCAGTCAGCGCTTGGCTTTCCGCAGGCGATGATACAGTCGACGCGGCGTTGCGAAGCGGAAACGACGCTGTCACATCATGGACAGTTGAGTAGATGGCGGCGTGGTGATAACAAAGATACGGTGAAGAACATTCAATCTCTCATTCAATCGAGACCATCCGGGCACTCATACGGGATCACCCTGGCAATAAGACAAAAGTTGGAAGAATTCGCCCCGGGCTGCGAATCCTTTGTGGAGGAACACATGACATAAACCGATTACCGCCAAACAAGTACCGAGAACATTGCTTCTGAATGCTTTCTGACGTTTCGTAATAATCGCGATCTGGATGTAACTTTGAGTACGGCGCACTTTTATGTGTAATTTTCCGTGGTGACGCTTTCAAGGCTCAGACCGGTCACCCCACACTTGTGATCGTTCAGTGGCAACAAATTGCTGCCGCCAGATTTTGGAATCATAATTGCCTGCCGGATCGGCGTGTTCCTAGAAGGATCGCCTCGGCCCGTGCCGCCTGGCTGGCAGCATTTCCAGGATTAAGGCCAGCTGACGATCTCGCGCTACGCATGGGTGCAGCCAGCTATCCGATTAGCTGCGGCAGCGATAATTTTCTCCCTATCAAGAAATGTCGCCGCAGTGCCCGCCACTAACGTGCCTGCTTGCCTGTCGTGCTTGTTAAGGAGGCAGGCACTTGACGCTTATAAGTTCTCTGGACTACGTGACCGGCTACTTTAACAGCAATGCTGTTTGAACAGTCCAATGGCGACGGAATCCTTCGGTTCTTTTCATCAAATTAGCAGGGGTTCCATCAAATCAACGCCATCAAATCAGTCTGACAGAAGTGTGCGTGTACCCACTTCTATGAAATGCCGGTTCTGCGGAATTTGCGCAGGAAGTTCTTTATTCTCATGAGCTCGTGCCTTCTATTACTACATCAAGGCGGAGGCGCTCCTTCAGACTTCTTTCTTCTCTTGCGCTCGTGCATGGCCTTAACCCACTACAGCTTTAAGACGAAAGCATTTTATCAGATGCAACTGAAAATAGCAGTGTAACTACATTGCCTAGCTTCGCCCAGGCGTGTCGCTGATTCCTGCCCCACTGAGTCTCGCCAAGGGTGCGAGTTGACGTCGCCGCACCGATCCTTCCAATAAAAGCTCCACGTCGCCATGCGGCGACAGAAAGCCCCGCTAGTCTGCACCGACTGCATATTCGTGAAGAAGGGGTGACCGAAGAATTGCACCACTCCCGAAAAGAAAGGAAGCGTAGAGCGAAAGCCGCCGCGCTGGTGCTCGAAAGCGTTTTAGAAGACTTCAAACCGACCGCACATATCATGCCAGTGAAGCGGCGGCGAAATATCGGCGATCCGCAGTTCCGGAGTTATGAGTCGATGAAAACGAATGAAAGCGTTCGCATATGCGCAGGCGTTCCCAGAATGATCCGGGCCATGGAATCGCACCATAGGACTACTTCGAATGGCACGACTGCTACTAAAAAATAAACAATGTCGTACGTGACGTAATGTCTGAATATTCTTTCCGATTTCTATCGATACCGAGCAGAAACGCCACGAAAACTTACCTCAACCTAGATACAGCTAGGTAGTACCGTGAGCTTAGCTGTTTGCAGTCTTCGAACCCCTACGTGAAGCTTATTTTGTTGATTATGGTCAATGGCTTGAGAAAAAAGTGCATGAAGTCAGTATACAGCATTAGTACCTGAGCAGGTCCATATGTTGAACATAGGTAACAACGATCAAGGGCTGATTCACTGGGCGCAATCCTCCGCGAACCACTTTTTCGAGGCCTTCATGATACACAGGCACAAGGTCAGTACTCTCCGTTAGCAGTTGCTTTGTACTCTTGGCCACAGATTGTTTTTGCCACAGATCGCAGAAACGCTTACTTTATATTTTAGTCGTTTCCCAAAGATTATCTTCACCAAGGCATCATGGTTAAGGCATCGAAAACTGGCACTATAACCACTGTTTGAAATTGATCCTGCGAAAATGTGATATTTACTTCTATGATTGAAAGCGGATGACCCGATTTCTGATGAGATGATACCTATGGTTGTGGATAAGATTAGAATGCAAGTGGTGATGTAAGTGGAACTTCTTCTTGAGCCAGTCAGGCCAATAAGCACCTCATGCGTTCAAGCATCGAGCGGCTGTCGCCGTAGTTTCAAGGCTGCTTCATCAGATTTAACGGAAAATCAAAGATATTTCAAAGGCCCAACGTGGAAGCATGCCTTGCAAAAACAATAACCTTTTGCTAGCACATAACATCCAGCGCTCTAATCTGCCTGCTCCATAAAAATAATATATGAACGAAATAGTACAACGCCGAAGCGGCAGAGGACTGAAAAAAGAGCAACTCGTTAAGCAGCTGCACAAAGGTTCGTGATTCTTTTCTTTTTGGCCCGCATATAAAGGATAGCAGGAGAAGTGTCATCGTAAGCCTATTTTCGTGTCAGGTTTAATGTAAGAGCAAACATATAAGAAGTGCCCAAAATGCGAGCACGTCGTGGAAAAATTTGATTTCAGCTTGCTTTCAGGCGCGAAGGCTGTTGTTGTTATGTTCAATTCAATCCAATTCAGTTTATTCCGACATCACAGGAGTCATTACAAAAGTCACAACAGTGATTCTGTGGGGCGAAAGCAAAAAGCCATTAAAGCTTGACGAAGGCTTTCGCACCATTTGACAACATAGCAACAGCAGCATGAGATCATCAGTCGTTTTACAATATCAAAACATGTACTTCAGGTTCATGCTGATTTCCATTTTACTAACACGTAGAAAAACATTTAAAGAAAGGAACAGTATAAATGGTTTATTGTAAGAAACTGTTTAATGTTAGTGGCAGTAAGTAGCTCATCATTTGGCGACTATAGTTAGTACGTGTGTAAGAAATTTTACAGTCATCAGTGGCTCGCGTGCTATAAGGGCAGGTATAGGGTGTCAAACGCGCTAAATGAGTAAGAAAAGAATAGTGATTCTTTCGGGAAGTACGATGTCGCTTCATTAAAATTGTATTCGACGTGTCTGGCACTGGTTGTAAATTAAGGGCTTCGAAAATGGGTTTGGAATGGTCATCGCGAGGAACACCTGTAATTATGCGCACACCTTTTTTCTGTAGTCTATATATTCGGCCTAAGTTCTTTTCCGATGTGGTGCCCCATAGTAGATAGCAATAGCTTAATGTAGATAAAAATAAGGAATTATATAGTACGAGTGTAATTTTTTGTGGCAAGAGGAAACGTAAACGCCATAAGATACCTACAGTACGAGAAAGTTTGGTACGGACAAGCTCATCCTGATCGTTCCATAGCATGTTTTCGTAGAAAATTTCTCCCAGAGTTTTCACTACATGTTCAATTTTAATAGATTCTGAACCAATAATTAATGATAAATCGCAGTTTACGGGCTTATTTATTGGACGAAAGAGCACAGATTTTGTTTTTGAAGTGTTTATAATTAGCGAATTTCTTATGCTCCAAATGTTCAGCAGTTTCAAGACATTATTTGCTTTGTCAACTAGTTTATGCAAATCGTAGTTCTTGAAGAATAAGCTGGTATTATCTGCATAAATAATAAATGTTGTACTGTTATCGATGTTTGCCAAGTCATTCACATACAGATTAAAAAGCAGGGGGGGGGGGGGGACCCAGAATACTTCCTTGGGCACGCCATGTGCCATTTTTCTAAAACTAGATGCGTAGCCATTAATATCTACTTTTTGCTGTCGGTATTTCAAATAGGTTTTGATGACATTTATAAAGTTCCCCCGAAAACCATAGCGTTCTAGTTTTTTTAATATTGTAATGTGGTTGATTCTGTCAAACGCTTTCGAGAAATCTACAAAAACTTCCAAGTGTATATATTCCTTTTCAAATGCATCGAGTGTAATTTCTTTTTGCACTAGTAGAGCAGTTTCCGTTGAGCGCTGCTTTGTGAAACCAAATTGAAAACGGCGTCACAATGTGGTGCTTGGTTAAGACGGACACTATTCGTTTATGTAACAACTTTTCAATTACTTTAGAAAATACAGGTAAAATAGAAATTCGTCTGTATTTGGTCATGCTATTTTTGTCACCGCCTTTGAAAATAATAGAAGTTTTGGCTATCTGAAGACGACTAGGAAACGTGCCCAATGAGAAGATTAAGTTAATGATGTATTCTAAAACAGGAGATATGACATGAATAACATGTTTAACTGGGCGGATTTCCAAGCCGTCTACGTCACAATACCTGCTATTCTTCAGTACATGAAATCAGCCGTAACCTCCTGTGTAGTCACTCGAAATAGAAACGCGCTTTCGCCTACTTGCGTACCCATGAATCGCACAAAATTATTGTCGTGCGAGCTCTCTCCAATAGAGGTAAACAATTTATTGAAGGCTTCAGCAAGGTCATCACCAGTGAGAACGTGGTTGTCTACAGTTAAGTTTGGTCGGGTATGTGCTATCATCCGAGTATGAGTGGAGCAACATGTTTAAATTTTTCCAGATGGCTTCGGATGTTTTGGTTTTTTTAGGGCTGGAAAGGTTGCTAAAATATTCAACTTCCTTTTTCTTAATAAAGAGTTTGCAGTATTTCTATGTTTCCTAAATATCTCGAAGCCTTCTTTGACTCTAGATTTTAGAAATTGCTAGTAAAGTGCATTTTTTACTTTTATAGCTTGAAGGCACTCCGAAGTAATCCAAGGCTTTCTTGGCTTGCGTGGCCTGCGTTTTGTTTGGAGCGGAAAACACTTGTTGTAGGCTTCACTAAAACTTTCGATGAAAACATTATACGCTGTATCAGCATCACTTTCACTGTCCCAAAACGAGCTCTGATTATGAGAGACGCCGTAGTGGAGGTCTCCGGAAATTTCGACCACCTGGGGTTCGTTAACGTGCACTGACATCGCACAGCACACGGGCCTCACCATTTCGCCTCCATCGAAATGCAGACGCCGCAACCGGGATTCGATCCCGCCGCCCTCGGATCAGCAGCCGAGAACCATAGCCACTAGACCACCGTGGCGGGGCGGCGCGAAGGCTGTAAAGCAGGCCGCCCCGCTTAGCTCTATCTCGGTTGGGCTCAGCTCTCGCGAGGTTTTTGCGCGGCGTCACATGTAAACTCAATGAACACTAAGATACTAAAGTGTGCAGTGCTTATTATTTTTTCTTTCAGAGTAGCCATGCGATGGTGCGACTCACAGGCAGGGATTATTCTGGCAATGCCTTTGCATATACAAACAGAAAATTTTGTAGCGCAATAAACAAGGACACACACGCACAAAAAGAGCAAGAGACGGCGTACCAGCGCTACAAGCGGTTTCGTCGCGAGCGACACAAACAATTTTGTTAGCATTCACATGCTCGGCGCATCGCCGACTTTTCGCCGCCTCTTGACCAGGCGGATATACGGCGTCATTTTGAAGTGGCCTTTCATGTTCTCGAGTGGGGTCACGCCGGCTATCGAGGCGCACTTCTTCGGGCGCGCCGCACTTATTCGTTGGCCCCATCTTCACAACAATGTCGTCATGGTAGAGAAGCGGGGCATTCTGTCGCCGCGCCGGCGACTCGGAGCTTTTATGACGAGGATCGGTGCCGTGAGGCCAGTTCGGCTTGGGAAGGTGTGGTGAGACTCCGCGTGCCAGTCATCGGAGCAGGAACGCAACGAAGCTAGGCATAGCTGTGACGCTTCCTATTTTACGATAGCAGCATAAGCAACGCTTGCACATTCACGCACTATTGGGCTGAACCTTGACCGCATAAGAAGTGTGAAGTCTGACTACACGTATCCACCTTTATCTAATTGTGGGCTGAAGGCATGAACGCATGAAAGAAAGAAGACCACGCGCCAAAACTGTACATTGGGAACCTTCTAGAAGTAGTGCACGCTTAGTTATTTCATTACAATTTCATGGCGATCATATCCGTGGACAATCCGGTGGCTTTCCCCGACTTGAACAGAGTCACTGAAGAACTTTAGGTTTTGGGACGTCACATTTGTAGGGCGTGGTTCTGTTGCGCCTGATGCCTCTAGCATAACGCTTGCTGAATTATTTTTTCTCTCACCTAAATATGAAACATTTGTAACAATGAGTTGTTATACACATTGCAAAGAGGCTTGACATGAATCGGAAGAAAACTTTGTCAACAGCATTCTAGAGCTGTAGAAAAGAAGGGAGAATGAATGCAAAAAGAAAGAGAAGCTTCTGCTGCGATGCTTCTTAACTTAAACCTGAAAATGTGGCTTGTGGCAACAAAGGAAGCCTTCAACCCATCAATGCCAAATATGATCTTCTGAATTCGGATGATATCGAGACAAGTGCGTTGGCTACGTTGCTACCATGAAATGCCCACACAAATTATAACAGCATGCCATATCATAAAGCATGTAGCCCGAAATTGAAAATTGCGGAAGAAATTAACGTTCTGCAAGTGCAAAGACGATTGTTGTCTTTGCAAAGTGAAATTGGTTGAGTTAATCGCAGCATGGCAAAGTATAAGATGCAGCGGCAAGTTATGTTGCCCGCGCGTTTAATGATACGTAGCATTCGCATGTAAATTCGTAGTTATGGGAAATAACTGTGCGCATTATGATGAACATTTCGTGTAGTATGTAGTCACCGTTACTTCAGAGAGCCTAATCTTAAGTGACAAATTTAGTCTCATTATTGTGATATAACAATTTATTTTAGTCACAGTTGGATTGTCTAAGACCGGCGTTGACATAGAGCAATAGCATCAGAATTATACCTTAAGAAGTTTTGGCGTATTGTCCCATTTACAGGTCTGCCGCCAAAAATACCAGCTACCAGCAAAGCTTGTGCAATTTTTAAAAAAGGCATTTCGACATAAGGTGTGGTTGCTGGTGAGGTTTCTTTGTGCCTCCCAAAGCAAACAGGATGAGTTACCTGCAAAGATGTAAAATACACGGGGGCTGGTACGGGCCTTTGCTTTTGCTTATGCAAACACACACACACACACACACACACACACACACACACACACACACACACACACACACACACACACACACACACACACACACATATATATATATATATATATATATATATATATATAGTTTGGCGAAGTATGTGGTTTCGGCTGCCGCATGCATGAGACGTAGCGCATCAAAGATATGCCATTTATTGGTCGACGTTTCGGTCAGAGCCTCACCTTTCTCATGAAAATATTTATTTTTCTCCTGTTCATTTCTCCTGGTCGCTCCTCACGGCCGTCAGGAGGGGGGGTCCCTCCTGACGGCCACTTTGAACAGCGGTGGCACTTTTAACCACTGGTGGTGGTGAACAACCTTTATTTGGTCCTGCAGGGTTTAAAACGATCGGGCCTAAATCTCCCCCGAGGGGACGGTGAGACTTTGCCTCAGCGCTGCCTCGCGGGCCCGCTGGACGGCCCAAAGTTGGTCTTCAAGGGTGGAGCTGCGCAGAGCGGCGGTCCACCTAGACGGAAGAGTCTCGGTTCTAGCGGCTGTCTTATCTCCTATAATCTCCCATAACATGTGATTTAGCATGGCGGGAGCCGATCTGCAGATCTCGCACATATTTGTGGTATATACCTCTGGGAAGATCCTGTTTAATTGGACTGGGTTGGGGTAAGAATTTGTTTGGCGCTGGCGCCAAGCAACTGCCTGTGCCCTGTTAAGCTTGGTGTGCGGTGGTGGAAGCGTTCTTCTCGAGTTAGAATACATTTTCGTAATATCATTGTACCTAGTCACACGGTCTCTTTCACCCAGCCTACCCCGCTGTTGCCCAAATTCACGTGGTTGGTCATGTCGCGCGCGAGATTGTGGGCTACCTCGTTAAGGTTGAGGGGTGCTCCTCCCTCCGAGGTAATGTGTGCGGGGACCATATGAGCGAGCTGTGGTCTTTAGGTCTATCCAAATTTCTAATAGTGTTGCACGCTGTAGTCGATATCCTGCCTTTGGCGAAATTACGGATTGCTGCTTGGGAGTCGCTGAGCACAATATGAACGCCTTCGTCGGCTAGGGCTAGGGCAATGGCCACTTCCTCTGCGACCTCTGAGTGCCCCGAGTTAATGCTGCAGGCGCTTTTGATCTGAGAGTTAGTGTCTATGACCACCGCTGAAAAGGCCTGCCGATTTTTGTACGCAGTGGCGTAGACAAACCGCACTTCCTCCCCCTTGCCATAAGAGAGCATCAGGGCCGTTGCTCCGGCTTTCCTTCTACCTTGTTTGTAGGTTGGGTTGACGTTTCTAGGTATATTTTGGACCTTGATGCAGTCTGTTTAGACGCGGGAGCTGAACTCTCGGGCCGTGCTGGCTGTGGTAGGTGATCCCTAGTTTAGCGAGGATACTTCGTCCAGCTTCGGTGATAGTGAGGCGCTCCAGTTTAGATATTCTCTGGGCCTCCGCGATTTCTTCCAGGGTATTGTGCACCCCCAGTTGCAACAGTAGGTCCGTACTTGTGGACTAAGGTAGGCCCAGTGCTCCTTTGTAGACTTTCCGTATAAGGGCGTCGATCTTATTTCGTTCGGCATGGTCCAGTTGTGGAAGCTTGCCACATATGCAATGTGGCTGATCACGAAAGGGCGTATGAGGCGGATTATGCTTTCCTTCCTCATCCCAGCTCTTTTGCTTGTGATCCTCCGGATGAAGCGCATGGCGTTTGACACCTTAGAAGTTAAGTTTCCGATGGTTTCCCCGTTGACACCATTGGCCTCTATAATCATTCCGAGGACTTTAATCCTGTTGACCTTTGGAATACTTCCTCCTTCCTGTGTACGCAGTTCGAGATCCCCAAAATAAGCAACCGCTTAGGGCCATGTCTGTCGCTGCACGTGCTACTAGGCTGGCGATGGATTTCCCAGGATCGCGCCGATGCAGTACGCGGAACAGCGCTCGTTTTCTTTTTTTTTTCTTTTTCAGTGCTTCCATGGAACGTGTCACATGCCCATAACCCCAGCCCTTTGCCTCCGCTTTCTCCAAAATTGCTACTGTACGCGCGCCCAAAGAAAATGTGTCCGCGCCCTTCCGTGCCAACCTCCCCCATCTTTCCCCACTCACTTTCGCCAACAGCTTACTAAATAATTTCCGCCCTTTCTTCAATGCCTATATAAAGGAGCAGGAGGAAAAGAAATATTGTCTTGAGAAAGGTCAGACTCTGACCGAAACGTCGACCAAAAAATTGCATATAATTCAAATGCTACGTCTCATACTTATATGTATATATTTATAGAGAGAGAGAGAGATGAGTAGTAGACCCTCGCAAATGGCCACAAAAATGCGGAAAGCGTTTATTCAACGATCCAGCCGGAGACCGGCCTTCATCAGTCGGTCTCCGGTTGAAACGTTGAAGAAACGCTTTCCCCAATTTGTTGCCAGTTCCCCGGGTCTACTACTCATCGCTGTCTTCACGCCTTCGGCTTATTCACCACCATGACTTATATATATATGATCATCAGCCTAATTAGGTCCACCTTTTGCCTACCTCTGTTGCGTTTTTCCCTGTCTTGATATACATTCCCTCGCTCTTACGCTCTTACTGTCCGTCTGTTATCTTCCCTCTTGATGACATGTGCGCCCAGGTCCAGTTCCTTCTTTTAATTTATATAATAATATCAGCTACTCCTGTCTGTTCGTTATCCATTCCGCTCGTTTTTTATCTCTTAGTGCTACCCCTATCATTTTTCTTTCCATTGCACGTTGCGTGCTCGTCAGTTTCATCTGTAGTTTTTTTGTTATCCTCCACGTTTCTGCACCGTACGTTAGTACTGGGAGTGATTGAATATTTTTCGCTTTAGTGAGAGCGGCAAATTCCCAGTCATAATTTAGTAATGCCTTCCGAATACGCTCTAGCCCATCCTTATTCTACGGAGAATTTCTTTTTCATGGGTAGGAGTTCCTGGTAGTAACTATCCAAGGTATACGCATTCGTTTCCACATTCTAAGGGTTCACTGTTAATTTTAAATTCCTGTTCCTTAGCTGGCTATTGAGCTTAACGTTAGTCTTTTGCCTATTCATTTTTAGTACAATTTTAATACTTTCCAGGTTTAGGTCATCAATCATGTTTTGTAGTTCGTCTGCACCATTGCTAAAGAGCAGAATGTTGTCTACAAATCATAAATTGCTTAGATATTCTCCGTCTATTCGAATTTTCCCTTCTTCCCAGTCTAGAGGTTTAAAGACTTCCTCTAAACATGCAGTGAATAGCATCGGGGAGATCGCATCTCCTTGTCTGACACCTCTGCCTATCGGGATTTGTCTGCGTCTTTTATGTAGTGGTATGGCTGTGCAATCTTTGCATATGTTTTTTATGGTTTTAACATATATGTCAGGTGCCCCTTGTCGACGTAGAGCTTCTAGGACGGCTCGTATTTCTATGGAGTCAAATCCTTTCTCGTAGTCGATAAACGCCATATAAAGAGGTTTGTTGTATTCCGCGTACTTCTCAAATACCAGCTTGATAGCAAGGCTGTGGCCCATTGTTGAGTAAGCTTTCCTAAAACCAACTTGTTCTCTTGGTTGGTTAAAGTCGAGTGTTTCTCTTATCCTCATAGAAATTACTTTCCTATATAGCTTGTATATTAATTTCAATTTCAATTTCAATACTTTATTTGCAAACGTGAAACATACAGAAATATAAAAAAATCCACGCATATCCACGGAGTGAATGATGATGAGTGGGCGAAGCTCCGGAGGTTCATCGGTAAAAACCGTGGATCTTCCGTGAATCTTGTCCAGTACATCATCAAAGACGTGACAAACTGTGTGTCGCCATCTAGCGTTCTTCTATCACACTAGAGCACGATGGATGGATGGATGGATTTTAGGAGCGTCCCCTTTATAACGGGGCGGTAGCCGGGCCACCAAGCTCTAGCTTTATCTCTTCTTCCTCTACAAACATTTCTTTTCCCGAATCACACATACTTTCACATCTAATTTTCCTCCTCGTCTACCTATTTTATCTATTAACGTTCTGCGGTGATGTAACAATCTTACCCGAACTACCTTGCGCTTCTGTTTGCTCCAAACTTTTGCGCCACCAATACTCTAAGCGCCTTTTACTTATCTCTATCGCCGACATGTTCAGCTTTCCCGTGTTACTCCTGAAACCCATGGCCTCCTGTAGGGTAGTGTCCACAGCTACACCTGGGTGGACATCTGTACGTTCAATCAAAATATGATCTGTCATTTCCCTAGCTTTTCCACAGCACGTACATGTGTCCCCTTCTTTATTGAATTTCACTCTGTAACTTCGCGTTCTCAGGAAACCGGGCCTTGCTTCAAACAGTAAAGCGCTTCCCTCAGAATTATCGTAAAATTTTCTCTCTTGATTTCGTCTTTCCCTTTTTTGTAGTTGTTCAATGCCGGCTTCTCCATTCCTGCAGCAAGTGCCTCCGCGCCATCTGTTGATCAATTCACGTACTAGCTAAGCAGCACCGCAGAGCTCGGACGGACGGACAGACAGACAGATAGACGGACTGACGGACGGACAGACAGACCGACGGGCAGACTGACGGGCAGACAGACGGACAGACCGACAGACAGACAGACAGACAGACAGACAGACGGACGGACGACGGACAGATAGACAGAGAGACTCCCATGCTACGCATTCCCATACATCTGAGTGAAGCCAGCACCGCAGCGCCATCACGTCATCTAGTCAGCAATTCACGAACTAGAGGTGGCTGCTACAAACAAAGGAACGGAGGATGGAGAGACCCACGGCATATGGAGCTTTGCCCCTAAAACTGGTTGGACCCATAGCCAAAGGCTAGTTGCGGGTCCAAAAAATAAATAAGTTCCATGTACAAAAGATAGATAGATGTACAAATGATAGATATATTACATATATACAGATAGTTATCATACATCCTTAATTTTGACGAGCGAAACAAAGGGTAAGTGAAAGTATCGGTAAGTGCACGATTGTATTTAACAGCTCTAACTTACGAAACACGAGTAAACAAGGCAAACTGTTGCATTAGTATGAAAGGTTAAAATAAACATAGCTGAACCCGAAAACAAAAACAAATCACCGGTTGAGAATGGTGTTTTTAACCGGTATCACAATTACTGACACAAACACACACACGAAAATGACATCATAATTGTTCACATTGACAAACACTGTTCAGAGTAAGCAAGTATTTCTTAAGCACTGATGGAAAATTATTCGAATGTTTTATTTATGCTGGTAGTTTATTCCAATTTTTCGGCCCTGAAAACTGCAGCAAACATTGTCCGTAACTATTCTTAGTTGGAGGAAGATTAAAGTTTCCATATACTTGATTTCTGGTTACACGAGAGGATGTGCAAAATAAAGAAACATGAAAAGGCAGGTTGTTTTTAACAACATTGAAAACACACGTGGAAATTTTCAATTCGTGTATCTTATCATAGGGCAAGATATTCATTTTCATAAACAAAGGCAGATTCGGCTCGTTGTAGCATGATTGGGTGATTATTCTCAGGGCTCGTTTCTGAAGTTTGCGAACAGGTTCAAGATAAGTTCTGTATGTCGCACCCCATGATTCATTATAGTATGGGATATGGCTGTGGATGAGCGAAAAATATAAAATACGCAGATTATTAGTATCGAGATGACGACGTGCTTGTGAGAGTGCGTAGCATCCCGAGGAGAGCTTTGTACAAACTGGGTTTATTTGCTCTTGCCAGTGCAGATTTTTATCAAATACCACGCCAAGATATTTGAATGAGCTGGCTTCGTCAAGTGGAAATTCATTTATTCGCAAATCTAGTGATTCAGGAGGCATGATATTGTTGCGCATTCGAAACATCACATATTTATTTTTTTGACGTTTATAGTAAGTTTGTTCTTCACAAACCATTCACTTGCTTTTTTCAACTCTTTCTTTGCTTTAGTTTCTAGATCACAAATGTTGTCGGCTGTTATAGCAATACAAGTGCCATCGGCGTACATAATAACTTCACTAGTGTCCAAAGTTTGTGGGAGGGCATTAATATATAATGAAAATAAAAGTGGCGCAAGGACGGATCCTTGAGGGAGTCCAGTGCGCGTACACTTTGGTGATGACGTAATATCGTTCATTCTAGCCACCTGCACTCACTCATGAAAGTAGCTAGTAAGAAGATCTAATGGGATACCGCGATAACCATACTGGTTTAGTTTATGTAAAAGTATGTTGTGATCAACTGTATCGAAGGCTTTTTTCAGGTCCGAAAACATGACACACACAACTATATTATCTTGCAAAGCTACATTAATTTTTTAAGTTAGCATTAACACTGCTGATGAAGTTAAATGATTTGGACGAAAGCCATGTTGCTGCGGGCACATAACCTGATATTTTTCAATGAATTTGTGGAACCGACTGGTCAGAATTTTTTCAAATATAGTATTAATGGTACTGAGCAAGGATATTGGCCGGTAATTAGAAGGGTCACTGCGGTCTCCGTCTTTGTAGATAGGGACAACCTTAGCAATCTTCAGCTGAGATGGATATCTGGAGCAGCTCACGGAGTGATTGAACAAGTGACGTAATACTGGTCCTAATATATCTATATTCTCTTTAACCATACGAATAGGAATACCGTCTAATCCAGAAGCGTTAAAGGTAGACATTTTATTAACTGGGAGTAGGCTAAATGGTCTGTAATTCTTTGATCTTTTCTATATCGTACGATTTCAGATAAAATATACAATGTATACAGCGCTTAAGGTCAGCAAGTATGGACGTAGATAAAATTCAACCATTACATAAAATGTGTCGCCAGTATCATTGCTGGCCCTTTTTCTCACATGGTAAGCCTTTTACTTCAAAATGTAGGTCCATCTGAACTAAAAGGAGCCAGAATTGTCCCTGTATTTAAAAAAAGTGACAGAGGATCAATTTCCAACTATCGTGCTCCAGTAATACTCTCAGTGTTCAGTAAGTAATGCTTTGAAAAACGTCTAACGAAATACTTGACAATCTCTGCTCCGTGCAGTTTGGCTCCTGTGGTGGCTACTCTTCGAATCTTGCACTTCTTTCTTTCACCGATAAAATTAAGCTGTACGCTGACTGATGTTCAAATCTTTGTGCACGCAGCACGTGTGTGTGTGTGTGTGTGTGTGTGTGTGTGTGTGTGTGTGTGTGTGTGTGTGTGTGTGTGTGTGTGTGTGTGTGTGTGTGTGTGTGTGTGTGTGTGTGACGTATGTGCCGTATGCGTGAGCCTTTCTATCATCCTTCTGAAGCTCATCCTCTTCTCGCTGCCGACGAAAATGCAAGACGCCAGTGCGTCTGATGAATAGAGGACATGTTTCAACAGGTGTTCACCGTAAAGGACCTTGTGAGCGCTCCTCCAAATGGGTTTAAAAGGGGAGGGACGACACGTCGCTCAGAAGACGTGAGTCACCTCCGCTAGAGGACGTTGCTGTACGCACGTTTTCGCTGTTCTCTTGAGTGCCTCGCTCACCCGTCGCGATGTATTAATCGTTTGTTGTACAGTGGCAATCATGATAGGCACAAATATATTCAGATTTTTCATTGTACGAAAAACGGTAAGTGATCAGCCGTTTCATGGTCGCCAGCCATACAGGTTTCAGAAAGTTCTGATTATTCTTTAAATCTGATTTGTCGGACAAACTCCTGCTACGGTAGTTGGCCAATATATGGATGCTGAGGAAGAGGTTGTACGGTATTGTTACGAGCCGCGTAGTCTCGTTATCTCGCCAGGCTATTGGATTGCATCGCTGTCCCATGACAATTCATTTTAAGTAATACCATAAGACCCTCCTGGTTCAGGTATTCAGTTAGTTGCAATTTATCGCAAAAATTACTGGAGAAGGAGAAGTCATTCCCGAAAGAATATGGTTGTGATCTCGATTAATACCTTTATGCATTTTCGTAAACATTCTCATGATAACTGAGCTTAGCACAATGGTAGCGGGCTGAACAGGTAAACAATATAGTACGTAATTCAATGAACAAACAAAACAATATTTTAGAAAGGTTTGCTTGGAGAACAAGCCAGTCGAATGGAAATGAATAATGCGCAGTTGCACTGGTTTCTTTCAGTTAATCTGGGCAGCGATGCAAGCTGCGTGGAATAGAACATGACAGGTGGTAGACTATAAGAAAGCGCTATTTTTTTCAACAAATCTTTAGAACTGCCATAAATAGGTTTTCGGATGAAGGCACGGACCTACGTTTGGATCACTGTGAGCGCGATGCAATGGTCAGACCGTAGCAAGCACGAATGATCAATTTGGAACTTCAACGTGTCACCTGCGACCGCTCCCCTCACCTGTTCTCTAACCTCCCCAACGCCACTAACCGCATTTTCTCTCTCTCATACGCGTGAAGACTACACTCACACATGTTTACATCAATTCAATAGTGCGCTATGCCAGAACGTGTCTTTTGCAATTTAGAATGTTATCTCAATTACTTACTTTCTGGTTTCATCGGCAGCATTAACACAATGCACGTAGATTGTGCTTCCACAAGATAATAATCCTCAGTTATGTTTATAGGATGTTGTCCCGCTGAAAACATACAAGACACGCCACACTGCTGTTAATAATAAGCGACCAATAAGGCGTTATTTTTCCAAATGCAAGAGTTCCACTTAAAATAATGCCAGAAATACTAGTCAGGAAAAGAAGGGCAACAAAAAGAGAAGAAAGCTAAACTTCCTTGAATAACGACGTGAGCCCTGGACAAAGTGAGGCAACGTGAGCTAGCGATGCCACTCGGGCAATCTGTTTTTGAAAATCCCTCTGGTGGTTCTTTATTCTAATGTATGCTCACACTGACCCCACTCCAGCTATTTGAAGACAGGTGCTAACGCATCTTGCCATGAAACAGAACGTAACTAAATACGTCTTCAAGCGTTGTTTATTAGCAGCCTTTTCAAGGTCACATGCGCGGACAACATCGCTCATTATATACTTGTCAGGTGTACGCAGCAGATGCATACCTATTTTACAGTGCTGGTTACTGTATAGGAGGCCAAAGACTGTTTATTTTGTTCTTTGTAATGTATGAGTTCTCAGGCAGCAATATATGAGTGGAAAACACGAACCGACTAGACAAGAGGTGAAGCCCATTTGTTAGTATAGTTTTGCAATAGAACAGAGAGTGGAAAGGTTGTTCTTTGGCGAATGTTCAAGGGTGTTTTCCCAGTGCAAAATAAGTCAGATATTGCCGAACTATAGGCACTTTTGCAGAACATTTTCTGCTTGAGCCAGCATCACAGGTTACCCGAAATGCTCAGTCGTAATAAGGATAGCCATCCGCGCTAAAATGCTGCTCTTGTGATGGTGATGGGACTGCTAACGTCCGCAGGAGCTTTCACGTAGCTCAACATGCAAGGAAAGGAAGAAGCATTGACTGATTCATTTGCCTCCGCAAATTTAGACTACCGGGGGTTCTTTAGCATGCCCTGACATCGCGCATTACACGGCCTTCAACATTTCACCTCTACTGAAATTCAGTCGCTGTGCTTCAGTTGATGCGAAACCCACCGGCATAGGCCACTAAGAAAGCCAACTGTACCTACTCGTGCTCTGCGAGACTATAGTGGAACTGCCATTGTATAGTTCGAACTTCTGTTATCAACAACTCCTACAGTATCTTTCTTCGTTATACTTTTGAACCTTGTTTTGAAAGTTCTGCACAGAGAAATAACATGCTCAATATGACACCACTGTTTCGTTAATCAAGACACCAATCGTCTTCGTCTTTGACCCATATTAACTTCACGAACCCAAGACATGAGACGTCTTGACGCGGACGCCACTTTACCGGGCGAGAGGCTCGCTAAACCAGCAGGCCTCTTCAGCAGTCGGTTGCTTGAGCTAGTATTATGGGCAGCCCTAGGTGGAAGAACCGGTCTACGGGAGTGAGCTCGGAACCCAACAGCATCCAGGGGAAATAGCAATATGCCGGCATACCGAGTGTTCAAGTCACTTTCCTAATTCCAAAATGACCTCTTGTTCCGGTTCTTCGCGCAGCGAATAGTATGAAGGAGGGGTATTTTTTGGAACGGGGGAGGAGAGCGGGGGAGGAGAGAGGTAGATAAGGAAGATTTAGAGAAACATCAACGCCCTGTTCCCCGCTTCTCCTTTCACATTCGAAAGCCCTTTTGGTTTCATTTTTAAGAATAGTCACGCACGGCATTAGGGCAACATCACAGAATCTCCGGAAATCTTTTCATATGCCCATCAACTCGCATGCACAGAGTATGACAGCAGAAGTGGTTCCAGTGAACTTGCACCTGACACTCCACTAAACAATATGCGCCGAGCACTGACTACTGCCAGCAGCACGTGACCCTATCGAGGGATCAGCACCGCACCCATCATGCCATTATACATACTACCACGCCTCACAAAGTTGTGCGGCTCTGCTAACTCTGAGCACGGACATCCCAGTATTGCACCCTGTAACTACTTTAGACGGCAGTCGATAGCCCATGACTAGAATGTCAGGGTATGTTTCTAGGAAGCTCCGTTCTTCTGGTGTGACTAGATGCAAGTATCTGCCGTTTTCCCCTGCAGCTGCGTTGGTCACTACCTTTTATGCTGCGTGATTCTCCGCTACGGCCCACCTCGTCTAGTCATCGTAGACCACGGCCGTCAGTTAGTGGGCCATGCTGTGGAGCAGTGGCTTCGTTTCTTGAATTCGCAATCTCCTACTCAACATATTCCAATGGCGTTATCGAACGGACACATCGCATCAACTTCGTCAGGCTGCCGGTATATGCATCTCCGAATCACACAGACTGGGATTACACCATGCCGTTGATAACCTTCGCATTAAATTCAACGCAAAATGAAACTACCAGTCGCACGGTTCTGCACCTTGTCTACACCCCATCACCGGCGGCTCTCGTATAGCACCATTCCTTTCTCTTCACTTTCTGCTAGGTAGTGACTTTTGAAAACGTTGTATTTTTTCAGTAGGGGTCGGGGGAATCGGTGATGTGCTTCAAGTAGCATCACGAGATTGCCCGAAAGAGCGGTGAGAACACCACGGCACCTCTGCTTTACGCTTCCAGGAAGGTGATCTTGTGTAGTTGGCACACGATTAGAAAAAAACGTTTTGTCTAAAGCTACTGACTCAGTCAGCCAGCCGTTTCGTTGTGAGTGAGCGACCGAATTAGTGACTCAACCTAAGCAGAAGGACAAGAGAAATCAGCAATAACGCCGTTTTTCAGTTACTCTATTTGTGCAAGTTACTTCACTCCTCCATCATATTTATTCTGCTACGCGGCCCAAGCCACTACGGTGGCCTGTCTAGGCAATCGTGACTGTAGGGTCACAGATTGTGAAACAGCGAACTTGATGCTGAATACAGGAGAACTTCACTGTGTCATGGATTGTCTGGATGTACCTTTCCGAAATGTAGATAAAACAGGTCATCTGTAAAAATATGCACCACTAGTAAGAATGGCGCTTTTTCTTATCCATAGCCAGCGTATGAGTACATGTAGAAGAACCAGATTTTTTTGCATATTTAGATCAATGTTTCTTGAGGACGACAGGATCGTGCGAACGCCTTGGGCTGAGTACCACTGCAGTACCTTACGCGTCAATGCATTATCTGTCATGCCTGAGCACCTCTTTCTTTCGTTCTTCTCTCTTTCATCTTTCTATTCCCCTTTCCGAATCCTCCAGTGTAGGGTAGCCAACCGGACGCTTTCTGGTTAATCTCCCTGCGTTTCTGCTTCATTCCTCCTGCTTGTGTTAGATCTATGCTAGTCGATCAAATTCATTCGTTTCCATGAAAGCTTTCATTCACACACATCATTTCGGTATAAGGCGGTAGCGTGGTATAATACCTAGCACTCTTCATTACAAATGGTTGAGCGTCCGCAGCAACGAATTCCGACACGAGCTGTAAATGTGTCACGTTGTATACGCACCTTTTAAAGTGAGCGTTTAGAGGCTGGTCTCGTGTTTTTATTGCGAAGACTTTTGAGTCTGTCATACCACGAAATCAAATTTCTTAAGATCTGCCTGTTGGTAAAATACTGATGGCGCGTATTTCAGACGTCGCCTTCTTATTTACGCTGTTTGTGTTGATAGCACGTGAAAGGACAAGTTAATTTCTGTTGCAATTTGGCAATAACACAAGTGCTAACGATTATAAAGATGAAGATCAAATAATTTACGCCCATATATTGGGGTTTTCATATTACTAGGCTTACCATCAGCCTCCAGACCCACCATTGGAATTCCAGCGACCGTGCCAACACACCAGTGCATGAAGCTGAAATACAGACAAGTTGCATATGAAGGAATTAAAAATGACTTTGGTTAAAGCAACGGTATATATTTTGTCGCCAGAGTATCTACGCAACCTTAACTTCCTTGATGCTTTCGCGTGCACGGCATTGCTATTTTTATGTAAATATACATATAATAGCAAGGTAGTCTTATTCGCTCATCTGAAGGTGCACGGACACCTGAGGCATGTAACCATGTGCACATGTGCCGTTATGCGAAGTAAAGCATCTATAAGATAAAATTACCGTGGCCCCAAGCGCTTATATCCTATATAACCGAGTATCAACGCAGTAATTAACGACAATTATTCATGAAATATAATTGAATTGGGTGCACAGGCGCTCATTCATGAGTATGTTAGAGATATTGGAGGATTGCTCTGCCGGGTCGTCAAGATCCACAATTTACAAAGAGAAACGTCCATTCGCACTGCCGTTGTCTTTACGAAGGATAGTCATAAATAAGGCGCGCTACGATTTCTTCTGTCCATCAAGGAGTAAGAAAGACAGTCAGCTTTGAAGCAGACAAGTTTTTCCGGTCGTACCAAAAATTTTGCGCGCAAACAGAGTATGACTCTTTTTCTCTATTTCAGCACGCACGTTCGCAGCGAGGTAAACAGCCTGTTCTACATCGTGATAGATGCCTCAGAACCACTGCAATGGGTAGATTCAAGGCAAAGGCCCACTAGGCACTGCCGATTATTAACCTTTCCTGCCCTGCCCACAGGGTCGCAGTGGACTTTTGAATGTTAGTGAACCAGAATAGCACAAAGCAAAAAAAAAAAATTAAAAGACGCACATAGCGTTGTTTATATTTGATGGGTTACGCACCGCAAAGGTAATATTAAAAGAGGCGGAGACAGCGCCGGTGTTCATTGTCTGAGTCAAGCAGCGTTTTAGACCATCAAGTCGGTCCCCAAACACAATTGTTCCATTTTGACTGTACATGCCTTTTCAATGATTTAGACACCGGTTTCTTATAAATTTACGGAACTTAAGAAAATTCAAGGTAAAATCTAGCGGATTGGAGCGCGCTTAAAGCCGAATGGTGTAAAGCAGATGCAGTGATGTGCGTGCCAGTGCCGCGCTGTGCACTGTGGTGCACGTGGCGAGTGTGTCGCGGAAGGAGAACTCCAGATAGCCCGGGATGTTGTCATGAGGGAAATTGAGGCGGTAATTGAAGACAAAGACGACCTACGTTATCAACAAAGGTTAATAAGAAGCGCGAGGGAAAAATAAAAGAAAATCTATGCATCGCCACGAAGTGAACCATGAGTAGTGGGCGGAGCACTGGGAATCGTTCGATAGTATCGTAAATCACCCTTAACATTGCCCATTCATGCATGTAAATGAGTGACAACGCGTGTGTATGTTTACAAACGCGTTGTAATTTATGCTCCTCGCCTTTATGAGGTTCCTGCGTTCCCACGTCGTAGATCGTGCCGAGTGCCGGATTACATTTTGTTAACACTCACGCTGTGAATCCTTATGGTCAAACTACGCACAAGAGAAATCTCCCACCGGCACTACATTGCAGGTCAACATCCAGTGCTATATATAGGGTGGCCGGTGAAACTGTTGTGCAGTGCTAGCAGTCGGCTTTCGTTCTTCTCTCTTTCATCTTTCTATTCCCCTTTCCGAATCCTCCAGTGTAGGGTAGCCAACCGGACGCTTTCTGGTTAATCTCCCTGCGTTCTGCTTCATTCCTCCTGCTTGTGTTAGATCTATGCTAGTCGATCAAATTCATTTCGTTTCCATGAAAGCTTTCATTCACACACATCTTTTCGGTATAAGGCGGTAGCGTGGTATAATCCTAGCACTCTTCATTACAAATGGTTGAGCGTCCGCAGCAACGAATTCCGACACGAGCTGTAAATGTGTCACGTTGTATACGCACCTTTTAAAGTGAGCGTTTAGAGGCTGGTCTCGTGTTTTTATTGCGAAGACTTTTGAGTCTGTCATACCACGAAATCAAATTTCTTAAGATCTGCCTGTTGGTAAATACTGATGGCGCGTATTTCAGACGTCGCCTTCTTATTTACGCTGTTTGTGTTGATAGCACGTGAAAGGACAAGTTAATTTCTGTTGCAATTTGGCAATAACACAAGTGCTAACGATTTTAAAGATGAAGATCAAATAATTTACGCCCATATATGGGGTTTTCATATTACTAGGCTTACCATCAGCCTCCAGACCCACCATTGGAATTCCAGCGACCGTGCCAACACACCAGTGCATGAAGCTGAAATACAGACAAGTTGCATATGAAGGAATTAAAAATGACTTTGGTTAAAGCAACGGTATATATTTTGTCGCCAGAGTATCTACGCAACCTTAACTTCCTTGATGCTTTCGCGTGCACGGCATTGCTATTTTTATGTAAATATACATATAATAGCAAGGTAGTCTTATTCGCTCATCTGAAGGTGCACGGACACCTTAGGCATGTAACCAACTGCACATGTGCCGTTATGCGAAGTAAAGCATCTATCAGATAAAATTACCGTGGCCCCAAGCGCTTATATCCTATATAACCGAGTATCAACGCAGTAATTAACGACAATTATTCATGAAATATAATTGAATTGGGTGCAACAGGCGCTCATTCATGAGTATGTTAGAGATATTGGAGGATTGCTCTGCCGGGTCGTCAAGATCCACAATTTACAAAGAGAAACGTCCATTCGCACTGCCGTTGTCTTTACGAAGGATAGTCATAAATAAGGCGCGCTACGATTTCTTCTGTCCATCAAGGAGTAAGAAAGACAGTCAGCTTTGAAGCAGACAAGTTTTTCCGGTCGTACCAAAATTTTGCGCGCAAACAGAGTATGACTCTTTTTCTCTATTTCAGCACGCACGTTCGCAGCGAGGTAAACAGCCTGTTCTACATCGTGATAGATGCCTCAGAACCACTGCAATGGGTAGATTCAAGGCAAAGGCCCACTAGGCACTGCCGATTATTAACCTTTCCTGCCCTGCCCACAGGGTCGCAGTGGACTTTTGAATGTTAGTGAACCAGAATAGCACAAAGCAAAAAAAAAAATTAAAAGACGCACATAGCGTTGTTTATATTTGATGGGTTACGCACCGCAAAGGTAATATTAAAAGAGGCGGAGACAGCGCCGGTGTTCATTGTCTGAGTCAAGCAGCGTTTTAGACCATCAAGTCGGTCCCCAAACACAATTGTTCCATTTTGACTGTACATGCCTTTTCAATGATTTAGACACCGGTTTCTTATAAATTTACGGAACTTAAGAAAATTCAAAGTAAAATCTAGCGGATTGGAGCGCGCTTAAAGCCGAATGGTGTAAAGCAGATGCAGTGATGTGCGTGCCAGTGCCGCGCTGTGCACTGTGGTGCACGTGGCGAGTGTGTCGCGGAAGGAGAACTCCAGATAGCCCGGGATGTTGTCATGAGGGAAATTGAGGCGGTAATTGAAGACAAAGACGACCTACGTTATCAACAAAGGTTAATAAGAAGCGCGAGGGAAAAATAAAAGAAAATCTATGCATCGCCACGAAGTGAACCATGAGTAGTGGGCGGAGCACTGGGAATCGTTCGATAGTATCGTAAATCACCCTTAACATTGCCCATTCATGCATGTAAATGAGTGACAACGCGTGTGTATGTTTACAAACGCGTTGTAATTTATGCTCCTCGCCTTTATGAGGTTCCTGCGTTCCCACGTCGTAGATCGTGCCGAGTGCCGGATTACATTTTGTTAACACTCACGCTGTGAATCCTTATGGTTCAACTACGCACAAGAGAAATCTCCCACCGGCACTACATTGCAGGTCAACATCCAGTGCCTATATATAGGGGTGGCCGGTGAACTGTTGTGCAGTGCTAGCAGTCGGCTTTTTTTTCCAATCAAGAAACTCGCTAGCAGACGCTGCCTGCGTAAGCGTTGTCTCTCGTGGGCGATGGCGTGTTCTCGTTCCTTGCGAGCTGGTAAAGCGCTCAGGCCAGAAAGAGCGTTTCCATAGTCAACGCGCGCCGTTCGCTCTCTCTCAAGACAGCAGACGAAACTGTCTGGGTGCATTGCCACACCTAGCTTGTGTACTGCAACGCCTCTAGCGGTCTCCACTCAAAGAGGAAGCTTGCATCTGTGCACTGCAGCGCCAGTAGCCGACTCCACTCGAGCGAACGTTCGCATAGGTGCCCCGTAGAGCGAATAGCGGTCTCCCCTGTAATCACATGGCTACGCGGGAGAAGAGTGACAAGGCTCCACCCTAAGGTGCTTCGCCCCTAATAGAAAGAACGGAAAGGAGCTACCGAGGACGGTCTTCCTAGCGACGTGCTGAAGTGGGCGCCAAGCTGTGAATTAGACGGCTACCTGGCGTGAAAACGGACCACAATCTAGGTAACAGTGCAGAAAAACGGAATATGCGACAAGGATGACCTATTTCTTATATATATATATATATATATATATATATATATATGTATATATATATGGGGAAGTACGAGCGATAAGGATCACGGGTTCAGCATTAACATTACTGTACATAATCATTCGTCAGGAGTATGGGACATTTTCGCGGGCATTTTTGGGAAGCTTGTGCACTCCGCCTCGATTGTTACTTCAACCAGTGCTGCAGCGGAAGCTACTGCTATCGCTCTTGCGATCCGGATGGCAGACCAACAAAGCGTCCCTTCATGCGTAGTTTGAATTTGAACTGAATTGAATTGAAGTTTATTTGTCCTGAAAATTCTTACAGGAGCGGGAGCAGAGGCTAAAGGCTATACAGCCTGACAAGAGGCCTCTGCTCCTATATACAGTTTGGCACGCAGGCCGCTGGGCATCCAAAAGAAATATATTCACGGATATTATACAAAGACAACAAAAATTAGCGTAGCCTTGTTGCACAATGTGGAATGGACATAAAAAGAAAATCACAAGAACTTGAATTATTTCAGAAGAACTTTACTCTAACATAACAAATAAGACATGAGAAAATAACTGACACATAATGCAAAATTGATGAACCATATGTAATAAATCAAACGAGGAGACTTTATCAAGACTAGCATTTCGATAGGAGCATTTTAGGAGACTTTAGCATTTCGATATGCGCTTTACCTTTCCGGCCTCCGACATGTGCGAGTTGACACACCTGCATAGTTTTACGATATATTCAATGCAGCTGGTGTAATCGCCACTACTCTGCCGAGCTCTATCTCGCAAGCGCTATTCAGTGCGTAGATAACGAAATTCGGGGGCGGCTGGAAAGTTCCACGCATACTGGTTTGAAGGGGCATCGGGTGTTAACGGGCATCTCGTGGTTATGAAACCACAGACTGGCTATCTCAGTCAAAAAACACTTCAGTCGTCAGGTGCAATAATTGTTACATATGTAGTGAAGAATATCGACGCTATACTCAGACAGACAGGGTGCGCTACTCGCGGTGGAAGAAGACGTTTGGGCAGCCCAACGCACGTGCTGGCTCCGCAATTGCCATGGCTTAGTCGCGACGGTTTTCTCTCAGTCCTCACAAGCAAGACCCTTGCCTAAACGCCCTGTTTCAATTGGTGGAAGGTGCCGGGTATCGGAAACCCTGGAACTACGAAGCCGTACGTTACCTCCAGTCTCTACCATGGCATCGGAAGACGAGCAGCAGCCTTCTCCAACGGCGCCAACAACAGCAACTATTCTCTGTGCCGGCTCCCTTCACTCTAAACACTGCAGCTTGTTTCGGAGGAGTGAAACGCCCCAGCTACTCTTGAGGGCATCGTTTTACTCTAGCTAAAACGTCGGATGGAGTGATATGTCCATACCTCTTGCGGCATGAGAGAGTAAAATGCAATTTCACTCCTGCCACACCCATGTGAAGCTCGCATTCGCAGCCGCAAACATGGCGGCTGGGGTGGGAGCGGACGAATGAAGACAACAGCCGCTTTGTGAAGTGTTTTTCGATAGAACTAAAGCAGCGGCCTTCCTACAACTTCCACGTACAAGCTTTCGCATACAAACGCGTGCAGTGTACGTTTAAAGAACGGTGCCTTCCTCGACTACGAGCCTCAACCGACGATAGTCATAGCGAGCTGCCTCTCCTGTGTTTTTCCCCGATCGAACGGCCGTACCCGTGCTATGTGAAACCCGCCAGCCTACACGCCTCGGATTCTTCGCTTACGTGTGCGAAACGAAGAGGAATACACTTTTAGCGACACATTAAGCTGTTGTTATCGTAGATGGCTGGTCTCCGACGACTCACTGGATATAATTCATGCATGTAAAGAAAAAGGCTTCGCTACGACTTCGGCATCGAGCCGTATGACGGCCATGAGCGCGTCGACGGTGAAAATACCGTGACTGCGATCCGTCCCGTTCGCAAGTCTGGTAAGTACTGCATAATACCCTAAACACTTCTGATGGCACAGACTATATTTCATCTGTGTGCAGAATAACGAACAACGAGGAGTGCGTATTTTGTGATCGCCAGCGGTTGTTCGCCGTACAGACGTGCTCGACGGACTCGTAAGGGAACGCCGTCGTAATGAAGCGGGTGGTAGCGGAGCACCAGGGTGGCGCTTTTCTTCGCTGGGGTTGATGAAATTCAGCCGCTATTATGTTCGTACTCGCTTCCTCAGGTGCATTTTACATCGCGAACGAGCACTGCGAACTCGCGTTTGCCCGTAAAACGGAATGCCAGCTCATGATAGGAATGCGTTAATCTAAAATACATTGTATATGTTCCGCGTGTTTAGATTAACAAATCTGTGTGGCTGGCGGCTACCTATGAGCCAACGCTAAATATACGCCTGTTCTGTGCATACTTTTTGTTTAATTACGCAGAACAGTACCTTACCACTGGCGCTACATAGCAGGTCAAGTACAGCGGTTATATATACGGGAGTTCAGTGTAAGACGGTGTATCGCGAGCGTGTTGTGGGATTTGTGCTTTGCTGTGGTTGTGTTATTGGCGTGTATGTGCGTTCGTGTCATGTTATCCTGTATGTTCTATGTTCAGTGTGGTGTAATTAAATGCCTGCTAATTGTAGCATGGTCTAAAAACGCATTGGTTGCTTTTTTCATTTTTTTGTCTCTGCTACTCCCTCTGGGAGTACTAGCACCCCGCTTGGTGGGGTAGTAGAGCTCTCTTCAAAAGAGTCTTCGAATCCCCTTCGGAGGCGTCCTACTACTCTCTCTTGGCGAGAGTACCGGTACCCTGCAATGGGGTTGATCTACTCTGAAAAAAGGAGTTAAATTTGGGACACGAAAGTACTCCCCCAAAGTGAGTGCCGAGCACTCCCTTTGTCTTTAGAGTGTTCGGCAACGCGACCCTGCATTGTTCAGTGGCGCCGATGACAAGGATGCAGAAGACTGGCTCGAGGAATACGACCGGGTGAGCAAGGTCAACAAATGGGACGATGTCCACAAGCTCACTAACTTCATGTTTTATTTGACCGAAGTAGCCAGTCTGTGGTTTCATAACCACGGGACTGACCTCAACACCTGGTCTACCTTCAGAACGGCATTCGTGGAACTTTTTCGTCGCCCGGAACTTCGCAAGCTACGCGCCGAACAGCGCTTTGCGGGGTCGGGCCCAGCATAAGTGGTGAGAATTTCACCAGCTACATCGAAGATGTAGTCAACCTTTGCAGGCGCGTCAACCCGTCCATATCGGAGGCCGAAAAGATAAACCACATCTTAAGAGGTATTACTGACGATGCGTTCCAGATGCTCATCGCAAAGAACCCGCAGACAGTCACGGACGTCATTCAGTTGTGTCAGAGCTATGACGGGGTCTGTAAACAGCGTCAATCTACTCGTAGAGCCAGTTCATCACCTACTCCAACGGTCTCGGCATTGATGACCACTCCACCTGCTCCATCGACGCTACCGCCACCGATACAGCGTGTTGTCCATCAGCAAGTTGCCGAAGCGCTTCCCGCAGCCGTTTCTACGTTGCCCGTGACTGCTCCGCTCACCTACGCCGAAGCGCAGGTGACACCTCGACGTTTCCCTGTCGCGAACACCTACGTGCCCGCGTGCACCTTTGTGCCACCGCCCCCACCTGCGCAGCAACCAAGCCGTCCGTTCTACCGACGGTCGCCACGTCTTCAAAACCCGTGGCGCACCCAATACAACCTCCCCATCTGCTACGCATGGGGTTTTCCGCGTCACGTAGCACGATTTTGTCAACGAGGTGAGTTTTTCCCACAGGACGATGCGCGACCGAATACCTACGATTTCGTACCGAGACCTCAGGCGGCATCATCTGGCCCACCTCCCAGCGGAGACCCGTACTCCTCAACGCGTGGGAATTTCCGCGCACGCCGATCGCCATCACCGCGACGCCGTTCTCTTTCCCCCCTGCTGCAACGACCTGAGCCAGCGTCTGAGGAAAACTAGGAGCCGCAGTTCCGGAGGCAAGAACTGCGCAGCTAACGAACTTTTCAAGATCTTGTTTTTCACCTCGTAATCTTGTTGCTGCTTCTGTTGAAAGTGTGTCCGTTCTCGCACTTGTTGACACGGGCACCGCAGTGTCTGTAATGAGTGAGAAACTTTGCCGCAAGCTACGAAAAGTGACGACGCCTCTTCGTGACTTCGTATTAAGAACTGCGAGTGCGCAACGCATACGGCCTTTTGGAGCGTGCACAGCACGGATTGTTATTGAAGACGTTCTCTATACCGTGGAGTTTGTAGTGCTGCTGAAGTGTTCGCACGATATCATACTGGGCTGGGACTTCCTCCACACTCATCATGCTGTCATCGACTGTCCTCGTGCAGCCGTCGAGCTGTCGCCGTTATGTGACTGTTTCAGGCGACTCATCATCATTACTGCGAAAGTGTTCGCTGCTGCCAACACCGCGATACCTCCTTTCTCCTGCACTTTGGTACCGCTTTCCTGTGACGTGTCCACTGGTTCGACTGTCCTCTTTATGCCTTCTGAAACCGCCATCCGCCGCAAGAGCTTCCTGATTCATTTCGCCGTATTCACAATTAAAGACAAGTTCAGCTCAATCTACGTTTCAAATCCGTTTCCCTGCCCATCGACTTTACTGCGGGGAAAGTGCATTAGCAGCGCTGACAAATTTTATCCGTCCTCAACATGCGTTGTTCCTAATGAGCCGAATTCCTTTACAATTTACGCCATTGACGCTTCTCCTTCAACATCTGTATCATCATTTACCGAGGCACTCTGTCGATGCATCGACGACAACCTCACGGCTCCGGAGCGTGCCGAGATAATCTCCGTCCTTGAGCGCTTGAGCACCAGTTTCGATCACCACCAACCTTCTCTGGGCCGCAGTACAACCGTTCCTCACCGAATCGACACTGGTGTACACGCTCCTTAGCGTCAGCGTCCATACCGTGTGTCAGCATCTGAGCGCCGTATCATCGCCGAACAGGTTGACGACATGATTAACCGCGGTGTTATCGAGCCATCGAACAGCCCACGGGCTTCACCTGTTCTTCTCGTAAGGAAGAAAGATGGCTCGATACGGTTTTGCGTTCACTACCGTAGGTTGAAGAAGACCACGCGCCAGGATGTCTATCCTTTACCTTGGATAGATGACGCTCTCGACTGCCTGCAAGGAGCCGAGTTCTTCTCGTCCTTAGATCTGCGCTCAGGTTACTGGCAGGTACCCATGGCTGAGGCTGATCGTAGTTATTGGTTATACTCTGACATCTCCGCTCAGATATCTGCGGCTATTTTCACGCCGACCCTAACTCTGCACATGCTGGAGTGCTGAAAGCGTACACCCGCCTTCGTCACCGTTACTACTGGCGTGGCATGTACTGCTTCGTCCGCCGCTACGTTCGTTCTTGCCTCGCTTTCCAGCAGCGGAAGCGTCCCCCTTCCCGCGTCCCCGCTCCACTGCAGCCCTTACGGTGTCCAAGCAGACCCTTTGACAGGGTCGGCATTGATCTTTATGGCCCTCTTCCCATCACTCCTGCTGGCAAGCGCTGGATCATCGTCGCCATCAATCACCTCACGCGCTACGCTGAGACCTCAGCATTGCCCTGTGCATCGGCAGGTGACGTCGGTTCTTTCATTTTACGCCACATCATCTTACGTCATGGTGCACTACGTGAACTCCTGAGCGATCGAGGCCGCGTATTTCTGTCGGACGCGGTAGAATTGCTCCTCCAAGAATGCCACGTCGTTCACCGGACCAGCACTGCATACCATCCCCAAACGAATGGCTTAACCGAACGATTTAACCGTAGTTTGGACGATATGCTGTCTATGTACATCGCCTCTGATCACTCCAACTGGGACAGTATTCTCCCCTTTGTAACGTACGCGCATAATACTGCCACACAGACCACTACTGGGTTCGCTCCATACTTTCTACTTTACGTCCGCGAACCCTCTTGTACACTCGACACCATCCTTTCATACCACCCTGGTGTGACTGAGTCGACGATGGTTTGTCAAGCTGCAAGACACGCGGAAGAGTGTCGCCAGATTGCCCGCGCCCTCACCTCTGCCGGTCAGCAGCGCCAGAAAGGACGTCGGGACAGCTCAGAGGCACCAGAATCTTACGCTCCAGAATGGCATGTTTGGATCTGAGTTCCCTCTGTCAGTCCTGGCCAGTCGACGAAACTTACTTCTAAGTACCCCGGCCCTTACCGTGTGGTCAAACAAACCTCACCTGTCAATTACATCATCGAGCCGCTTGCGCCGTCTTCTGATCTACGACGCCGTGGACGTGAGATTGTGCATATCGACCGGCTGAAGCCTTGCTACGGCCCTGCTGTCGTTTCCTGCCCATAGGTTGCCAGGATGGCTCTTTTCCGGAGGGGAAGTGAATGCAGTGAAAAACATCGACGCTATACTCAGACAGACAAGGTGCGCTACTCGCGGAGGAAGAAGACGTTTGGGCAGCCCAACGCGCGTGCTGGCTCCGCGATTGTGAAGGCTTAGTCACGACTGTTTCCAGCTCAGTCTTCACTAGCAAGACCCTTGCCTAAACGCCCTGTTTCATATCATTCTGTTGTGTTACTTAAGTAAAGAGTTTTGTCATAAGAATTTCAGTCGCTTTTGCTTGGCCCTTGATATGTATAGCCAATTGCGCAGAATGTCACTCAGCCGTGGTGCATAATCGCATAGTTCGGACCGAGCAATGACGGTATCGGCAACCTGCGATCGTAGCGTTGGTAATCGTCATCTATATGAGCCTATGATATCAGTGATATAACCATGAACCATTATTGTTATTCATACCTTCATTCCCTTCGCACGACAATTTTGATGTGTACTTCGAGCGCCGACACATTGGCATTTAAGTTAGACAGATATGGTGAAAGTGGTTTAGATTCGCCAAGTAATGCTTCGAAATTAAAATTATTCTTATATAACCGCGACGCTTTCCTAATAACGTGTGCTGCCGCCGAAAAGTTGCAAGTTAAGGCTTCGCTGGCGAACCAGCTCGGCTACTATATGATGCTGCTAACAAAAAACTGCAGCTGAAAGTGCAACAGGTAATACATAAAATAATATTTAGAGCCGTACGAATAGCAAAAGATTTTGTGCAATGTTCTGGGAATATTTTTATTTGAGTGCCGATATAATCGCTGATTTTTCGTACAGTACTCGCATATTTTTAAACGAAAGTGTTTTATGCCGAGGCGCACCAAGAAATCTCGGAAATAGTTCCGTAATTGAAGTGGCTGTCTAGAAAAATGAGCACACGTTTACATGAAATGTTTCACCCGCTCTGACTCGAGCCCATATAAACCCGGGAATCGAGGAAGGGAGGTGGAAGTTCTACCCATACACCACTGCAACATTTTTTCCTTTAAAACAAGGAAAAAAAGAGAAAAAACCACGTTGTATACACAATCATTTCACAAATCAGTAATCAAGCAAGGTTAAACACATATCAAAGATGCAAAACCAGTAAAGGCTGTAACGAGAGCTCTCGTACATGCTCCTAACTAGATTGATAGATCGGCATGTTGAAGCACTGCGGAAAAAAGGAATACCTTCCAAGAACAAATGATATACCACCGGAACATTGCCAATACAGGGAACATACGGGCCTTACGTCTTCACTGCGGTGCTTTACAAGTTGCATCTAACTGTCGTCCAATTAAAATAAATGTGTTTAATAAGCAAATATTACTGTTTAACGAGCAAAAAGTACTCTTAAATTTCCATTGCCCATACCACTACACCCTTCGTTCGCTTACACTCGCTGCGGTGGTACCGCTGTCTAGGAATAGCGCCGTGAAGCAGATTGTCCTGATGCATGACGGGAGTCAGCGAATCGGTAATCTTCGCACCTCGATGGCCACAGAAGTCAGGGCGTAGCAGTGTCGTCAGGGCGCGTTGCGGGGGCAAACTGTTATCGCGTGGACCAGCGCGTTGACGTCCAACGCGCACCGCTTCAAGAACGCAAACACGACCGTCGAAAAGCAAATGGCACGCCTTTGGCTACAATGGGCAAAGTGTTCACAAAACGATCTCCTGAAAACCCGTTCGATTTCGCTTGCAAGATCTGGAAGTTTGCGGACGCTGCTTGTTTGTGGCTCGTTTGCGCAGGGCTTTGGCGCGTGCAACTCAGAGTCTGCGGAACAATATGAGTCGTTCCAGGACTGCCTCGTATAGAACTGTCAAGGATCCCTGTGTTGTGCCGACGTGCCACTGATGTCTAGGTGTAACGTGTTCACATGACCATAGTACCCAGCCCATCTTCCGCCAGTCGATTGTCCAGGTTGCCGGTTATGCTTTCCACAACTTCGCGAAAGCAGGTTTCACTGTCGTTATGCTGATAGCTATGACAGATAGATCAACCTCATCTTTTTGAATAATTTCTTCGCGAATTAGAAAAAGAAATCTGCTGTTCGACCAGGGCAAAAAATATTTACTGCGCTGCTAGTGAATTCGCACAATCTTCGTAGAAAAAAAGCACAGTCTCGCAAAGAAATGTGCACACTGGCGCTTCACTTCGCTGCAGCGCACTAGTGAAAACATCGCACGGCACAACTATTAGCTCTACTGAGGTGGGCGAGTGTTACGTTAGCCGTAGCACATGAGCAGTACGCTGGAAGGCGTGCTACACGTGCAATGGCTCACTTGTTCCGGAACACAGAGCATTTTATCAGTCAATTACAAAGCTCGAATAGTTCGAACCGTAAAATTTAAATAAGGGTCGAATGACAAGGAAAGAATATTGGAAAACTATATAATACGCAACGCAAAGGCTATTGCAAAACTATACTACACAACCTTTGAAATGTTGGAGCTGTTCTGCGCGGACGTCGGCGCGCACTGCAACATCTGTTCGCCGCGAGCGTTTGGGGGGGCAAACTATAAATAAAACTCAGCGCGACCGCTTCATTACGCAGCCTCAAATGATTTTCCGTAATTTCTGCTCGTTTCGCAATGCAGACCTAGCATCTACGACGATCTTTTCGCCACAGTCAAAGCGTGGCCACTATTCTATCAATTGCGCTCTAATTAACAAATACTATTTATCAGCAACGCGTATTTAGCCATTTAGAATACATACCTTTAAAGAGTATAGGGAGTTATAAAGATATAGATAAATGCTCAAGAGAGATACAACTAAAGGAAAATTCTTAGATATTCAAAACTCACATGCCGGTCGGTTGCTGAAATAAGAAAGAAACAATTAATTACACGAGCAAAATTCAATTTATATTATTTTCTTTTTTTAGAAAACTGACCTCTCAAAAACGCCATAATATAAGCCGCTGTTTGCGTTATGACACGGCAGCAATACGAATTTAAAACACTACAATTCACAAAACCACAAAGGAAGCAACAAAGACAATATGAAAGGCTTGCTAGAAATGGTAGAGTACAAAATAGGCTATTTTGGAAGGCGCTACATCTTCAAGGCTTCGAGCGCAGTTATTTCTTGCTGCAAAATGTATCTAGATTAACAGTAGGGATGGTAAAATCGATGAACGATTAATCGATTAATCGATTAAATGTACGCCGTTAATCGATTAGTCATAATCGATTTCCCCCTTTCAATTAATCGAATTAATCGATTAAAGCTCTTCGATTAATCGATCACACCCCCCCTTCCCCCCCAATTCCAACACCGCCCCTTGGCCGGAGCGCATGATTGCGAGGCGCGCGACGCCGAGACGCAGATGTCGAGCGCATATTTCTACGCAAGTAGAAGGAGCCCGGAGCCGCAGGCGGCCATACCCCACAGAGATAGGAATGAACTCGACCCGATCTTTGTCGACTACACCCTCTTTGTTTAACCCCCAGATTTTTTTTACTTGCTTCTTGTGTGTCACATTGTAATTTACGCTGCTTATTTCTTGACTGGTGCAGTTCTTATTGCCGTCGTATTTTACTCCTTAGCGAATTAAAGATTATTTGTCACCAATGAAAGAAAGAGAGATAATCTATTGGAAGGTAGAGAGGGTAGCCTGATCTAGTACGCCCCGGCCTTCTACTCTACTTTGGGGACAACGCAACTGGGGAAAAAGAGTGGTGAAGCATGATGATGGGGATAAGAATGAGTGATCCGTATATACATAAGACATGACCGCTTGCGCAAAGGGGACGTGGACGCTAGTAATCACATTTCGTTACATTTGATACCAACTAGCCCAACTGTCCGCCTTAACGCCTATACAACCTTTGATAACTGTAATGCTAGCTTCCCTGCAATGCAGTTAGCGCAACTTATGGGAGCTATTCACTTCGGCAAAACAGCGTGCTATGACGCGGAAAATGTCGACCCAGCTCTCTTGACATAAACACTTCTAATAGTCAAACCCCAGCACCTGTAACTTGGACCTGGCCTCCACTTGAAACGTGACAGGGGCCGCCGTTAGTTGGGGGAATATGCTGCGCAGGGAGACGCACTTGAGGATCATGAAAAAGCTCTAATATCGCATAATGGAAGGAAGTCACTTTAACTGCATTTAAGTTTAATAGTCGCTTTAAATTATCCGCAACTTTGCGCATTGGTATACCGAACTTCTAGCATCCAGTGCATTTCTATTGAAAAAAATAAACTTGTAGCAATTGGTAATTCTGTATGGTCGCCTATTTCGGGTGAAATACGGCTTTCATTTATTGCTTGTACTACCATGTCAGCCAAGGCCGCCGTCTACTGCTGTGGCAAGAATGGAGGACAGTCGCGAAATACTATGTGCTGCAATCTCTGACACATTGGACAGCGCTCACCGTTCGAGCTGTAGGCGCGATTGAAAAGCTGCGCGTAGCGCCGACTTAAGTCGGCGATCAGGTGAAACCTGCGAAGTTGGCACAGCTGCCGTTTATTCTAGCCGGAGGGAAAAACTCTTGTCACTCTATTTCCCGCAGATGCCTGCACTGATGGCCTATGTGAGACCAGTATGTTGCTGTGCAATCTCGCATGAGCAATCTCGCAAGGAAGAGATCACGTCAATTCGTCGTTATAGTATTATCGAGGCCTTCCACAATATCTAACGGACAAACCGAGAAATGTTGCCGTCCCTTTCCTTTCCTCCTCGCCTCTTGTTTTAACCTTTCTCGGGTTTTCCTCACCCTCGGCCACACTGAATGTTTCCGGTGCGACTTTCCGACCAGTGTGTTCGCCGAAGGCGCCTCCGATTTCGGTTCGCTCTAGTAGGCAGACTTCGAGGAAATACGACCTGCTACCGAATCGTCCGTGGATCATGGCCACCCATGGAATCTTAGACCCTTGACAACATCCAAAGACGACGGGCTCCCTTTCTTTAGTGGGCGAAAGTGCGAATTTTCACGCAGCCGCTAAAGCGCACATGTGATCTCCAACGCGTCGGATAAATACTTGTGTCGATATCAAACACAAGCAACGTCTCTCAAACAAGGCATCATTTTTTAAGCACTTATAAAAAATGTCGATTAATCGATTAATCGATGAAAACACCACGGCGAAAACAATTAATCGATGAAAGGCTAAACCAGCGAACAATTAACGATTAATCGATTAAAAAATTTAATCGACCATCCCTAATTAACAGCGATACGCTGAGGTCCTTACAAAATATTGATAGTCCAAGTATTCAACTAGCATTTATGAATAGCATTCTTTCAGCTATATCTGAATAATGCTATATATGCTAAATAAATTATACACTAAAGATTTCATATTTAAGCATTTGTAATTAGATCTTCAACACGTCCACCTATGTCCTTCTGTTTGTCTGCAATGCCAATTCAGACAAAGAGAAGGCATAACGTAAGGCATAATGATACTACGTTGGCCTTTGCACAACCCGAGAAAGAAGTCTCTTGAACTGACTCAAATGAACATGACACCAATATTCTCTTTCGTCACAATGTCACAAAAATACCCTTGCGCGACGTACACATCCGAGTTAGCGTTATGTTCTTTCTTATGCTGCAAAAGAAGTGCTCATGTTTCTCTAAAAACAAAGTCAGATCGCGGCATGCCGCGAGTAGTATACCAAATGTTATAACTAGAAATATTGCTTTCACATTGAGACAACGTTCACATCGGAAGCTTGTTTTTAGCGGTGAGAAGACCGTAGTGTCCAAAAACCACAACAAAAAGAAAAAGGTCTCGCGCTGTAAAATGATAGCTAAAGGCACAGTGATCGATCGTCGATAAGCTGGTCAATGTGAAATGTTTCTGATCTCATGCATACCGTATTTAGTTTTATTCACTGGTGCTCGCGTGAGATCTTGAACGCCCTAAAACATACACGTCCCACATTTCAGATAAGAGGAGAACTTCAAATTCCCACTTGGGTATACTTATATTTAAGCAAGTGACTTTCCTAGCAATTATTTTGTGCGGCATCATAATCCTTGATTTCCTGGCCTAGATGCGAAAGATTACCGTTTTTCCGAAAAAAAAAACTGTCCATTATTCTTACCTAATTACACTCTTATTGACTGAATAATTGACTCTCGGTAAGTGGATCACAAATGCCACAAACAATGAGCTCCGAGAATCCGTTTCCTCGAAAATTAATTCATCATTTGCAGTGAAATACCATCTTCAGGGACCTTCCTTACAAAAGCATGGTGTAGGTGTTTCAAGGTAGTGCCTTGATCAATAGATACACCGAGTAAAGAGCTAAACGTCTATGCATACTGCGCCTCTGCCCATTTACTGAATGACATTATTGGTACGGTGCGCGCTTGGTCTTCTGGCCAACTAATACGCCTCTCAGTATGCTACATCTGTTCGCTCATGCGCAGTCGCGTATTAACGGTGTTGTGTATTTATGACGTAGCGTTATTGTTTTATACGTAACAAAATCATTGCACGTTAATAACTTAATGAATCTTAATATCGTAAGCTATTCATTATTTGCATGATTTTTTATTTATTTATTTAGAATACCCTCAGGGCCAATGGCATTACAGAGGGGGTGGGGCAAAAATACAGAAAATTGGAAGTAGTTCAGAAACAGGTCACAATGCAAAAAAAAAAAGAACTCAGAACAGTTCATAAGTACATTTCAAAAGATTACAAGTAGTTATACAAATTATAGCGGCACAAAGAAGAAAACAAAATACATGATAAATTAATTATAAACGAAAGTCGAAATTTGGTGTATCAACGAAGATAGACACTTGATATAAGTATAAATGGCGGTGCCTATAGTTTAAAAAAAAATATTTAGCAAAGATATCACGTATAGCTTCTTTAAATTGGTTAGTATCCTTGACGGTGACAACATCTGGAGGAAGGTGATTCCACTCATCACTTGTGTGTGGCACAAATGAGTGAAGAGGAGGACCTACAAGATGGAATGCCGACTTTTTGTTGGTGATCAATGCGAGATGATATGTGATGTGGTGCCGAAAGGAGTTGGTGTCGTAAAAGGGGGTGGTGATATATCCTATGAAAGAGAGAGAGGCGCGCGATTTTACGTCGTAAGGCTAGAGGTGGTAATTCTAGATTAGTTTTCATTAAACTGATGCTAGCGGTCCTGTTATAGTTAGATGAAATGAAACGTGTGGAGTTGTTTTGAATTTTTTCTACTAAATCAATTAATTTATGCTGACTGGGGTCCCATAGAGAGGCTGCATATTCTAGTTTAGGCCGGATAAGTGTTTTGTAGAGAATTAGTTTGAGGGACTGTGGTGCACGTGAAAAGTTTCGTCGGAGATAGCCGAGTGATTTGTTAGCTTTGCTTGTAAGGTATGCAATGTGCGTGTTCCAGGTAAGGTGAGATGAAATGTGGACACCAAGATATTTGTAAGATGAAACACAATCTAGAGGGGTGTTAGCGATATGATAGGCTGGTGGAGGGTTAGTACGCCTGGTAACGCGCATTGCCTTGCATTTAGTTATATTTAGTTCCATCTTCCATGTGTTACACCATGCATTGATAGCGTTAAGGTCAGATTGAAGAATGGTTGCGTCATCGTTAGAAGTTATTTCTCTAAATATTACACAGTCGTCAGCGAAAAGATGAATATTAGATGAAACACAGGAAGGTAAGTCATTAATATAAATTAGAAATAAAATCGGTCCCAAAACAGAGCCTTGTGGAACGCCCGAGTAAACGGGCCTTGAGGGTGAGTGAGAGTTGTTAGCAGAAACATACTGAGAACGACAGGACAAGAAGGATTCAGGCCAAATGAGAAGTTGGGGATCTATGTTAAGATGGCGTAGTTTGTGCATTAGTAGATTATGAGGGACTTTATCAAATGCTTTTGAGAAATCTAGAAATATGCAGTCTGCAAAAGAAGAGCGATCAAGAGTAGCATGCAAATGGTGTGTAAATGATGTTAATTGTGTTTCGCATGAATACGATTTACGAAATCCGTGCTGAGAGTGCGTGAAAAAGGAGTACGATTCGAGATAGTTGGCAAGATTAGAAAATAATACATGCTCGAGAAGTTTACATGGAATGCTGGTGAGTGAAATAGGTCGGTAATTAGAGGGAGAATGCTTGTTACCTGATTTATGAAGTGGAATCACCTTCCCTATCTTCCATTCGGCCGGGATGGAACCCGGTTAGTATGATGGAACTGTTTTGGTTAGTATGATGGAACTGTAAACACTCGTGCTCTTCAGAAACTTCGGGCTAATTGTGTCGCAACCAGGGGGAGAAGAAAGCTTTAATTTATTGATGAGGCATTCTACGCCACTCGGATCAATTAGTATCGGATGCATTGGGGACGGATTACGACACCGCGTGATCGGTGGTAAAACACTGGTCAATGATGAAAAATTGGAAACAAAAACATCGTTAAGGACAGATACGCACTTTTCAGGGGCTATAACGTTTCCTGCGTCATCTATGAGGCTTATAGCGTTATCGTCTCTTGGATTGATGACGCGCCAGAATTTTTTAGTGTCAGTTTGAAGCATGGAAGGGAGGGTGTTTTTTAAAAAGTTTTCTTTTGCGCTGCGAAGTACAGCGATATATTCATCTGATACTAGTTTATGCGCGTTCCAATGATTGGAACAAGGACAATGTTTCGCTGATCTGTAGAGACGTTTCTTTTTATTGGACAGACGTTTTATGTGATTATTATACCATGGTGCCGATTTGTTTGAGGTTATGGAGCGAATTGGTACAAATTTGTTAAGTAAGGCTTTAGCCTTGTCTACAAACAAACACCAGTTGCTTAGAACGTCACGACTGTCAAAATTTAACAGATGCGTGTCGACAAAATCGGACAGTTCACTGTTTATTGCATCAAAATTGGCGCGTTTGAAGTCACGGATGGTTTTACGTTTATTTTTGTGTTTAGGCCGCGACAGTTTGAGTTCGAAAGTTACAATGGAATGATCGCTCAAGCCTTGTAACACAGCTATATCATAAACAAGATCTGGATGAGTGGTGAGTATTAAATCAAGGGTATTGGCAGTAGAAATGGTTGTTCTGGTGGGTTTTTGGACAAGTTGAGAAAAAGAGAAAACCTAGTGATAATACCTAGTCAAGCTACCTAAGGACTATATTCTTCGGAATGGTACTGAAGTACGCTGCACCACTTGATATGGGGGCTAGGAGAAAGATGCCTCACTCATTTTCCTCATATCGGCGATTCTCGGTATGCTGGAAACTAATTTTTTTTTGCGCCTTATACACCATGGGTTCTTGACGCTCGTGCAGTTACCCGATTCAAGGTAACTTTTATGAAGCTCTAAATACTAACCTTTTCGTTGACATCGTAAAACGTTATCTTGTGCCGAAATACAGGAACAGATTTGCCGGCCTCTTGAGAAGACCAGCAAACACGAGTATTCCCAGTTATGATCCCATTCACAGCTGTGGTTAGGAACAATGGCCCGCTTTTGTTGAACAACTGCGTAAAAGCATTTTTAGTGGACAATGCTATAGAAGATGAAAGTGTCATTTACAAAGTCAAATAAGTGTTAAAATATTTCCACGAGTACCACAGAGTAGCACAACATGAGCACATCTGCGGTTCAAGCTTTGCAAGAACAGAAGCATAAATGCGCAAATAAAAACGGAATATATTGGTGATAATAAACTCTTCTCACTATCCTGTAATATGCAGCAGCCTAACTCAAAATGCGTTATGTCACTTTCTCTAACAATTATACGGACAATTTTTCTAGCTGAAACTAAATAGTCCCCAAACAGAAGCTAAAATTGCGGCACGGCTGTTTCCTTAATGCTTTTGTCTCTTTATTAGGATAGCAGAAATGTTACCACATTCATGTAGTATGTTGGAAATAATATCGATCGTTTGATTTGGCAATGGTGCCCTCTATGCAGTGTGACAATCTTGCAGTGTACGGGAGGAATTCCTGCGAAGCATCCACTCAGGAAATTTAAAAATTTCAAAAAAGGTATGTTTTGGACGCGGATGCATTGGCGGAAGCCCATCTTGACTATTTTTTGTAGGCATGTGAAGAAGGAGGAATGCTGCCCAAGGCGAATGCAGAAGAAATTTACTTTTGGCTGGATTGATGCGCACACGGCAGTCCTGTTTTGGCAGCTTTATTTTTTGACGGGCATTTCGCAGCAATCTCCGTGGCCTCATATATATATATATATATATATATATATATATATATATATATATATATATATATATATGCATGCGGTCTAGAGTCGCACACTGTTTTTGCTTAGTGGGAGCACTTCAGATAGTAGTGTCATGCGTAAAACAGCCAAAAGCCCGCCGCCCGCCTTACGTAGGGCGGTCGCGCTATGAGCGCAGGGGAACAGTGCAAGAAGACGACGAACGGAGAAACAGCTGTCTTACAGCAAAGGCGCTGTCTCTGTCTCTGCTTCCTTTACAGTGGCGCAGTCGACAGCATACAAATGTTAAGGGCGTCCTCGATGGTCCTCGACGCTGTGGGAATCTGGAATCAAGCAGAAGCGTTGAAGTAACACCTTCCAAGCTTCCACTACGTTGACGCCCGCAACCCTTCCGGCGCCGGCAGAACATTTGGGACCATTCTGGCGTCAAGGGCTCCTCGGTGGCTCAAGATCAGTATTCCACCGGCGTCGCCTTGTATCCACCGACGACAACACAGACGCTCCTGTTCTTTGGGAATGCGGCTCGCGCTTCCAATGGCCACGACTCCTCACCCATGACTACGTCAGCGCATGAACCGCTGAGGAGGGCTGTTCAAGCTCCCTCTGACACGGATTCTGCCGATATGAGGGCGGATGCGCCGACAGTGGTTCCTCCAATGCTTCGGACAGTCACCTTACTGACGTCATTCGGCCCATATCTTTGCTGTCGGAGCAAATAAAGATCCTCGCCACGGTAACTTCCATACTGTCAGGCACAGCATTACTATCGCCGAATCCATGTGCACTTCTGGAGTTTCGTGCATTCCAGGATGTCGCTATCCTCTGGATCAATGAAATGAACTCTCTTGGCACTCGTTAAGCCTGGTAGGTCTAACAAAATGGCCGGTGAGCCTGAGCCACATTGGCTGCCGTGGCCTGGCATCGATACAAAGACATGTGGCAGAGGTCCTGGCCGGCATAGAGTGTGAAGTTCTTAGCTGCTTTTGGCCCGTTCCGCATGCCTGCGACCACTCCACCCTCCTACCAACGCAGGCGAAGCTCACAGGGGCCACAACAATGGCGCTGCAGGTGCAACCACCACCCTCTCCCTGGACAGTACATTCGACTATCCTGCTGCAGATGACAGCCACAGGTGGTTCCGTACTGCAATGCATGTCTCGGACTCTGCGTCTATAAGACTCGCTGCAACGTTGCCGCCAGAGCCGGACACTAGCTGGAGACACGGTGTTCATGATTGTTAGCGCTAGAGCATATGGAGGCCCCTGTAGGGCTGATAACCTACAATCTCAACGAAGAAATGTCCTTGTCTGCCGATACCAGTAACAACATGAGTACTCTGCAGCTTGACCAACCAAGCATGTGTGGTCATACCCACTACGAAATGCTCATCGACATCTGGGAACCAAACACACTGGCTTTACCACTCCTGCTCAAAGACTGTGCGGTTACGCACCTGCTGAGCAAAGCCTCGCACACGGTAGCCGAATGCGTCAAAGTCACCGTAATCACACAGAAGGTCGCGCAAACCAAGCCTCATGGCCTTCCCCTGGTTCTTAGCCAAAAAGAGTCTGCGGCACAGGGCAACTGCAGATCCGTGATTTCGACTTACGTAAACGACCCACCAGCGACAACGCTATCCAAGCGCAGGTTTCTTCCCCCATCAACAGGCAACATCGATCACTCGTCGCAGATACCGAGGAGAGCACGCCGACGCACTGCAACTATGCGCGATGGAACTCAGTGAGAGACAACGTGGTCAACCGTCGAGAGCATCCTCAACTCCCAACTTCTCATCAGTGACGGAACACTACCAGGCGAAAAGTACTGCAACAACATCGCATACAACACGGCCGGCCGGGGAAATGTTTGGGAGCATGCCCTCTCACGTCGCGGAACGTTAGAGACCCGTCACGGCTGAGACCGGGCCAGTGCCGCCCATTAGGCGCGTCTTCAGCAACTTTGCGGGGTCGAGTACTGCGCCGACGTTTGCAGCACAGCCAGTGCCGCATATTATATATATATATATATATATATATATATATATATATATATATATATATATATATATATATATATATATATATATAAAGGCAGGACGATTGATTCACGGTGAAAAAGTAACTATTTGCAGTTTCGACCAGGGTATGGTCGAAACGTCAGCATTCTGACAAAGACCAGACCCTGGTCGAAACGTCAAATAAGTTACTTTTTCACCGTGAGTCGATCGTCCTGCCTTTATAATTCACCGGATCCATACGAACTTCAATTTCCGCATATATACATATATATATATATATATATATATATATATATATATATATATATATATATATATATATATATATATGTGTGTGTGTGTGTGTGCGCGCACCATGTGTGTATATATATCTATACACACACATGGTGAGAGAGAGCATTGTAAGAGTGGCTAGCTATGGCAGATGTGTAGTAACAAAAAAAACCCCTCAAGCCTGCTCGCAGGACAAGGGCAGCGTAAGCTGGAGGCGCGACCTTCGTAGAGGCCATTGTAATTGTAAATACTTGGGGATCTAGCCAAGTGATCGGGTCATAGGTATTTCGAAGAGCCAAGTCAGGTTGCCGTCGGGGCCTCCCCCCAAACACAGGTTCTTTCAGTAATAATGAGCGAGCAACTCATCACCATCTGCACATCCTGCCTCCCTAGCTGAGCCCACTGAAAGCATGCTTTCCTAATCTAGAATTGAAATTTCCCGAAACGACTGCTCTTTCGTTTGGAAGGTGTATTCTAGCACATAGCCAGAGGGATGTCTGCAACGCAGACATCCCTCTGGCTATGTATATGTATATATATGGCTATTATATAGATGTATATATATATATATATATATATATATATATATATATATATACTATCAGGAAGACACAGTGACAAACATAGGATTTATTCTGACGTATTGGCTGGAGGCCAGCCTTTTTCAAAGATGAAAAAGGCTGGCCTCCAGCCGAAACGTCAGAATGAATCTTATGTTTGTCACTTTGTCTTTCTGATAGTATATTTATCCCGATAGCCAGGAAGAACTTTATATATATATATATAAATATATATATATATATATATATATATATATATATATATATATATATATATATATATATGAGGTAATGTATGCATAATAAGCGAGAAAGTTTATCAAAATTGTACATCTTGAAATTCACTCTACTTTTCGACATTACTTTTTACTTGGTACGGGCAGTAGGAGGAAGCAATGAAACCCCAAGCATAATATAAAAAAGGGGGCCCCGCATGCTTTTTTTTTGTGTTAGTTGACATAGGTTGTGGAGCTATTCATCAATAGCTAAGCCTTGAGTTTAGGGGAAAATGTCCAGCAGTGGGTACGAGCCATCTGGAACTGACACATAGCACCATAACCTGCTCGCGATTTGCAAAAGGCCGCGGCTCTTGTTTTAATATGTCCTGACAGTGCATCTGACAAACCTGACAACTTATAAAACGCACGTACATGTCCTGCCTTCAATTGTTTATTTATTCTGTTTACTCACCACTAACGAGTTGATATTACCGAGAAAGTCGTTGTAGGTGTGATATAAGCGATAGGCCATAAAATCCGGTACGCGATAATACAAAGGCGATGGGAATGTTTGCCTTACCTCTCTGGCGCTTGCAAGTCTCCTCTTATCATCTTCAGACAACCTCGAAACTAAGAACTGAAAGAAGTGTAAACAATACTTTGTAACCGGCAATAACATGACGAAATTGACCATAACATTCATATGAAACTTTGGAAATATCAAGCAAGCGGACGTTATCGATCACGTAGCTCAGAGCAGCGCAGTTACACAATAGAGAATTATGGCTCTCATGTTGCTTCATGGACGCCGCTATCATCACTGCTGTCAGTTACTAAATAAGAGAAAGAATGCGCTTTCATGTACCCCGAAAGATTAGTTGCATTTAAGACAGGTCCAAACACAGTACGTTCCACAGCTGTTTGTGAAACACAGCGTTGTACAAAACTTAACAAGGGAAGTCATGATGCCGTTACTCATCGCCAGTATGTGGTACGCTCATCGCATTAGCCGTTTCTCTACCGCGTTTTTTAAGCATCAATAGCTTATTATCGATGACTAGATCAGCAGCCTTTGAGTGCTTCCGCGCTGCACACGGACACGCTTCGGCATCGCACGCGAAGTAGAAGCACTATATTTGCTTTTCTTGATAAGTTCATATTTCCCTTGCGCGGCGATATTTCGAACTAGGTTAAGCTTTCGCAGTCGTCGAGCAGCAAGCGAACATGGACGCCGCGGGTAGCTGTGCGCGTGCTTCGAGAGAACGCACATATTTTGACCGTGGTGCGTCCACGGCTGATGCAATCCATAAGAGATCAAGAAGCAGCAGGTGTGAGTATATCGCGTTTTCGTGAGGCCGATTCTGACAGCGACAGCGACTCGACCCATTCTGGAAGTCGCCAGCAGCAGCACGGTTTCGCTTTTCGCGTCAGCGCACATTTGCTTTCATTTCGAGTGTTTGAATATTGTTTTCGATGTTATTTATCTCACCGAGACAGGGTCGATAAAAAGATCGCTTAATCGATGCAGGACAAGAAATTTTGTTGGATCCACTGTTTCGGCAAGTGGACTTGTCTTCGTCGGAACGGAAACTCCACTGTGCACTTGTCGAAACGTTGGCTCCAGCGACATCCCCTATTCTGCATAGTTCTTAGCGATCTGTTCTTCGAATCAAGCCCCTATTTTTATTATTATTACTATGATAATTATTATTAGGCATGGTAATATAAAACACGCAAGCACACCTTGTGCGATAAAATTGTATAGTGTAAGCTAAATTGTAGTGTATGCTACAACTGGTATGGCAGAACATGACTGCATTACAAACATAAATGACACGTGATAACACAAAAGACACGCTGCACGTGATACACATGATACGTTTACGTGATAACACGTGATAACGCGCAGCACAGCGGCAGCGATGTAGAGAGGACGAGGGAAGCAGGCGATAGTGGGACGCGTACAGCTGCTGCCAACGCCGACCGCGTTTCCTCGCGCTCGCGCCGAACGCTTCCTGTGTCCGTGACTCTAGCGGTGGCTCGGCTGGTTTCTAGAGGACAGAAACTCATTCAGTTCGTTTCAGGCTACTATGCGTAGACCACGGAAAGCAACGATGCCAGAACGGCGTGAATATAATGCTCCACGAAAATAATGCCATGCATGTCATGAGCGGCACGATTTACGTGCCACGGTCTTGGTTCTCTTGTGGATGTTTTGTTAACTTGATATATACCAAATTTGGTATGGCGAGACAACAATGTATGGCGACGATATCCGACATGTTCCAAGAACATGAAAATCGTGACATGCATGTCATGAGCGGCATTATTTACATGTCACGCGTTTCTTTACCAGGACGTATGCCAAAATTGCTATGGCGCAACACGACTGTATGAAGAACGCAAATGAAGGTCATAACATCGTAATCAAGACATGCGTGTCATGAGCGGCATGGCTTTTACATACCACAGTCTTGGTGCTCTTGTGGCTGTTTCGTTTACTTGATATGTACCACAATCGGTATAGCGACACAATAATGCCGATCCATTTGACGTTCCTTATGCGTGCTTCGCATTTCCTTGATTCGCACTGCATGCGGGATCTGCCAATATTTTTTCCCAGGACTTGCGTAAGTGGACACTACGCACAGGCATCTTCTGCCTAGATCTACTTGTACCGCTACTACTTCCACAGCGGCGGAGCAAATGTGTTGAACAGGGAGAACAATGTGTGGTATTTCGAGTCGAATAAACAGCGTGGCACTTCCACGGGCAAAAGAGGGAATCGTTTGGTTGACGTGACCAGCGTAGCCAGGTATTTAACTGATTATTTGGCAACCGGCCTCAGAGAGGGCGAGGATAGGTACAGGTGTATCGCGCAGGAATAAATTGAGTTCAGACAGGCGGGAACGAAGACTGGCACAGCTTTTCTGCCTTAATAAGGGCACTTTGGGGCGTGAAATTAAATCTGGCAACTTCCGTAGGGCCGTATTGCACCGAGTGTTAGTGAGAGGAGGCGGCACCCCACTCAGGATTACTGACTCATGGGCCAGTACTACTTGCCATAACTCTTTCGCTGAGCTTTCAGGCATCCGAGCAATGTGCGATCGCAGGGCCGCCAACAAGGCTCGCAGCACTTGGTCACAGTCCGGCGATGCTGAGTGGCGAGCCGGCTTTGGCTCTCGTCAGGGCGAAAGTGCCAATGCATAGGGTCGGTTGTATGACCCTGGTGATGCACTATCAGATGCGACTGCCTCAGTCGGTGTAGATGCCACGGGCGCTTCCACAAAAGGGATCACATTTTCGAGCGCTTGCTGTGAGCTGCTTTCCGGGCTCGCTTTCTGGTTTGCCATGGCGACAGATTTTTTTATTGTCTTGGCAGAAATGGCTGAAGTAGTGTCAAGCGATTTTAGTCGAGGAAAGTCGTTTGTGTAGTTAAAGCGAGAGCCCTCTAGGCGAATCCGCAGCTCCCTTCTAGGTGGAGAAGTCTCGATGAGTCTTGGGCCCTGCGATGAATATTTTTCCTCTCCAACGCTGCAGATCTGATGGGGCACCTACTGTAGCTTCCTGGATTGTTTCCACCACACCTTACACACACAAAACCCTCGATTTGGTCACAAGTCTTGAAACTATGTGGCCCCCCACAGCCCTGGCATCGTTGCTCATGGGTGCAGTGCTTTGCTATATGTCCAAAACGCTGACACTTGAAGTGCCTTGGTGGCACCTCCACGTGTTCAAGGACCTTGTGTAGTGTGAAGCCGAGGTCAATTTTTTCAGGACGCCCAGTGTTTGGAGCGAGTCAGAAATACGGGGTCTGTTCGTCTCGTATCCCACGTAGAATTCGTCTCTATTCGACGAACCATCCTCCTTGCAGTGAAAACACCCTGTGGCCTTGAGAACGCTCTTCGTCCGAGTACCATTTAGGGACTCCCTGATAATAGTCTTGCAAAGAAGAAGTGTATTGGCTTGTTTTCCGTTTGCACATCGAGAAGCAATTCTCCTTGCACAGTAAACGGCCCCTGATTGGGGCTGTACCCAGCATTCCTTCAATATATCAGTACAGTGTGATTGTACTCACTTGGCTGAGGTCTCGACCTTGTTCGGTTGCCGTAATCAGAACGGGAACTCCCACTGTCCGACCTTTGCGGGGAAGGCACAACCTCGAAGCCGTCATCACCCGCATTCTCCATATCAGCCACGTTATCGTCTCCGATGACGATCGACTCATCGTCCGACAGCTCTGTTTGCTGGCGCTTGCTTTCCGTGGAGTTCGTTGTGTCGTCAATGTTTAGGCACTTCTGACCAGGTGCTGCGCCGACTGATGGCATGTTCGAGCCGTTACCGTTCTCGGCTGGCATCTTCTGGGTCCTTTCTGGTGTATCTAGAGAAGTCGGCCCGCCGGCCTCGCACAAGGAACAAACCTTATCGATTTCCCCGGCGTCTTCGAGAAATCAGGTGTTCGCGTATTACAAAAAGTCGAAAAAACGGGAAATTTGGAGGCAGCCGCAATAGAACAACTGGCTCTGATGAAAATTCTTCGTCTTCTTCTTGCCGTGTGTATATATTATTGTAGTACTATACATTGGTTGCGCGCCATTGAAACTGTTCTGCTCAATTGGTGTTTATATATCTAGATGTGTTACACTTATGTAGCACTTATGCCGGAAAAAGCTTGCGAATAACTTTCAAAGAGATGTATACATGTTTCAAAGGTGCTTTCTTCATGTGTTAGGAACACTTGGAGGTACAACTGCGGCCTTCGTACACGATGTGGAAATGCAAGCACTACTTTGGCTTCACGTTATGGTTAATCTTATCGCAACAATAACCAAAAATTCTTAGTTTTACAAACGGTAGTAAATAACAAATGTGGTATGTGTAGTTTCCTTCGTAATTTAAACATTTAGGTACTAATTTCATGAGTGCATGAATTCAATGGAAGAGAAATTTGCAGTATATTGTAATTGCAGCTGTCTTTAGGTGCCCACTTGCCATACGATTAGTACAGACAATGATGTTCCATTTCACCCACATCGAGGTATCACTTCCGTTGAAAAAAGTTGGACACACGTAGTCGACCTGACAAACCTGGCGCCTTTCTTTGAAGATGTCGCGGTAGGGCCCAAGGAAAAGAGTAAAGCTACGATATTATAAATTTACTTACCCTGACAGTAAGAGAGCGTAAGAAAGATGGCCAGCAGAAGGGCAATAATTAACTTCATATTTCTTGTGGTTTTACAACAGGAGCTGGAAGCAAAAAAGATCATTAGTGTCAGTGATAATTACCGGAAAACAATTGGATACTTTAAAATGTGCGTTTCTAGAACATCAGAATCACAAGGAATATGTGCTCAGTACAGGAAGATATTATTATTAAACCATGCTTCCAAACGAACTCCCCATACTTGACAAAAAATATGAGAAACAAAGCACGAATACTTAAGGTCAAACCATCACACCAGGTTTAAAGACCTCATTTCCAAACTAGGAAAAAACATGCTGACCCTTAGGTGACATTTGTCGTTCTTAAAAACTTTACATCTGGGGCGCATTTCTCAGACGAGAGCTATCTTAACATTTCTTTTAAAAATTCATAGAAAATGATACGAAAATTCTTTAACTTTATCTGGGAAGACGGGGAAACGTGTCTCAAGTTCTCGGTGGTTCAGTTGTGCCCGATCGGACAGTGATTGCTCAATAATTTTATTGAGTAACTGCAAGCGTAATTTCTGCTTTGGGTGCTTCTCTTCACAACTGAAATGTGGAGCATCCTATAAATAATAATTTCGCTCCTTATCGTGTATCGTTACTACGCTATTTGACTCAAAGACTACTTATTGACCCGAAAGTATCCCCACCACTGGATGCGACAGTATCCGCTCCATGTTTCTTGATCACCTCCAGAATTTAGTGAAAATTATTTCATTTCATTTCTCGCGTCTCATTGTCCGGCGCAGAACTACATCTTTCGAAATGAGTTATAGTTGTGCCAATATATAGGACAAGCCACTCCTATGTTACAAAAAGATTGCACGATTTCCTTTCAGGGAAGCTAGAGGGAATTTTTTCCTCACATTGGTGTATCAGCTTGTCGCACTATCAAAAGCAGCAATTCTTCGAGCAGAAGACCTTTGGTAAGTTAGAGAGCGAGCGAAAAAAGACTACGAGTGGCTACGCCACTTTGGAGTTCCCGCACTAAAGCACATGACGTCATAGATCTTCGACGTCTCCTGTTAGGACCTACCTAACCTAGTTTTCGATACGAAAGACGTAGATTGCCTTCTAAGCAATACAGAAAATTTACACAAGGAGTTTATGATATAGAATACGAAAAAAAAAAGAAATTTGCCTCCTCGCGTTAGGAGGCCCAATTCCTGGTGCGAATTTAAAGACGAAATCTCCTTTCATATTTGACAGTAAACGGCAATGTAGTTCTCGAAATATAAGTTATCATTCAAAACAACTTCCCATCTTCACTTTGATGTCCCCTCAACATCATCGTGTGTAAACTAATCGAACCCACAGTAGCCTGAAAATTGAACAAATATTTGTAAGAACACTCACAATTCATTGTATTAATAAGCATGGAGTTGAAAAGGGATATTCTACCATGAGATAATTATTTCGTATAATTTATGCCTCGCCTTGTCTTGATGATAGCATTTAGATTGACGTTATATGCACTGACTAGCGTAAACACGCAGCTTCTCAGGATAAATTAATTTTTAAGCTTTTGTTTGCTTGGATGTCATAAACTTCATACCGAGGCAAATCGTAGTCAACAGTTGAAGTAGGAGAATGACACACTGGCTAGCTTCCTGTTACTTCTGATGTTCCGTAAGGTACTCGGGACACCGACTTTGGTGATTCGATAAACGATATTGATAATGGGAGCAACTCTCCTGTACAGATCCGACTGTTTGCAGCTACCGTATTCTCCTTAAAGAACTGATTTGCATTAATGAAAATGAGACTTTATTAGTAACTTTTGTCATTGGTTAAATTGGCGTGAGCAATGGGGAACGCTTCCTAATGCAAGAAAGTTAACTTGGAATAAAAACGCAACGTGGATTTACTGCATCCACGGAAAGTGGCTGCCCATGAGTATTTAGGTGTAACCGTAACACCTATGTTACACTAGAACTTGGACAAAAACATATGCTGTACGACATTCCGAAAATAGACGTACATGTTACGCCATAAACTAAAAACACACGTGTGAAGTCTAGAGCTGGTCGCCCACTTCTCTGCCTATATAGTTTTGGGTACTCAAACGAAAACGGACATTATAAGCATGGAACTAATCGTAAGACATGCCGTACGGTTCGCCTACAAGAAGTTTATTGCCACTCACTCTGCAACCCCATTAATAGTAGCCAACGGGATTGATTCGGTACAAATTCGAAAAATATCTGGAGAATTCATGCCGACTAGAGCTTCTTTCAAACTTGCTTAATCATAGAATAGCTCTATGCTCTTCAATCAGCGTGTCTGCATTAGCGAGCTGTTCTACACGGCACCTTCATCCTCATTGTCCAACTCCAATCTTCGCAAGGATTGACGCAGTTTAGAACTCGTTTTCCGGCAAACAATGGCCGCTTCGAATCAACAAATAGAAGCATTTTTTTCGCACTCGAAAAATGACGTGAAACCAAACGTTTTATATCAAGCCGTGGCAAACGTGCTTGTTTTCGTACGCTTCACTTCGTACGCTCGGTATCTGTGCTGCTAGAGTGTTCAGAAATCCATTGCTGTTCGCCATGCAGGTGTTTACCAAAGCTGTCATCTTGATGGTTCTTCCTGCTCCGGACGGCATCGTTCCACCACGCATGCCTAGTACGTGCACTTCCAGGAGTCACGCCAACGACATCCGTGCTGCCCTCGCAACGGATTTTAAAGAAGCCCTTATCAACGACTCAACTGAGCAGGCTGTTCCCGACCCGCCGTCTCTGATCCTCGGTTCATCGTGGGAGGCACCATTAGCATCGACAGCCGTCGTCACAGCAGCGATGAATGCACCTCATCTGTGTTGGTCGATTCGTGGGCTCGGCAGCTGTGCTGCTGGAGTGTCCACTAATCCATTGCTGTTCGCGATGCAGGTTGGTTCGTGTCGCTGTCTACTTTCTAAAAAAACGAGCAATCACCTCTTGGTACAGCTGCCGAGCCCCCGGTGCATGTTTTTTGTGACTGCTAAATGTATTGATGTAGTACGCTCCCTGCTGCTGCTGTTGTAGGGTGACGTTGAACAGAATCCCGTACCTTACACAGCCGCACTGCTTGCTGAAATGAAGAAGCTATCTTCCGGGCAATCTAAACTGCTGTTGGAGGTCCAGGATTTTAAGTGTCAGCTCCTAGAGACGAATAACGCCCTGTCTGAGCTCAGCAAACACCTAATAACGTGGAATCTAATTGCCAGCTAACTGAGCCCCTGAGGCCGCAGCTCGGAACAGTGAAAACCGACACCGCTGAAACAGCCCGTCGGGTTTCAGATCTTCAAACTTGCCTTGATGAGGCAGATACCCGCTTTCGTCGCAATAACTTGATCTTCTATGGCATTAATGATACTAACAAATCGGAATTATTTGCACAGTCAGAGGAACTAGTCACCCGGCTGTGCTCCGAGCACTTGAATTATTCCTTGGAGCCTAAGGAAATTGAGCGAGCACACCATCTCGGTCGATGCAGGGCTGCTCGAAACCGACCTATTGTCATCAAACTTTCTTTCTTTAAAACAAAGGAAGCCATCCTGTCGAACGGACGTAAACTTAAGAACACTCCTTACAGCATGGGTGAGGGTTTTTCTAAAAATTGCGAAATGCGCGTAATCACCTAGTCGCTTTCGTAAGAAGCATATCGGTTCCCTTTTCTGCTCACTTTAAATCTTCATTGATTGGGTTGAAGCGTTGCATTTTGATGAAGCCTCCCAATCCGTTAAGGAATTGTAGCTGATATGCCTTAACCTGCTACCACATCGCCATTCTTTACCTGCTCCTCGAGCATACTTTTCAACCTCCACTATCTTCACCAACATTAGAAGTTACCTTTCGAAACAGAAGCAAATAGCCGATCTAGTATCTTCATCTGAAAGTGACTTCCTTATTCTAACAGAAACGTGGCTTGCCAGTCATATCGCAGACAGTGAGGTTATGCGTGAACTGCCGAACTCCGATGTTTTCAGAAAAGATAGGCAGGGTACTCGGGGCGGCGGCGATCTCATTGCCGTAAAAAAGAGCTAATGTGTTCTGCTATCCAAATGGCTACTAAATTAGAAATTGTATGGCTTATATGTCGAGCTAATCCCCAGCTGCTTCTAATCGGTGTCTGCTATCGTCCCCCAAGAGTACAGCTGACCTTACCCGTGACATCAATAATAATTTGACGTTTTTAGTAGAAATATTCCCGAACGCGTGTACATTGCTTTTCGGTGACTAAGTACCCGCTGGAACACTGGGGTAATTATTATAGCTCAGTCGCTGGTAACACGAGAGTTAATGATTTCCTCGACAGTTGCCTAAATTTTAACATATCGAATATGGTAAAAGAACCCGCACGTGTGCCTCATGATACAGCCAACATCCTAGACCTCATCTAACCACTCATCCTGACAGCGTGTCTTCTGTTAGCTATTTACGAGAAACAAATGATCACAAGCTAATTCATGTGGTCTTCACTTTTTCACCTGTAAAGCATTTTTCTGATCAGAAACCATCCGCCTGTACGACAAAGGAAATTGGGCAGCGATAAATAACGAGTTGGAGGCATTTTATGAAACATTTGTAGAAGCTTTCGAAAACCGCACGTTAAAAGAAAACTGGAGGCTTTTTCTCAAAATAACTTGACTAACCTTTTTGCACGGTATATACCGACAACCGTACTTTGCTCAAATCGCAATAGACCATGCTTTACGAATGCACTAAAGAAACTCGAAAGTAAAAAATTCACAGCATATCCACGGAGTGAATGATGATGAGTGGGCGAAGCTGCGGATGCTCATCGTAGATCGTGCCGAGTTCCGGATTAATTTAGTTAACGCGCACGCAACGAATTCTTATGGTTCAGCTACGCACAAGTGAAATCTCCCACCGGCACTTCACTGCAAGTCAAGATCGAGTGCCTATATATATATATATATATATATATATATATATATATATATATATATATATATATATATATATATATATATATATATATATATATATATATATATATGTATATATATATATATGGGTGGCCGGTGAACGGTTCTCCAGCGCGAGCAGTCGGTATTTTTCAATCAAGAAACTTGCTCGAAGACGCTGCCTGCGTCAAGCTTGTCTCTCGCGGGTGAGGGCGCGTTCTCCTTCTTTGCGAGCTGGTAGCGCGTTCATCGAAGAAAGAGCGTTTCCATAGTCAACGCGCGCCTTTCGCTCTCCCTGTCTCTCTCTCTCTCACAAGACAGCAGATGGAAGAGTGAGAGAGCTCGCGCGCCGGGAGGCACGCGCCGAGGGGGCGCCTCCCACACGCGCCCTCCTAGTAGCGCGTTCCTAGTAGGTAACGCGCTACTACAACGGACGGACAGACCCAAACCTTAAGGAGCTTCGCCCCTAAAATAAGGTCTGTTTCGCTCTGCTAAACTTAGGCCAAGCTCTTACTCCTGCGAAAGGTACTACGAAGCTGAACACTCCTGCTCGATTGCTATGCGACAGCAGGAACTTTCATTTTTTTATTCAGACCTACCCCGCATGCTCAGTAGTAATCCTAAAAAATTCAGGTAGGTAATCAATCCCAATTCATCTTCAGGTATCCGAATATCTAAGGATAACAAAATCTTATCCGATGTTGACTCTGCCAATTTGTTAAATCCTGCTTTTTCATCTGTTTTCACAGCCGAATCTGCCGTGGCTCTTCCTGCATACTCTGTTCCTGTCATGCCTCCAATGCCTGATATAATTTTTTCTCCAGACGGAATATCTGCACTGATTGACAACCATAAATTATCCTCATCAGCCGGTACAGACGAAATAACATCGAAGCTTTTAAAAACACCAAGTGCATCTCTGCAATGTACCTAACCCTGCTCTTTTTACAATTACTTTCATCGGGCATCCTTCCTGACGAATGGAGAAACACCAAGGTAGTTCCAATCTACAAATCAGGTAATCACGAATCACCACTGAACTATCGCCAATATCCATCACGAGTGTGCTTTGCAAAATCATGGAACACGTCATATTTACAAACGTAGTGAATTTCCTAGAGAACAATAACTTTTTCCATGCATCACACCATGGCTTCCGTAAGGGTCTATCATGTGAAACCCAACAAGCTACATTTCTTCATGACCTCCACTCGAACCTTGATGCTAACACTGTGACTGACAAGATCTTTCTTGACTTCACGAAAGCATTTCATAAAGTAGCTCATCAACGATTATTACTAAAACTTTCCCATTAAAGCTCGCGCCGTAACGTCCTAACATGAATAAAATAATTTTTGAGTAACCGATCACAGTCCGTTGTTATTAACAGCAGTACTTCAAATTTTGCCACAGTAACATCAGGAGTCCCTCAGGGCTCAGTCCTAGGTCGCCATCTGTTCCTAATATATATTAACGATCTACCATTGCATGTTTCCTCTCACATGCCAATCTTTGCTGACGATTGCGTTCTTTATCGATCCATCAATAACATTAACGATCGCATTTCCCGTCAGACAGACCTTGATAACGTTAAAAACTAGTGTGATCAGTGGTTAATGGCCTTAAATTCTAACAAATGCCAACCGATGTCAATTTCCCATAGCCGTAATCGTCATCGCTTCTCTTTCACAATTAACAACATTCCCATTGACAATGTCGATTCATTTAAGTATTTAGGCATCCCAATCCCGCATGACCTGAACTGGTGCTCACACGTGCATCACGTCATCCGCAAACCAAACGTTAGGATTCTTCAAACGTAACCTCCGCAGTGCACCTGAACATGTAAAATGACTTGCTTATAAAACATTGGTTACGCCGTAACTTGAATACGCATCATCCATATGGAATCCCTACCAGATTTACCTTATCAAAGCTTTAGAATCCATAGAGAATCGCGCCGTAAGATACATTTATTGTTCGTACTAATACGAGGTCAGTATCTCGTCACTAAAGGCAGCATCTCCCCTGGACACACTAGAAAATCGTCGTCGCATCGCGAGTTCATCATTATTTCACAAATTCTCTCACAGTTCTCTTAACTACGCGCACAATCCCGCATGACCTGAACCTCCCACTTTCAAGCATTTCACTGCGCACAAGTCATCCTTTAAACATCGCTCGCCTAAGTACACGCACTGTGGCCTTCTCGTCATCGTTACTCCTTCGCGCAGCTAAAGACTGGAAAGTCCTCCCAAACCACATCGCAGCTATCACCGTCTCTCCTGCCTTCATTGAAGAACTAGCAAGATTATTTTGCGGAAAGCTGTAGTTATTTGTATATTTGTATGGCCGCTTATTATTTGTATAACCACCCCTTATGTAGTACCCCCCTGGGGTTTTTAAGGTAAATAAATGAAATGAAATGAAATATTCGTTCTATTCCCTGAACCATGCTGTTATTCCTTGCAATAAGCTCACTCTGCTTGCACTTTGTATCGCGGAATTTCATAGCTGAGTAAAGAAATAAATATCCGAAATAACTGAAGTACTTCTCGCGCGCTACTTACATTTTGCAACGCAATTTCAGGAAATGTTCTGTTTCAGTGCCCTTGCCAGTATATTATAATACGTATAAACGGACCCAAATAAGTTCTCTATATGAATGCTAGGGCAGTGGTATTCGTGGAGATCCTTTCCCTCTGGACATCACAAGACTAGAATGGTGTTTTTATTCGTTTTCTGCTGACTTATCAGAACTCGATTAGCATAAAACTTTGAAACCTTGGAAGTGGAGTTTTGCTGTTGCGTACGGAGATCTGTAAGGTCAGTCGCCTTTTATTTTCTACATTAATTTTGACCGCATTTGCTGGAGCGCTGGGGTCTTGCAAGTATTTTTTCTTTGGAACATTTGAGACGATAGTTAAACTCTAACGAACGGCCATATGGCACATCTGGAAGCTAGACACCTTTAAGGCCCAGTTAGTTCATGGACCTCACTCAAAGGTGAAAAAAACAACACCATACTTTGACATTATGACAAGGAATATCCTCGTGCACTCACCTCATGGACAGCGTACTTGGCCTACTATGCAGCTGCGTCCTTTTTTTGTTTCAATGAAAAATGCTACTGAAATCGGAACTTGTCGCGGCGAGACTCCCTGACACATATTAGAGATAAGCAGCTTATTGCTTTTAGCAAATTTTCGCGACTGCCGCAAGTGTACCTATGAAAATAAACAAAAACTTGTTGCTGATCCCTCTTTCATTGGATTCGGTATAACACGAAAACGAAATTTGTCTACGCGAAGCTGTGGAATGCACAAGCGGCAACCTGGCAAACCGAGGAGCAGGAGATAGATTGGGTATCCGGATATGTCAGCACGTTATATGTACACATCAGCGGCACCTCTACACGGCACAGGGAACCTCGACAGCTGTACACAAGCGAAAGCTCTCGAACGATTAACATTTCTCATTAGCAACTGAATTGCACTCGCCAGGTCCTTGTGTAAACCTGCCATAAACCGAGAGCATCCGCAAACGGTGACACCTTGCAAGCGAAACCGAACGGGTTGTCAGAGGATCGTTTTGTGAATACCCAGCCCATTGCAGCTAAAGGCGCATCATTTGCTTGTCAACAGCATTCTTGGCAGTTTCTTTAGCAGTGTACGGCGGATCTCAATACACCTGCCGACACAAGATCAATTGTGTAGCGGCCTCGGTTGTGCGTTACCCAACAAACACGCCCTCACCAGGCTGCCACGCTCCAAACTCCCGCGGCGCTCGAAGCGCGAAGGCTACCGAAGCGCTTGCTGCCGTCACGCGTTAGTATGACAATATACTTCGCTCAATCATCGCTGGATGGCGGTATCACCGCAGCGAACCTAAGGAACTAAGAGTGCAGTGGAAGGAAGGCGACGCCAATTCAAGATTAATTTTACTTGCTAAATACCTCTGACAACGATTAGATGCAACTTGTAAAGTACCGTAGTGAAGATATAAGACCCGTTTGTTCCCTATATGAACGGTGTTGTAGTGATGCAGTGGTAGCGCGTCCAGTTCCTATTGTTGCCTCCTGGATGAATGTGGGTTCGAGTCCGAGCGGGGGTGGTAGTACTCAATTGGGAAATGCATGTTCATATTTTGAGACATTCTCTTCCATCACTGACTGATTAGTGGACTCCGGCACAAAACACTTTCTTATTCAAAAAGACAATGAAGAAAAATTTTTGCCTAGTGAGTGCACACGCAACGAACAACAGATTACACCTTCCAATTGACCATGCTCCATCACATCTTTCTTTATACACCTGTCAAGACGCCGGCGTTTGATTTTCTTTTGCACGTGTATTTTCGTTTACATTTTGCCGCTAATACTCCATAATTTGCCACATTCACTCTGTTCATTTCTTCTATATTATATTGCTTACGTTTCAGTTTTGTTGTGTTTCACCGAGTAGAGATGTTATTTGCTTTAATCTCCTTTCATATATATATATATATATATATATATATATATATATATATATATATATGTAGTGGTGGAGAGTGCTCTTCGGTCCCCCGTCCTCTGCTACCCCGGAACCTCCACCACTTGTGAAGCTGTGACAATAACGCCGTTTTATTAAGCCTTGAGGCTACGGAGGACGGTTCGCACCCAAAGCACAGATTGAACTCCAGATGACAACCGAGAGCAGATAATAATGAAGAAACCTAGGTGATGATGATTATATACAGATGAAGTATTAGAGACTAATGAATGCCCACAATATTGAGCAAGAATTGGTGAACATACCGCGATCAGTGACTACTCTGGTCTTTCACGTGGGGATCAGCGAACTGGAGTTGTACGGACACGATGAGTCCCTACGACGTCTCCGCCGACTCGTCAACAACACGCTCCGTGCACGCCCGGAACTGCAGAGACTCATCATCTCTTGTGTGCTGCCCCGGGCTCCAAACCACCACTTGGAACGACCGAACCTGAAGTTCGTTCACCGATTCAATTGGGAAGCGCGGCAGTTCAACGAGACGATCAAGACCTATTGCCGGAGACCCAGCAAGGTGTCTTGCGTGGATTACCACTTCGACCAATTACCACCACAGCGATTCCTTGCGGCTGACGGCCTCCATCCAAGCTTCACGGGGGTTGCACTACTAGCCGAAATGCTCAAGAACACGCTCTCTCGCGGAGTAATCCAGGCTGCCCCCGGGTGGTCATCGCATCCCACCGCACAGGAAAGCTTGCACACGACGGGCGCTGCAGCTTCACCGCAGATCCCCGCGACCGTAAAACCATGTGGCGTCGAGGACGAGTACCCCACGATCGTGGAAAGTCTTGCGCCCAGGCATTCTACGCAGCCCCCCGCCATCGAAAGAAGCACTACGCCACTCACGAATGTCAAGTCTACCGCAAGGCAACAAAGCCCCGCAAGCCCAGCGCGGACTCCGAGGCCAGAGCACCCAGGTGACGCCGACGTCAAGCACCCGACGCCCACTAAAAGCGTGGCGACACAACGACGAAGGCCTACAGGGCACACGTACAACCTGCGCACCCCTGCAGTACCATCATCCCCTCACGCGAAGGAGGATTGACACTCAAACTGTAAGTCCAGTTCTCCGCTTTCAAGTTACAGTGCCATTTTTCTAAAAGTAAGAAAACTCTCTGACAAACGAATTACGCATGAACTTCATAAAGCAACATTGCAAGTGTACCTAAACGCGAAAATAACCCCCAAAGGCATGACACTCTATCTCGCACCCGCAGCAACAAACCTTGACAGACACGACTATTTAGCATGGCAAAATGTTCTCCGAAAGGCTTCTCTTAAACTGACAGAAATTGCGATTAACCACAGTGACAAACAAAGAAACTGATCAACACGACCAACAATCTTCTGCGTTCCAACACCCCTCTTTCAGAAGAGGAAATCAACCTCCTAGCGGAGTTCGAACAAAATAAATTTCAGAGCCTCATTACCACAAAAATTCGTAAACTTGAAAGAGACAAGGTTCCAAACCCTACACTACCAGAAATGATTCCATACGACTACCACGCTATTGCCTGACAACCTACTGTTTTTACGAAAGGCCACGCGTCTGTCAACACGCCCTCTGACGCTTCGATTGTAAACCTATCGGACACAAGCTTGTCACCAGACGAAGTAAAACTGCTATCGAAAGGACTGAACTTCTGCCCAACAACAAGGCTTTTCGACGAATATCACTTACTCCGAGACCTTGACAACTTCGCTAGAAACTTGAGGTTGCGCGAATATTTCTTAGACCGACCGTCAAACCCAGAAAAGACGTACCGTCACAGAACGAACGACTGGACACCTAGCAGCAGCCGCGACAAATGCCTGGACTTATACATTACCGCGGTACAAAAAGATATATTACAAGAATACCACAAACAGAAGGGACGGCGAGAGAACCTAACGAAACCGGAGAAGGCCTGTCTGAAAAATCTGGCGACTAGGACAGATATAATAATAAAGCCAGCCGATAAAGGAGGAGCAATTGTAGTTATGAACACAACTGACTATATAGAGGAAGCATACCGCCAACTAAGTGAATCAAAATTTTACGAACGCCTCCAGGGAGACCCGACTGGTGAACACGCTCACATCGTAACAACGGAACTAAAAAAACTGTTGGACGCAGAAAGAATAAACCACGGTGCGTATAAACTGATGCGACCAGCGCAGCCCCGCCCTGGCCGCTTCTATATGCTTCCGAAAATCCATAAACCCGGTAACCCAGGACAACCGATCATATCAGGTATAGGTACAGTAACCGAACCTATCTCGGGCTACATAGACAGCTTAATTAGCCATATTCCTGGTACCTTAGAATCGTATGTAAAAGACACCACTGATTTCCTTCGAGATATCTCAGACCTACCCGTGCCAGAAAAACTCATATCTAGTCACCCTCGACGTATCGTCATTATACACAAACATTCCACACGACGACGGCATAGCGGCACTGAAAAACATGTACGCACAGCATAGACAACCAAATACACCGGACTGCTTCACCATCGAAATATTGACGAGGCTTGTCCTAGAATTAAATTCCTTCGAATTCAACCAAGATTATTTTCGACAGGTCAGCGGAACGGCCATGGGCACGAAAATGGCACCAAATTATGCCAACATTTTTATGGGGGAAACTTGAATCGGAATTCCTTACGCGATGCTCCTTGAAACCACTCTTATACAGGAGATACATTGACGATATCTTTCTTGTCTGGACCCACGGCGAAGATGAACTGCTTGAATTCATTGACAGCTACAACACCGTACACCCAAGCATACGCTCTACCCACACCTACTCACAAGCAACCATACATTTCCTAGACGTGACCATAACCATAGAAGACGGCAAACTATTCACAACCCTCTACAGCAAACCGACAGATCGGCAACAGTACCTACATTACCAAAGTGATCACCCGCGCCACTGTAAAAACAGCATACCCTACAGCCAGGCCCATCGTTTTAAACGAATCTGCTCAAGGGACACGGACTTCGTTGCCAACACAGAGAGGCTAAAAACTATGCTCTGCAAAGAGAAATATCCTCCAAGGGTTATTGATGACGCGGTTCAGAAAGCCAAAACGCTGAACCGTAACAATCTGCTCGCGAAGCGGACACCGCAACAGTGCCCACAACGGACAAACCTATGTCTAACATACAGCGCTAACTTCCCTAACATAAACAAGATTTTAAAACGGCACTACAACATTCTCGAACAAAGGGAACGTCTAAAACGCGCCTTTCCCTCCTCTCCAGGTGTTGTTTACCGACGATAACGCAACCTGAGGGACACACTTGTGAAATCTGCAATAAATGCTCCGCCCCCCAATAGATAATGCCGGCCCTGCCTAAAACCGAGATGCCTTGTCTGTAACGCAATGCAAGAGACAAGCAGAGCAACTAGCGCACAATCAAAATTTTCAGTCAACATACGAGGGAACCTAACATGCGACTCCTCGAATATGATATATTCACTCGAATGTAGCGTGTGCAACTTGCAATATATAGGCCAAACAGAAACACCATTTCGGATCCGTTTTAATAACCATCGAGCCCATGCAAAATAAACACCATCTCTGCCCCTATCGAAACATCTTAATCTTCCCGGCCACTCATTCGAAAAATTAACAGTAACACTCTTGGAAACGGGATTCGCATCAAACCGCGAACGTGAACAGCGCGAGTCATACCTGATATACAGGTTCAATACCATTGAAAGAGGGATAAACGAACATCCAGGCACACTTGCAACAATTAAAGCACTCAAGTAAAAAAAAAAAAAACTGCGGTCACGCACTGTAGCTGGGCGCGGACTGGACAATATTTTGCAGTATCACTGCTCTCTCAAAGTGTCTTACTGGCGTATATCTTTATCTCTCTTTTGTAACTGTTTCATCACCAACGAATGTTTAATTCTCACGCGTTCAATAGACACCTCGCGTACAAGAACTTTCATGACTCTTTCCCTCCCGCCTTTCCCTAAAGTAGTTGCCCCGCTTACGCTGCCCGTCGTGCACACGTTTTTTAGTCGCGGCGACTTTGTCAACGAGCTTTTAGTGGCGCCGCCTCGTCTCCTGCGTCTCCGTCGCAACAGGCCATGTGCGCGCCCCGCTCCGACGCGAGACAACTTTTTGAGGAACCGTATTGTGTTGGCACAGCTCCGCTGAAAGCTAAGGTGGAAGATTATCACAGTTCTGGAAATGTGTGCGGAAGTAAAAAATGAAGACTAACGAGGGGCCCCGAGTCATTGGCGCGCTACAGATGTCTGCTTCAAGATGGCGCCAATACCTGAAGGGCGCCGACACGACACAAGAAGGCACAACGGGAGAGGCCGCGGGGGGTGCGACGAGCACTATGAGAGCGCGCGCACAGCGTGGAACGGACTCTCCCGCCGCAAAAACCGCTCTTTACTTTGCCATCCCTCTCCCCCTCTTGTCGTCAACATCGTTTACGCCAAAGAGCGCGGCTCATAATTCATACGTCGGACAGGATGATTTTAAAAAGACTACTCCTCCAGAGTGTCACGCGGATGCTGCATTGATCTCATCTCCTCTCTACCGTCTTTCCTCCTTCCTTCCTTTCCAGCTCTCCCTCGCTCCTTCATACACAATGTATAAATAGCACCAACCACCCATGCATTGTATGCCTGAAGAAGACCGGACTCCGGTCGAAACGGTGCATCAAATAAATCTTCCGTTTGTACTGTTCGGAGGAGGATCTACTTCACTTTACGTAACGCCAACGGCCACTCCTCGCCATCATGCCCGCCTATATATATATATATATATATATATATATATATATATATATATATATATATATATATATATATATATATATATATATATATATATATATATATATATATATATATATATATATGTGTGTGTGTGTGTGTGTGTGTGTGTATGTGTGTGTGTGTGTGTGTGTGTGTGCGTGCGTGTAGCGCGCTTTGTTTTGTACTTTCCATATCTTATAACCCGCTCCCCTCTGCAATGTTCTGACGATTGATGGTAACAAAAATAAATAAACATTGACAGACAAGTTGCTTCTCAGAAACCTCGCCCACGGAAATTACATGCAGAATGGGAGAAACACCTTGTATTTTATACACGTTATAGGGATAATGATGTCGTTATAACATTGGCTTCAACGTGCGAACCTAAGTAGTCACCATCATCGTTAGCCTGTCCACGCCATCTGCAGGGAAAAGGCCTCTCCCATATATCTCCAATAATGCCGATTCTGTGCTAACTGTGGCCAATGTATCTCCGCAAAATTTTTGACAGTAGCTCAATTTAAACAGCAGACGTCGGAGGTATATGGGGAGGTTGCGTCCAGACTTTGTCTAGAGGACTTATTAAGCCGCCGTGGGTGGCGGCTCTGTTCAACGAAACCCTGGATTGCGCATGCGCCAGGCGCTACCCATCGATACTGTATAACGAGCATATCATCGTTGCAATAAATATTTCATGCATTCATTAACGTGAGCAAGTATTTGTAATATTTGTAAAGTCAGACATTATCAGTACACATTTAGCTACTTATGTTGATGAGGCACGACTCCCAGAAACGATACAGCGCCATAAATAATTTTCAATACATTTTCCCATTTCTCTTCAAGTATCACATATGAGCTTAGTCGCACATGCATCATGCGTTTGCGGCTGTTCACTTTTTCCAATAGCCCGTGTAGAGCCCGTATCATACAGAATGTTGTGCGTCTCTAAAAAATTCCCTGGCATACACACACGATAACTCTAAGTTGACATGAAAAATTGTTTTGATAGTACGAAGCTCCACTACAGAAGAATGTGTAAATATAGGTAATGAGGTTTACAATGAGGTTTACAGAGAAGCTGCACTACAGAAAAATGTGTAATGATAAATAATGTGGTTTACATGGTTACAGAGATCCTGCTTCTTAAGATACAGTTAAGGAGCATATTGTTACGAGCCACACAGAGCCTTAAGCGGGTCTTTTAATGCGTATGGATGGGCCGAAGCTTCAGTCCGTGGCGATGGCGCTCAGAACTTCGTTCTCCTCTTCCCTCCTTTGCGCTTCCTCTGCTTTTCGCTCCCGTATCGCTAATAACCTAACATTTCTCCTCTCCCAGACGAAGCCCTCCGGGCGAGTCAGTCTTGCTTCCGTTCGGTGAAAGGCTTCAGACGGGCAACATGCGTCACGTCAGTCTTTGAAGAGCGTCGACCACTTGAAGTGAGGCGTGCGATCTTATAGTTGACCTCGCTTAAACGCTCAAGAATTACGTATGGTCCTGCATAGTCCGCGAGCAGCTTCTGGCACAAACCACGTTTACGCATTGGAGTCCACAACCACACGAGATCACCGGGAGAATAGGTAAGATTTCTGTGTCGTCGGTCGTAGCGACTTTTGGAGTAGTCTTGGGAGGCCAGCGTCCGTAATCGTGCAATTCGGCGGGCCTCCTCCGCACGACACAATGTTTCCGCCACAGACGAATCTTCATGGATAACAAAAGAAAACATGGTATCGAGCGTATGACGAGGTGGGCGAGCGTAGAGAAGGTAAAAAGGGCTATAGCCTGTCGTCTCGTGTTTCGCCGAGTTGAAAGCGTACGTCATGAACGGCAGTACTTCATCCCAGTTTTTGTGGTCTGAAGCGACGTACATGGACAACATGTTAATCAATGTTCGGTTAGTGCGCTCAGTCAGGCCATTTGTTTGTGGATGATACGCGGTTGAGTGTCTGAACTTAGAGGCACACAAACGAAGTAATTCTTCGACGACATCGGCTGTGAACTGGCGACCACGGTCACTTATTATCACGCGAGGCGGCCCGTGTCGGAGTATGACGGAATGCAGGAGAAAGTCGGAGACCTGGGCTGCGGTGGCGGAAGTGAGCGCTGCCGTCTCGCAGTAACGTGTCAAGTAGTCAGCACAAACTATTATCCACCGGTTTCCTCTAGGTGAACGCGGAAACGGTCCGACCAGATCAATGCCGACTTTTTCAAAAGGCGTACTAGGGGGCTCTACTGGTTGTAAGTGACCGGCTGGAGCTGAAGTGGGTCGCTTGTGACTCTGACACTGCGCGCAACTGGCTACGTAGGTTTGAATCGTTTTTCTCATTTGAGGCCAATAAAATCGATCTCTGGTGCGGCTAAGTGTCCGCGCTGTGCCAAAGTGACCAGAAGTTGGATCATCGTGCGTAGTACGCAGAACAGATGCTTGGAGAGATTGCGGAACCACCAGCAGGAAGCGAGCGCCAGTCGTGGACAGGTTCCTCTTGTAGAGGAGACCATCTCGGATGCAAAATCGGTCGTCGCTAAGATCGCCTTGCGAATCAGAGAAAAAGCTTTTCAAGCTTGGGTCTTTGCGCTGCTCGGCGGCGAACGTCAAAGCGTCGGGAAAGTCAGGCGACAGGACGGCGATAAGGTGGTCAAAGTTCTCAGCTTCAGAGTCTGTTGTACATAATGGCATCCTAGAAAGGCAATCCGCGTCAGCATGCCGACGGCCGCTCCTGTAAGAGATAGTAAAGACATACTCTTGCAGGCGCAGAGCCCATCGCGCCAGGCGACCGGATGGGTCACGAAGGTTAACCAGCCAGCACAGGGAATGGTGGTCGGTGACGATGGTGAAGGGTCGACCGTAAACATACGAGCGAAACCTCTGCACGGCAAAGACCACCGCTAAGCATTCCTGTTCAGTTACGGTATAATTTCGCTCTGGCTTGCTTAATGAACGGCTCGCGTAAGCGACGACGTGTTCTCGGTTATCTGAGCGCTGAACGAGAACGGCACCGATTCCAACTCCACTGGCGTCCGTGTGAATTTCTGTCGGAGACGAAGGATCAAAGTGGCGAAGTATTGGATGTGTGGTTAACAGGAACTTCAGTTGGCGGAATGCTGCAGCACACTCAGGGGTCCACTTGAACGGGGTGTCCTTGCGTAAGAGGCATGTCAGGGGGTGAGCTACATCCGCGAAACCGGGTATGAACCGCCGGAAGTAGGAGCATAGCCCGAGAAAGCTACGGAGCTGTTTCACTGACTTAGGCTGCTCGAACGCTTCAACGGCAGCCGTCTTCTGCGGGTCAGGTCTAATGCCGTCCTTATCAACGAGGTGTCCCAGCACCAACGTTTGGCGTTCGCCAAAATGACATTTGTTTGAGTTTAGCACGAGACCAGCGTTCTTAATGCAGTTGAGTACAATGTCCAGACGAGTGTTATGCTCTTGAAATGTACGTCCAAAAATTACTACGTCATCCAGGTAGCACATACAAATCTGCCATTTTAAACCACGCAAAACAGTGTCCATGAATCTTTCAAAGGTCGCAGGCGCATTGCACAATCCAAACGGCATGACGTTGAACTCGTATAGTCCATCAGGCGTGACGAATGCCGTTTTTTCCTTGTCGTCTGCATGCATTGGGATTTGCCAATAACCGGATCTGAGATCAACGGAGGAAAAGTAGGAAGCGGAATGCAGACAATCGATGGCGTCATCGATACGCGGCAGCGGATAGACGTCTTTTTTGGTAACCGAATTCAAGCGGCGGTAGTCAACGCAGAATCTCCACGTGCCATCTTTCTTCTTGACGAGAATAACGGGAGCGGCCCAGGGACTTGCTGAATCTTGAATTATGCCCTTTGCTAGCATCTCTTGCACCTGATCGTTGATGACCTTGCGTTCTGCTGGTGCCACTCTGTAAGGTTTCTGCCTGATGGGTTGCGCCGACGCGGTGTTGATGCGGTGACGTATTCGAGACGCAGGGATTGAAGGTGGTTTGTTGCTCGTTGAAAAATCGAATACTTTCGAGTGCTTGGCCAGAACTTGCAAGAGCGCGCAGCGTTCGCTTTGGCTGAGGGAGTTGTTAATCATCTTTAGAAGTTGCGAATCTCCGGGGTCCTGGGAAGTTACGTGTAGCTCCTCGTTTGTAGCTTCAACCAATGCGACCAGCGTCATAGGGGAGTGAGGTTTATACAAAGCAAGTTTCATGCCACTGGGTAACACTGCAGGCTCCACTGAACTGTTAATAGCCCACACACTTGAGCTCCCGTCGACTACAGACACCATGCAATGGGGTACCAAAATGTTCTTTTTGATACAAGCCGAATGAATTGGTTCAAGGGTGGCTTCGAACATAGCGGGGTCGTTACTTGAGCAACTCACTGGAATGCACACGGCAGAAAATGGGGGCACGACTGTGTCCTCGGAGACAAAGAAGTTACATTCACCACATGACGGATTCTCTAAGAGTGGAGACGGGAAAGTACCGTGTACGGAAAGATGCCCAGTTCTACAGTCAACGGTCGCTCCACACTCCCGCAAAAAATCCATGCCCAATATTACGTCATGTGTGGATCGGGCAATAACCGCGAACTCTGTTGGAAACACTTTGCCACACAAAGACACATCCACAGTGCACACGCCCAGGGGACACACGGCGTCACCACTTACACCACGGAATATTGCGCCACGGCTCAGACAAAACATCACTTTAAGTCCTAAACAGTTCTTAAAGCTAACACTCATCACAGATATTGTCGCACCTGTATCCACAAGTGCCAGGGTAGGTACACCATCAACAAGTACACGAACTTTGTTCTTCAGCATTAACACTGATGAGGGCATGTCTTCCGATAGTTCCTGGTATCCTGCGACCTCACCCCCATCGGCCGCACCAACTAGTTTTCCGGCGGCGGTGACTGCGTGCGCCGCCGAGGCGATGGAGATCGTGGAGCACGCGGAGCTGGTGGCGGCGTCAAGCTCCGATCAGATGCCGGGGAGGGATATCGGGAGCTTGTGAACATGCGTGGCGACCGTTGCGCTGAGAACTGGCGATCAAAAGGCTGCGAAGTGGAATAAGTGACGGGTGGTTCTCTCTTGTGTGACCATCGGTTGTTGCAAAATCGTGAAATGTGCCCCGGGACTCCGCAAGTGTAGCAGACAGGGAGAGATCGAGACACACGAGCCTGCTCTGGGTAACCGGTCCTCTCCGAAGGCACGGGGTGGTAGTACCTCCCTTCGCGGGTATCATAGGCAGCAGATGTTCTCTGAGGATAACGAGGCGAGCGAAATCCTCTTCCGTTGTTCGACGGTGTTGTTCGCTCCCGTTGTTCGCTCCCGTATCGCTAATAACCTAACAATATATAGGCCGCTGACTCTGCGCAGAAAACGTCGCGTTGAGTTCGGTTATTATTATTATTATTATTATTATTATTATTATTATTATTATTATTATTATTATTATTATTATTATTAAGTCACACACTCAAAGGTAAAATGTACACTAAGAACTATCCCTCTTGTTGACTGGGTCGGTAGTAAGTTTGTTTTTAGCCAGAGCACCCCAGACACACGAGTTTCTTCCGGGGCGCCCCAGGGGTGCATCCTGAGACATTTTATTTTTATACCTAATATTAACACTATGTCATATTTTATTAAGTAGAAATACGCCTTTACGCTGAAGACCGCCTTCTTCACAACAGAATTTACCCTGCCAACGACTTGTGCGATGTCAGTGCACGTTAAAGAACACCAGGTGGTCAAAATTTCGGAGCCCTTCACTATGGCGTCGCAAATAATCACCACTGGTTTTGGGACATAAAAGTACAGAAATGAATGAATGGCCTGCATCCGTATGGTTAGCACACTCGAAAATGACCATAATCTGTTAAAGCATTATGCCCGCTTCGCAATAGTGGCGCCACGTCTGTGGAAACAACGAAGCTGGGAAGCAACGACCTGCATGAATCTTAAGTTTGTGCTTGTGGTTAGCATTTCCGAAAATGAACATAAACTTTTAAACGATTTGGCCAGGTTCGCTATAGTCTTTCGAAGTACGTGGAAACAGCAAAGGTGGGTGCAACGACCTGCATGAATTTTAAGTCTGTGCGTGTGGTTAGTAGTCTAGAAATGAACACAAAGTTTTAAATCATTTGAACCTCAGTAGTGTCAAGTCTGTGGAGAACGGCGAAGCTGGGTGCTACGACCGGCATGAATATGAAGTTTGTGCGTGTTGGTAGCACTCTCGAAAACGAACATAATCTTTTAAATAATTTGACCTGCTTCACAGTAGTGGTGTCGAGTCTGTGGAAACAACAAAGTTGGGTGCAACGATCTGTATCTATCTTAAGCATGTGTGTGTGTTTAGCAGTCTCGAAAATGAACATGAACTTTGTGACCATTTGCCAGCTATCGCAATAGTGGTGCCAAGTCTGTGGAAACAGCGAAGCTGCGTGCAACGACCTGCATTAATCTTAAACTTGTGCGTGTCGTTAGCCGGTCGCTGTTGTTGTTGTTATCGTCGTTGTTATTGTTATTACTGTTATTGGTTTTAGATTTACGTGCCAGAGCGTCCACGTGACTGTGAGGCACGCTGCATAGTTGAGAGCCTCGGGATAATGTGGACAACACGGGGTTATGTAACTTCCACCTAAATTGAGGCATGCGAACGTGTATGTATTGAATACCCATATTTAAAGGTGTACTGCCACTGAACATGCATTTTTACTTTATTCCAAATATATGAGCTTTGACTAAATGAAAATACCGTACCGTTTTATATAGACAGCCTAAAAAAGATATATTTTGTTTAGACCACTTTATTTCAGGATCATTATCTGTTCTTGAGACAGTCGCATTTCCCTGCACTATTCAAATTCAGTCTGAAAGAACCTTTGGCTTGTTATGCTCGTCACAATAGTGCCTCCAGAAGTACCAGCTTCCAACAAAGTTGGTGCAGTTGTTATAAAAGGCATTTCGACACAATGTATGGTTGCTGCTCGTGAGATTTCGCTGTGCCTCCCAAAATAAACAAGTTGAATTTTCTGAAAAATAAGCAAATAGAATCACCTGAGGTATTGTTTATAAATGGGTCGTACAACACACGTGCAAAAATATTTAAAACAGAAGTTCGAGAACCAAAAGTTTGGCGCATTGCTCCCCAGTGTCAATACAAAGACGCATGACACGCACACCCATATACGCGTGTGTATTGATAAATTTTGATGTGTCTCTGCACAAGTAGGTATATTCCCTGACAATTGCACGATTATATTAATGTCTCTTGTGGATACTAATAATGGCAATAAAAATGATTTTCATTGAATGTAGGCGTACAAGTGTTGATTATATTTTGGACGTACCGATAAACCACAACGGGGCAACCGTTCTCAAGATTGAGCAGCAATTGCACAGTACCAATACAACGTCAACGATTTTCACACACAAACTACATCAAACCTCTTGACAAGGTTCCGCTCGTGAAGAGCAGTGGATACAAGAATAAAAATAAAATCACCATAATCAATATAAGAAGTACCTGACCATGTTTCAAAACCTCTCTTAAGCATGGACTTTATTGCAGCATGGTCCGATGGTAGAAGGTGAGTGTGAGTTACTGTGTAGTGGGTATACTGTAAGCAATAATGGCGTCAGTGGTTCTTCTAAACTAATCCGACGTCTTTCTATAGCGAATAAAGCGACGACAAAGCAATCAAGACACTCCTGTCACCCGTGGGTACTGAAGGAGGTTGACGACTGATATGATCTTGTAACTACAGGATGTAGCCGCTAGAGATTTTCTTAAGTCCAGTGGCTCCGTTGAACGGCCTGACTGTCTAAGGCGTAGAAGACTAGAGCAGAATCTCCATACTCACCGCAAAGGAATTCCTTGACCCCTATCTGTGCTGTAACCTCCAAACCCCGCCATTTTGCCACCGTCCTCTACCTCTCACACAGGAGGGAAGCATGCGTGTACTATCCCATGCTTGCTTCTCGATTCAATAAGCCATCAAGTAAAAGGTACAAGAAGGTAATGCAAGCGCAATAACTCACCGCCAAGTGGTAAACTTAAAACAGTACATGTAGGCTGGGCTTCCACAAGGTAGTAATCAGCAGTCATGTTGAAAGGTGTTCTTTCATCTGCAAGCAAACGCCACATGCAAGATGAGTAATATAGAAACATGCTATCGCCAATAACTCACTATTAGCACTGAGTGAATTTCAGTAAAAGCAATACTATGTAGCGTAAATCAGTATCAAAATGGCAACGAACCATTTGGGCCTACTTCATTAGCGCTATGGGAAACCATGAGGTAAGACAGACAACACTAGCCTGTTTAGGTGCTGAAATTATGTTCTCAAGGGCAGGTTGCTTTGCACCTGTTGTCAAGTAAGCCGACGCGGGCGCCAGGCTAAACAGCGCGACGCTGAGGGATACAGCGGTGCCGGTATAAAATATAAAAAAAGGGAATATCTCTTTGCGAGTGTTCACTAACATGACGTTTACGATTACCTTGCAAGCAGATGTAACGTAGCCTAAGAAGACTACTACCGACACTTCTGAGCAGTTCGAAACCCGTTCTGAGGTACCCGAACCAGTGCTTATGGAGCGAGAACAGTCATCCTAACTTTCTAAGTTTAGCAAATTTTGTGAACATTGACAGTGACATGGGGTTGCTATTTGACAGTGACATGGGGAAAGTGTCCGTTCCGCTATGGAATGACGTACAGAAATTGTATCAGTCTATCACGCTGATGAGTCCCCATCTTGGCTAAAATACAGCAAAAATTCTGTTGATAACACGTTCGACAGCAGAAGTGGGCACACTGCACCTCTGATAATATGCGTTTCTTTGGTCCTAGCAAAGCTCACGCAGTGACCGTGGTTGGGTCGCCTCACAGAATGGCACAATGAGAGGTGTCATTGCAGAGCTCTCAAGTGAGGCACGACACAGATTTAACCACCTCTTGATACTACTGCCATCGGCAACATGTCTGGATTAGTGGGCATTGACGGCAATATCAGAAGACGGGAGCTCATAACGACTGCTCGGCCGCTTCCCTGAGATGACTGTGTGCCCAGAGGAGTGGCAGTCTAACTGCAGTAGCGTGCGAACCGCACTTGTGAGAGCGGTGAAAGGCGAAACACTGCTACCGTTTTTTTAGAATCGCTGGTCGACAATTAACCATGGAATTTTTGCCTAATTGCTGTATTTCTTTCATTTATCTCAGTAGCGCAAACTGGGACGTAATAACAAGGGGCAGCTCCAAAACGCCCCTTCCGCTGTGCCTGCCTGTTACCTGTGCGACGCTTTTAAAAGAGCATTTTAGAGGAGCTAATCCCACAGACACCAAGAGAACTGTAGGGAAACCGGAACTCCAAGTCTGAGGGTCAGAGCTACCACCAATGCTGTGCACACACGACCTGGTCAGAAAGGAGTTGAGGCACTGTTTCTCCAGCGTTATGCAGAGGAGTCGAATAATCAAACCTTCGAAGGCGGCATACGTTGCAAGAAAATGCGCTTATCAAAGATAAATACAATGGTAAATTTAAGAACTGCAGTGTGCCGTTGTCAGGAGGTCCCATCGTGAGAGATAGAGACAGCGGACTTTGTTAAAACTATGGAATAATTGCTCAGATGCTGCAGTGGTATTGGCGTTAAGTGGAAGAGATAAAATGACATGAAACTAACAAATATGCGGTATATGCACATTTACACTGTACACCTAAAAACTAATAGTCAAGAAGGCCAAACAGGAACGAAGATGAAAAGTACAATATATTATTACCTAAATTACATAAAGGTAATTCTCGGAAGGTAGAAATGTGCAATAAAGCTCTGCCATAGTATATACTGTAGCGTCAGAGAGATCGCAGCAGATGGTCCCTTTTACGGGAAATATATGAGGGCGTATGTCGCGTGTTGATAGCCAAATATAGCCTGGCATTGCGAACAACATGTTGCTAAATACTTCGAATTCAAGCCACACAACGCTACTGAATTCTGCTGCTAAGCTGCTGAATGATACTACCGGTGGTGACAGCAACATGGCACATGCTTTTGTGCCAGCATTACGTAAGATGCTACGTGAATAGCTCACTAAAAAAAAAAAACACAAACCTCTCGCATCTTATTGGAATAAGCTCATCCTATGTCAACTTCTCATCATATTATGATTCCTACAATTGGTGTCGAAGAATAGAAGCGCAGTTCTTGCTCACCACTAAGGCCGCTGCACAACCCCTTTTCAGAGACGAAGTAGGAGCTACCCCATTCAGCCATGCCCCACATACGAGAAGCCCACTGTAGACGCAGATGTGCCGAAGCCTAGTGGCGCTACTTTTTAGGGTACAAGGCAGAGAGCTAACGTGCTGTATATCCCTGTAGGGGCACTATCATTGGTAGAGATAGACATTTGGATACGAACAACCGTCAACAGATTCTCGCGGTGACAGCGGTCGAAAAACAATGCCTGGTTCGCGTATACCAGAAGTACCGCTCGATCGAACAATTGGTACTGCAGCTCACTCACTTAAGGCGGTATCTTGACGTCATCAAGGCGGTTCCGGTCATAATCGCCACCGCTGCTGAACTACGAGGTGCAAAGTATGGATGTGCCCTCCACATATCCGCCTGTACAGATGGTTCACCATCGTGCAATAATTTCTGTTCTGGGTTCGTCTGTCAATGACAACATTGTGGTCAAAGTTATATTTTTATGACAGCAGTGTATAAACTTTCACGACATATGCGGCGAACACTTATACCCCTGTTGCACGGGCGCTCGCAAACACGCTTAGCGTAACCGCGGTTAACAATTTCAACCGTAGTTAACGCCAACCGTAGTCCACTGGAGTTACACGGGCTATCGTGTTCGCGGTTGACAGAAGCTCCGCCCACATCCAGTACATCGGCATAAACACACTCGCAAGACTTCGTATCATCGACCTTATAGGCACGAGAGAAGCAACTTTGCGCAACCTTGCATCGTTCTGCGAGGACGTTGTTGATAAAACTACGCCTTTACGAGCGACAAACGTGTAACAACAATCCACCGTGACCGCGGAATGCCCGGCGCTAACAACTCCGAGCGTTAGGCCTAGCCAAGACTGCGGCGGTGCCGTTCGCGATCAAGCGCGACTTGCGCTCGTTACAGAGCGCTTGTTTTTAGCACCACGATTAACATTAGTACTCATATATCATGCGTGAACATGTTCGATTACTTTTACATGCGTGTCGATGTGAAGAGGAAGGTCTGAAAGGAAGCGAGTCGGTTCGGCGAAACGACCGGTGCCGCTGCAGTGTTTACATCTCGCATCGAGGCATGCGATCTGTCGAGCAGTGTGGAAGTGGCCAATGCGTTGCAGAAATGGCAAGCTTTAGAAGCAACTTTGCCCAATTATAATTTATTTTGTGTCATAAGCAAATCGGAGTCAATATTTTAAATGCTGTTGCGAGCGGTGATATAGCAAAAGCCTCGGTAGCCTTGACCCGAGCGGTACGAGCGTGCGAAACCAACCGCGGTGTGCTGAAGAAGCGTGCGCGCGCGCCTTTAGCCACTTGGGTGCACTGAGGTAATATTATCGTCCAAGAACTGTATTACTGCTTCTTATATGCCGCAACGGGTAGACGGCCACTTTTGGGAAGATATCTGCGAAGCACCGCTGAACTCGGAAGCGCTATCGTCCGCCATTTCGTCCGTTCCCGAACGTCGGTTTACGCTTAACCGAGCTTGGCAAGCTCGGTTGACGGCCAACCGCGGTTAGCAGCCTAACCGCCGTTTCGCGCGCCGTGTAACTGCGCTAACCGCGTTTAACGATAACCGCGGTTACTCTAAGCGTGGTTAAGGGCGCTCGTGTAAAAGGGGTATTAATCAGCGGAGCATTTGTTCGTTAAAGTGTCTTGTTAGAAAGCATAGTGTTCCCCACTTGGCACTGGCTATATAGCGCTACAGAAACAATTTTATCTGTAGTATGTGCTTACCCTGAATGTGTGGCACTTCTGTGGGCCATAAAACCAGCAAACTTTTAAGTTCGTACCAGCCGACACTCGCTTCTAGCGCGCTAATTCTTGCAGGTCAACCGACAGTGACGATATGAAACATCAGTTCGGTTTCCATAATTCCCTCCCTTTGGAACCATCGCTTTTTCGTGTCTTATATTTCGTCTGTCATCGCTTCTGCGTTCAATGAGCTAACCATGACGAGTTACTAGGTAGTTTTGGGTGTCTATGAACTGCCGCTCCCAGCACGCAAGAGCCGCTTATGTCTCTGGGAACGTGGCTCGGCATGTCGGGTAATGGCCGCATGATTTCCGTGTGCGCTGTTAAGCACAAAGAAAGTGCACAACGTTGCCCAATTTGCAAATACGGTTTCTCCTGCCAAACTCAGATACTAAGTGTGGCAAGTACTACCTTCCATAATTATTTGCAGTTTAGACCACATGCAAGAGCGCTTCCATAAGCACAAAATGCGACACCTTGATAAATAAGCGTCGAGGTGCCACTAGCGGCCAGCCATGCCTCCGTACTACTTTCATAATCCCGTGGGACTACTTCTACGCTTTTCTAGCAACTAATACCCCTGCTAGGAATGGTTATGCGGGCTTCAATGAGTGGCCTCCTGGTCCTAGTCTGTATATATTAAGGTAATGGAAACGAGAAAAGATTTGTGATGGCATCTGAATTGCACAACAGGTCTTTTTACAAGTAAATTTGCCCCAAAACTTCAAAAGCCACTGATGAAGCACTAACAGTGTTTTTTTTTTTCGTGTAGCATGCTCAGAAATACCAGATTAGACTGTCAAGCTCATTGACGTATTGCGAGTGTTGGAACGACGCCAAAGGAGTGCCATTCAGTTGCCGCTTAGGTTATGTCCCCTGCACCGTGCTCAGAGTAAGAAAAAAAATAAAAAAGACTGACACTAGTCCCTCTATGGTGGAGTTTCCCCAGAGTCACCTTTCTTAAAGTTGTGTAAAACTAAAAACCAAATCAATATTGTCAGTATTGTTTGGTTGTCGCATTAGCGATCTTACCGTCAGGCTTCAGAAGTACCATCGGAACCATTTTCACGGTGCCCACAGACCAGTGGATGAAGCTGAAAGAGAAATTTTGAATAATTTAGATGTGATGGTGTTGCAAATAGATTTTTGCTGAGAAATGCTGTGCGTTAAAGGCACAAACCGAGGCCGAATGATTATATATATATATATATATATATATAAAGCAGTCATGGTGGTGAATAGGCCGGAGGCGTCAAGACAGAGATGAGTAGTAGACCCTCGGAATTGCCAACAAAAATGCGGAAAGCGTTTATTCAATGTTTCAGCCGGAGACCCGCTGAAACGTTGAATAAACGCTTTCCGCATTTTTGTTGGCAATTCCGAGGGTCTACTACTCATCTATACACATTATATATATATATATATATATATACATATATATATATATATATATATATACGCCATGGCAGCGCCACTCACGGCCATGGCTAGGAGTGGCCCTGCCTAACACTTCCAGAATTACATGTGCATAAATACCTAATACAGTGGACGGGGCGACGACCGCCGTCGTAGCTTAGCGGTAGAGCATCGGACGCGTTATCCGAAGGTCGTGGATTCGGTTCCCGTCGAAGGCAGGTTTGTATTTTCGTGAACTTTAGTTCCTTAATTCTTACTCAAATTGTGTTATAAAAGGACATACTGGCGTGTAGATATTGTTAGCATGTCTAGAGGAAGGTCGGGCTCCAACCGAAACGTTGATGCAATAAACTGTCGTTCTGTAAGAGGCACCTATTCAACCCAGTGCGCAAGCTACTTTTGCACGCACACACACACACACACACACTATATATATATATATATATATATATATATATATATATATATATATATATATATATATATATATATATATATATATATATATATATATATATATATACAGCAGTCATGGTGGAGAATAGGCCGAAGGCATGAAGATAGAGATGAGTGGAGACCCTCGGAATCGGCAACAAAAATAGGGAAAGCGTTTATTCAACGTTCGCCGGTCCCCGGTTGAAAGGTTGAATAAACGCTTTCGCCATGTTTCTTGCGAATTCCGAGGATCTATTACTCATCTACACAAACACACACACACATTATATATATATATATATACACCCACTCCAAGGATTCCCAGGATTCCATACACATAAGTACACAATAAAGTGGACGGATGGACGAGCGCTTTCGCAGCTCAGAGGTAGAGCATCGCACTCGATATCCGAAGGTCGTGGGTTCGGTTCCCACCGAAGGCAGGTTTGTCTTTTCGTCCACTTTAATTCCTTTCTACTTACCCCAAAAATTACGATATTATAATTACGAATTGGAATAAGTTCCCCGATGCTTTCCTAGGCTTCAATGTTTGTTGTTTCACTAAGTTGTTTCTAAAAAATAAAAAAACGAGCCCTTGACACCCTTCCCTTTCGTTTATATATATATATATATATATATATATATATATATATATATATATATATATATATATATATATATATAATCGTTCTCTAAAGGGTTCATCGTCAATACAGTCATAAACTGCGGCAACCCAAGCTAGTGTTGCATATGTCTGACAGCACACGCGAACATGCCAATATCGCCTAAGAGATGCCTTAACATAAAGCCAAGCATTTTTCGTGCTATCGCTGAGAGTGAAACTGTAGCGCCGCTCGAATGCTGAACCCAGCCAAGAATTTGCCCGGGTGTCCACTAATGACCCACGCATTGCACGCATTCTACGTCCTCATCTGCTATCTTCCCTGTATGTCAGGAATTCCCACAATCTCTGGCATAGAACGCAAGCCACGGCTGATGTACACCGCCGACCCTACCAAAATAAACTGCCCAAGCAGACGCTGGGCAATAGGAAAACAACGCGAACACCATAACACCGTTGCCTGGTATACACTCCAGAGAAATCAGAGGTACATCATTATCGAGGAGTTGCAGCACAGAATTAAGCCCGGGAACGTGTCAGAGTCTTGTGGTTACTGAAATCAGCTCTATCACCAAAATGAGCTATAAATATTGTTTCTCCAGAAGAGCGGCCTACTGTGCGCAACAGCACCATCCAAACCTACTGTTAAGAACGGAAGGATTTAGAAAGCCATGCCTCTTTACATTTGCAAGCACGAGTAACTAAAGAGCACCTCAAATAAGAACCTGAACACGAGTCCCATGTGCTATTCTCGAAATACCTACATTTCAGCAGTTCACTCCTCACTACACGCAATGTAGCCTGCTTGATGAGCTTGCATGAAAGGGCAGAAGATGCCCTACACCGCAAACGTGGGAGGCCGCGCTCCAGAGCAGGAATGTGGACATGTCACCCCCTCTGCTCATGACAAGCGTCTGGATTAATAACACAGGCATAAATTAACGGCTCCCCTTTCATTGTTTACAAAGTAGATTAAGCAGCACAACCAGCACCCGGCAAGAAATGGTGCATGGTCACTATACTGAGAACTGCTCTGCGATTACTTCAAAAATAATGCCACCGGAATTTCTGCAGCGGGCGCGAGCTAGCATGGACATATTCCGGTGGCAATATTTTTCCGGACATATTCCGGTGGCAACAGGTACAGCATGCTCAGCGAATCCCGCTTTCCAACCGCGTTACCCCGCTCCTCCGCCAGTATGTCAGGTGACACACAAGAGACTATAACAGCAGAGACCGCACCGTCAGGTGGACAGGCACTTCTAGCTAAGCAAGATGGCTCCGACTGGGTCCCGCGCTGAGCATAAAGCAACTTCGTCCTTTCCTTGCTTTGTTGTCGATGCCAGCTCGCGCCCGCCGCACATATTTCGGTGGAAATATTTTACTTCCACTTTTATTGGACCTCTGAGAAGCAACGATTGATCTTCTGTTTATGTATTTTGAATAAGTACAGAACATAGCGCCAAGTGTAAAAGTTACACTTTCCAGTGGAGTCCATGGAAGAGTACTGACAACTTACATGCTGGTGTTTTTCTGAAAAGAGAAAGGGTGGTTTCATTTTACAAGTGTTGGTAATAATGTATTTTTCATAGTTAACAGACTTTTCCAGTAAATTGGAAGCACGTGGCTTCGACCGAATATCATGGCATTAATAACGGTTGAAAGCAATCGCATAACTGCATTCCTCACGTTACAACATCGCATGTGTCACCTTGCTACGTGTGCAGCATATGCAACGTGTGCAGCTTAACCTCGCAGCAAGACTACGTAGCTGAAGATGAGAAGCAGAACTAATGCATTACGCCTCAAAACTAACTTTGTCTTTTCCAGAGCATCAAGAGAACACTTTGTTCATGCTGAAGAAGTGTTACGTTCTTCGGAGTAAAGTAACCTGTGCAGTTTGTAGGTAATATTCGTTCTTTAATTACGATTCCTATGCACGCTGCCTTTTGAAGGGATGCTTAATTATTCCACGCAACTTCATTCGAGCGCTAGGGAATAAAGGAACACTCTTTGAGCGGTATCAGGTATTCGATTAACGTTGCAGACATCATTGCAAACGAAGTGGTTTTCCCCTCATATACGTGTTTCATCTGAGGGCTCCTTTAATTTATCCGATTCCGTAAGTACCTTGACGAGACCGTTGTTTAATACTAACCTCTTCGCCGAGAGTGTAATAGGTTATCCTGTGGCGAAATCCCGGTGGAGAATGGCCGGCTTCTTGAGAAGACCAACAGATACGTCTATTTCCTGTTACTATCCCATTGACTGCAGTGGTTAGGACTAAGGGGCCAGTTCCGTTGAACAACTGCAGAAAGACATGTTGTAATAAAGCATTCTATGGAAGGCAGAATGCGTTTTTTCACAAAGTGAAATCATTCGCAAAATGTCTGCATGAGCGGCACGTAGTAATGGACCATGTTAATTTCTTTCACTGCAATATTTTGCATGGTGCGACAAGGATTCTTGTTTTACACTATAAAGGGGCGATACTCGGCGCTATTCATCTGTTTTGATCGTACGGCAATGTACCGCTTTATTCGCTTACCCTTGTAAGGAATATAACGCCAGACAGTGGCTCTCCAGGCTGAGATCTTCTCTTTTCCTTTCTTGAACACTAAGTTCAGCTTTCTCTTCCACTGAAAGGCGCTATGTCAATGTTCATATGTATCGGGCCGCCGATTTACTACTTGAGGTCAAAAGATTT
>CM023490.1:46713525-46883611 GCA_013339685.2 Hyalomma asiaticum
GCATCCTGTTGCTGCATTCCACAGTTGGGTTGGTCTCTAATTTTCGGTAATGTGCATTGTAAGTGAGCTGGTTGATTGCCTCGTTCTTGTACTTTTTTTCTATTGACCATATTAATATGCTACCACCCTTGTGCGCTCGTTTTATTATGACGTCGTTTTTGTCCGGGAGTTTTTTCAGAGAACGATGTTTTTCGCGAGATAGGTTACTTGGCTTGGGACACTGTCTCGTTGTATTCAGGATGTCGCTTGTGACTAGTTGTATGTACTCATCTTGTTCTTGGCATTGCTCAAAATCTCGTGCCCACGTGCTTGGCTGTCGCAACCCGTCAGTATTAGTGTCTCCTGCCTCTACCAAAAAAGAATTATTTGATTGGTCCGCAGAAGCCTTGAAAACTCCCTTATATTGTTGTGTAGCTCGAATTCGTTAACCGCATTTTTTGTCGGGAAGAATGTTGCACCTTGTTCTAGAAGACTCATTTCAACTGTATTTACGATCCGTGATATATCTACCGCCTTGTCAGTGTGTTCTCGGCACTGCACGCAGGGAGAGACTGTTTCTATTGTGCTTATAAAATTATTGAGGACGCACTTGGTTGCGTTAGTGCTCTTGCGCTATTGTATCGCTATTATTTCCTCTTCCTTCCATACGAGAAATTTTGCAAGTTCTTTCATTTCTTCACCAGTTATTTTAATGCCATTCGCTTGGTCGGTTATTATAATAAGCTGATTGAGGCAATGTTCTTTTAATCAGTCAATCAAAAGGAAATTTATTACACAATATTATCAAAAAATCATACAAAGGTATTTGATCTCTTAGCCTTAAGCGGCTAGTGATGACTCCACTACAACAAATGCTGTAATAACTAGCAGTCTAATGGAAGAAATAAAGGAAGCATCACACATAATAAGCCTATTACATATATAATACTTAATAAGATATCTATTGTATAAAACAAGATATGTAAGACATATTAAGGCATATTACATACATAATAAGATATCTATTTGCGACACGAAAGCATTTTCTGAGACACCATTCCGTTTTTTCTAGAGAATAGGAGGAAGTACACCATGCGCACATTTGATCTTAATACTTAAACCTTTCGAAATCTTATTTTTTTTTGCTGTAGTTAAATTATTTAGCTCAGTGCAATCTGTAGTTTGTTTGCCGCTGAGTTTACGTGGTTACAGTAAAGAAGACATGCAAGATGTGCGACCTCCAAGCACATTCAAAATGATCTTAAAGGTGAAAACGTGGAAGGTGACTATGTACCTCACATAAAATCATTTTCACTCGCACTAGTTCAAACGTTACTTCCGTGTTGGAATATTCACTCTGTCACAAGAAATACAATGGCCAAACTGGTCAAAAAATTAATGTTAGATTAAACTGACACCACGAGGTCACCCCGAATAAAGTGCCGAGGAGAGTGGCACTACATTTTAATATAGCAGGTCATAATTTTGACGAACTCAAACTCTTCGTACTTCAGGCAAACTTCCGCTTGCCGAAGGACACAAGGACAGAATACACAAGGAATCGTATTTCATCTGCAAGTTTAATGCCCTCTAGCCTACAGGCATGAACCTTTCAAAGCGAACCCTTGAGTCCATTAGATACGGTGGGCGATTAACAAAGACATTGAAAGGTTAATGTATTTAGCCGGCACAAGCTAACAATATCTCTTCCTGAAAGTCTACTTCCAGGTGTGGATTCCCTATCCACTTCGACGAGAACAACGGCGTGAAACAGCGCAGACACTTTTTCAGCAACAAGCTTTTGGTGAAATGCCCTGCGTGTGCGGCGAGGTAGTGGGGGGGGGAGACAGGATACATGTGATGGGTGCAACGCCTCCACTTAGCCAATGTGTTCCTTTCTTCGTCCTACTTTTTAACCCTGCGCACACGGCGTATTTCCTAGATATGTACCACGAGCAGATTCATTGGAAGGTTTCGTTCTTTCGAGCTATGTTAGTCACGCTAACGCCTGCCGCCCAAATTCCCCTGCTCCCTCATCACCCCACGCTTTCTTGCTGGTGTTGTTCGCATGTGCAGCTCTTCTCCTCCTCTCTTTCTGTGGAGGGGCGAGAGCGTGCAATTGCGTGCAGAAACGAAGGCTTGAGAAGGCAGTCGCCGTCCTGACGAAGACAAGTCCATTTGTGGAGACGTTGGCTCCTGCGACATTCCCCGTTCTACATCGCTTTTAGCGATCTGTTCGATTCAAGCGTTTATCTTCCCCTGAGCCACTCTTCTAGTTTGGATCTATACCGCATCATGTTACTTTAAGGGCACAGTCATTTTTCTAGTACACCAAAGAATGCATGTGTTAGTAATTGAAGTTCTAACCACGTTTATCCCGCTGTGAATCTTTCGACAGCATCTCCAAAAAATGAGGACCAATGCAAAGTGCACAATAAGGCTAAAGCAGGCTCGACCTGTAACCAAGAACACCAATATGCCCAAAGGATATAGCTGCTCTATTCAGAGTTAATGACCGCGCCGTAATTAAAAATGGATGTTATTGAGTATAACATTTTTGCATATTTTTCTATCCTCAGCTGGAAGCTCCCTGGTAGCGTTTTCTTTACTGTGCGAATAACAAATAAGCTTGAGCACCATTGATTGTCCGGTCTGACGCTGCACAGTTCAAGTGTTATGCATTATGCGGCGGGAAAGATATGCACACTTCAGGGTTTTTCCGATCGCCTTCATGTCCCTTATACTATACAGTCAGCGAGGAGATTGCCTTCGGCGAATTGTTTGTCATTCCACCAAGTGTGACGAATAAGACGAACCTCTTTGTCCAAAGTGCATGAGTAGGTATATGCGCAACGGGGGCTAACCAGGAAACTGACTGCACTGTGGGCACTAAATAGTAACTCATGTTACAACATAACGTCGGCAGTCGCGTTAGTGTACAGCGCTGAAGGTAAATGCAGGCTGCGCTGACGTTCCTACAAAATGGAGCAAAGAAGGACGGAAGCATGTCGAGCGCTAATGAAAACATGTATCATTTACTAAATGGCTTCCCACACACTACAAGCGCAACTGCCGTCACACAACAACCCTCGTCACAACTGCTGGTGTATCGTGGTTATTACTATATTTACCGCGTAGGAGGAGCCGCCGTAGCCTAGCGGTAGCCTGTTTGCACCGCGGGGGCTGTAGTTCGCTACCCGCTTACCGCTTCCCTTGATAGGTTGGATGCGGATTCTTGGGTATGTGTCTTTGTTATGTCTATATTTAAGTCTCATGCCGCGACAAATGGTATGCCTTAGATATTTTGAAGAGTGTTCTAATGACACGTTCATTGTATATTTTAATGTTGGCCCGTCACTGCAGGGGCTTTACAAAATTCAAACTTCTGTAGCGCAGACCCGATTACCACCGGCCCAGCATATCAGCGACACGTGATTTCAGTATCGCTAATCGTGACGCACACGACTAGCATATCATGTTAGTAAAGTTCAATCGCTCATGCTCGTCATACATTCCTGCCCTATGAGTCAAATTTTGGCTCTTATAGGGTGAACGAGACGGCTAGTGGAGCGTCAATGCGTAGGTGGCTAGACCAGATAGATAGATAGATAGATAGATAGATAGATAGATAGATAGATAGATAGATAGATAGATAGATAGATAGATAGATAGATAGATAGATAGATAGATAGATAGATAGACCCGAAGTTCCTGAAGTCCGCCAAGGAATGCTGCGCATTTAAAAGAAACTTGAAAGAAACTTCGGATTTAAAAGTGTTTTACTTAGCGGCAAGGGGGAGGGGGATATCTCACGTGTTACCTCTCGCTCCAAGCATATGCCTGAGGCCCCGAAGACACAAAAGAGGCTTCACCTCCAGCCGATAGGCCAATGCCAGCAGTAAGCAGAATTTCCAGCAGGTAACATAGCAGCATCTCTGAGCTGCCTTCGGCCGACGCAGTCCGTTTACACATCGCTCAGGAGATAGCGACCGTTCTCCCGCCGCTTGTGCCGAGGGCAGGCGTTGCCGGCGGTACCACGACTGCATATCAGCGCGTTTGTCTTAATGTCATCCGAAGAGATTGGGCAGCTGCGGTGAGGCGTTATTGTTGCACGGAACCAAGAGCGCGTCGGCGCACCTTAGCAGGCAGGAAAAAGGTTCAGCTGCGCGTCAGGCGCGCTGCAGCTAACAGCTGGGTACGATTCCGCAGTTTGTTGGCGCAATCGCACGAGCTGTCATCGCAGGGATTTCTTCGCCCATACGGCGAACCCTGATTTTTCTTTTCTTTTCATCGGCAACCAATCTGAGGTAATGCGGGATCAATGCCTGTGCACAGCCGTCGTCTCCATAGAGTTAATATACTGACTCTAGAGGCAAAGCTCCCCATAGGGCCCGTGCATGCCGTGCATGTGAGGAGGGGTCCCCCGTGGTCGACGCCATCTTGCAACGCTCACGCTATCATTGGGGATAGTAGCGGTATTAATCTGGCAACAAAGTACGAAAACACATAGCCTCCGAAATGATGTATAGGCGCGCCAATCTCAAAGGCTATGCGGAGGAAATCAGCGTCGATAGATGGCAGCAGCTATCCTGTTTATGATCAAAGCATCAGATCTGTTAAATCAAGGCCCTCAAGGAACACGTTTCGTTATCCCCGGCGATGGAACCTTAGAATGTGGAACGGCGGCCGTCCGCGAAGCTGGAAAGCTCAGTCTCAGCAAGAAACCGAGAGACTACACGCGGTGTTGTCAGTGCGATCTTGTCGATTATCGCCGTGTCCGAGCTGTCCGTGCGCGGTATTCAACTTGCGTACAGAGAACACCTGTATAACCGCACGTAATGGTTAAGCATGGTTTATTCTTTCGGGTGCAGAAAGCTCTTTCCACGCACAACCTACCAGTTTGAGTTTCTTTGGCTCTACATGGCGGCTGAGGCGGGCTAAGGCACGATCGAAAAGCCCAGCTGCCAAGCCGGTGGCCTCGAACAACACCGCATCAACACGATCGTCGTTACCCCGCCACGGTCACAAAGGGAGGGGCCGGTCGTAACAGTAACAACGTAACCGCACGAATGTACCATCGCGTCAACCGATGTCACCGCGCGATCACATATGCCAATCAGACACCCAAAATGAGGGAGCACCCGAGAACAGAAATAAAGAGATCCGAAACCACGCTTTAATGAGCGAATACGTGCATTGTGAATTATGTTAATTACATTTTTAGGAAGCGTTTTCAGTATGCTTAATATCCACACTTAATGTTAGCAAGATTATTCGTTTTTTAAGGAATCAGCATAAGACGACCCACACGTGTTTTTAGCACTTTGAGCAATACTTAGGCTGGCCACATTGACACAATTGCAACAGGGCGGCGTGTGGGAGGGACCCCCCTCCGCGGCCCAGATTTGCCTCTAGAGTCAGTATATTAACTCTATGGTCGTCCTCTGGATGGGAGGGAACGGAAGCCCCACCCGCGTACTTATATTAAGCTTGCACGTTAAATTAGCCAAGGTGGATAAAAACCCTACAGATCCCACGCACTGTGGGAATCGCTTTAAGGCGAAGAATACAGTGAGGAAATCGCCTACGACAAATTGTTCGGCATTAAGCCAACTGTTTCCAAGAGTATCTAACTCTTTATGGAGAACACATCACTCGGAGTATGGTTAATGTGGGCTAACCACGAACGTAGGCAGCATCATGACGACTGAGTAGTAGCCCATGGTGCGACGCAGTGTTGGCGCTAACTTTTGTCAACAGCACATACGCCTCTTTTGGGAAGGTAAAATGCGCTCTACGGTGTGCTAATGTACTTATCATAAATATCCTTCGTTGAAACTTTCCTGTAATATCTAAGGACTGATTGCTATGGTTTTACGTTCAAAAAACCACGATACGAATATCGGAGACGCCGTAGGGGAGGGCTCCGGATATTACGAACAGCTGAGTTTCTTTAACCTGCACTCACGTCGGACAGTATACGGGCCTGAGCATTTCGCCTCCACTGAAATGCAGCTGTCGCAACCGGGATTCAATACCGCGACCCTCCGATCAGCGGCCGAGTGCCATAGCCACTAGACAGCCGTGGCGGGTTCACGGTATCTAGCAGTTGGACAGAAACTGGCCGCACGTATGCGTGCTTTGCTGCAAATACCGTCGAAAGACGAAAGACTTCTGCCGACCGTACTATGCTGCGTGAGATATGGATGCCATCTGGCGGCGCCGTCGGGGAACATAAGCTTGTCCAGAACGCCTGGCAAACTGCCAGGTGGCAACACCAAATCGTCGGTAGAGGCCTTTTTTCGGGCATAGCGTCAGATTTTTAGCAGAGGCTTACAAACACTAGGGTCTTTAGAATGACGTATCTAAGTATTTTCTAGTCGAGGAACACACCACCTAATACGTATTCATGTTGCGCTTTAGATATGTGTAATATTTGTTTTTTGATCGACAGTGCTCACAAGCATGAACGCAGCTGCCAGTCCAAGATTGCTGGGTGTTAGGCGAGTGGTTAAACTTTGACCGGGCGGCTGAATGATGTGACACACAGACAAACAGAAAGACAGACCAAAATTGCAGCGTTCAAGTATCCCAATAAAGACTATCGTGTTTAATACCATGCCAAGAGATAGAAGAACAATAGCGTTCGTCTAACAACATGCATTGTGTATTATTTTGGTATGATAGCGCCTAACGCATTTTAGGAGTGCTGTTAACGGTATTGGGGCATCATCATCACAAACACTGCTGGCAAAGCTTTGTTTACAACGTATATAAACCGTGTAGGATAAGTCGCCGTGCCACGGTGGTAGCACGCTAGCTTGACACATAGGGGACCCGGTTCGATACCCACCGAGTCCTCCACCAAGGGGCGTGCTTTGTAATCATAGGTTGTTATGGTGCTTAAATCCCCATCGAATGCTGCTGTTCTGAAGTGTTTTAGGAGCTTCCTCCTTATGCTCAGGACTTGCCCATCGTCGGCGTAGCCGCTAGTTCTCATTGCTCCCGGTAGAGGCACAGCTGTGCTCTGATTTCAAGAGCGCTCACTAGATGGCATGCAAACTCTCGGCGCGCGCGCTAGTTAGATAGGTGAGCGCTAGAGGGCCGCTCCTATATATAGCGAGCATTTTTGGCGCGCTTCCTTTCGCTTCGCTGGGAGCTCACTCAGTGCACTTCGCTACAGCTAGTCGTCATGAACACCGAAAAGGCCACCGGTGATTGCTTGCAAGGCAACAGCAGCGCGAGCTCGCCGCCAAGATCTTGCGGTGAGAGGCCGAGGCGAAGAGAGCTCGTCGAGAGGCGGACCCCGAGTTGAAAGCCCGCGAAGCCGTGGATATGGTGGATGTAAATTAATAAACACTGTGTACATAATATGCATATAGCTTTAACAACGTGTCAGGATTTTATATGATAGTAGAGGACTTCTACGGAGGATTCACGGGTTTCCCGATATTTCCGAGCAAGCTCCTCTAACATCATTCACTTCGTCGACATGGCAGGATTCTTTTTTACCAGAGATATTATTAACGGAATCGACGCCTATCTAGCTGGTTGCTTCACCGCTGCCAAGAAGAGCGCGCCCTTATGCAACGACGAAGTGAAGACGACACAAACGCAAGATTGATTTCCGCCGTCATGAACGATAAAAGTGAGGTTATTTATTCTCTGCATTTATTAAGGAAGAAACTCTTAAGCATAATTTAAGCTGTTTTCACTCACAGCAGATTTTCCTGTGCAGTTCCCGTCTGATATGTTTGTAGGTTAAGAAATATTTTAATTCATAAAAAGAAGGAAAATACTTTCTGCGAAATATGATGTGCTGCCTAATGGCGCCAATGTTCAGATTTCTAAAACGGGCAGCGGAAACTTGTAGTTTTAACGCGGAAGTTCATTTTACTTCTTTTCATATATTTTTGGCTTCATCCTTTGACGCGGAACGTTGTAAGAACTGGGACCAACAGGATGTCATTCCATGCCAACGTACATTATAGCGGAATAATGTCATAAATGAAATAAGATGAGCTTGTATGCCATCGTAGTTAGTAACTGTGCTGTCACATTGCTAAAGCAGAGGAGACGAGTTTAATAGCCAGCCTCGGTGGAGAGTTGCGACTGATATAAAATGAGAATGCACCCTTGTAAATAGTATACTCAAGTGTTTACACCCCATATCATCAAAATTAAAACATGATGATCTACTTACGAGGTAACAGATAATCGCGTGATGGTTTGGTACAGGAAACACCACAATTGCAATAATTTGTTATGCATTAACTGACACACCTAATGAACGCCACGGCACGTGGTCTAGTGCCTATGGTACTCGGCTGCTGATGCAAGAGCCGCACGATCAAATCCCGGCCGCAGCGGCCGCATTATAGTGGACGCGAGATGCAGAGGCCCGTGTGTTGTGCGACGTCAGTGCACGCTCAAAAACCTCAGGTGTTCTAAATTTATGGAGCCTTCCACTACCGTGTCTCTCATAATCAGTTGTGGTTTTCGGACGTAAAGCTCCAAAAGCCAATAATAAACAATAATTGAAATTTTGCATTGATTTTTTTTTTCAAATTGAGAAAATGTGAGCAGGAAGTGGGCAACAAAAGTAATTGCTGCGGTTTTACGCACTAAACCAGGATAGGATTTGCAGTGAGGCTGTATAGTGAACGGCTCCAGAGCCTGTGGGTATTTAACACGCACTGACAACGGGCACTACACGGGGCTCTAGCATTACGCCATCAAGAATGGCTGTGTGGAAGATGGTAATCCGCAGAGTTGACAAGATGCAAAAAAGACACCTTTGTCTTGTAAGCGTGAAGTGGGTCGCCCGGTAGAAGTTTTTGCCGAATGTAAAATGCCACCGCTTCCGATTTAACCGAACCGGTTCCTTCAGCTGAGTAGCTGAACACACAAATGGAAGGAGTGTTGATTGAAAGCAACACAGGCACCATAGTGGGACTACTGGATCTTTTCACCTTCGCAAAAGTAGGAAGAATCATGGCGTCTGTAAACCGCACTTGCACAGGCTAGGTAATGGGATGTACTGTTTAATCGTACCAGGAAGGCGATTTGTATGTGCGCTCATGTCTTTGTGGACACGGCGCATTTGAGTTGGAAAACCTTTATGATATACGCGAACAGGTCGCTTTTGTTAGCAAATGCAGCCTATAAAGATGTACAGCGATATTGAAAACTAAGCGATTGCACCGTGCATTAGTAAAAGTGCGAGCAACACATACCAGAATTTATCGTTGTGATTAGGCTAGATCAGTCGGGAGGTTGTTGTTGTTATGTGCGGTTTAGCGTCCCAAAACCAGCTCTGATTATGAGAGACGCCGTAATGGACGGCTCCGGAAATTTTCGCCACCTGGAGTTCTTTAACGTGCACTGACATCGCACAGCACACGGGTCTCAACATTTCGCCTCCATCGAAATGCAGCCGCCGCGGCCGGGATTCGATCCCGCGAACCTCGGATCAGCATTCGAGTACCATAGACACTAGACCACCGTGGCGGGGCCGTCGGGTGGTTGGGGTGTCAAAATACCAAATCCTAAAAATTGCAGTTACCAGGGCGCTTATATTGCGTTTTCAGGCGATAACTTTTACATGCCATAGGTATATATAGTATAATTGCCCACATGCCCGCTGCCATAATTCCGAATGCCTCCATAAGATTTATATTGGCATATACGGGAAGGTTCTGACAGACATATGAAATATGTGTGTACTTCTTATGGAACGTGTGGAATTTTGATAATGCCGAAGGGAACGTCTTCCGTAGGGATTGTCGTCTACCTCAGAAGTACTTGACACCACAATTTATATCCCACAGGCTTGGAGCTTTCCGACTAAGCACTGTTAATGGTTTCACCTACTTCAAGGAACATCGCATCGGCTAAAAAAATATTCAAACGTGGTTTTAACCAGTGCTGCAGTGGGGACCTTTCACCAGTTTTGAAAATGCTCAGAGGTGAATACTGCTCTGTACGACTCTGCCTGACTTGATAACTCATTTTAATATTTATCATTATGATATTCTTCGCGTGAGGGTCAACGGTCGTGGAGTGACATGTATGCTCTGACTCATTCAGGGTTCCGGGAACATACGATATCTGCAGAGTTCACGTTGACCTAAGATTATTATGAAACACACTTCGGAGCCAACGAAAGAAGGAGCATGGACGAATAGCTCGCTCCTTGTGAGGCGCAACCTATTAAATTCGTGTTAAAGTGTACATAAAATCATATGCTATAAGTGGGGACCGATCCTACGACCTTAGCTTAACGTGTTTGATGCTCTATCAACTTGGCTACTACGCCGGTCATTCTCCCTCCATTTTGCTAGTTATTTCTGTACATTTCCTCGCTCTGCTCCGCCAATTGAGCTAACCAGTAGGCTAGCGATTGACAGCGCGAGGGCGAATCCATTGACAACTCGAAGCATATATTCTCGCCCTCGTGCTTCGAGTTGTCGATGGATTCGCCCTGGCGCTGTCAATCGCTAGCCTACTGGTTAGCTCAATTGGCAGAGCGAGCGCCTCGGATAGACGTCCCAGGTTCGAACCCCGGACCAGGACGAATTTTTCGGCAACTACGAAGCTTTCATTTCTGAGAAATCCGTACGGATTTCCTTGTAGCCTTGTGCTACAAAGCGGGTGGATGCTAATTTTTCCTTGTATAAGACGTCACTCCACCTGGCGGGTTTCCGCAGAACTCATTTGCCACGAACGAATGGGAATGGAAAAGATTGTGTCCAAGGAAGGCAGAAGGAAAATTATTTTTTAACTCTAGTCTAGGGATTATGACGTACACATAACGGAATTAAATGGACTAAAAGACTTGCAGATAGCGGGAAACTAATCTACGATCTTCTGATAATGGAAAGGGAGAGGAGAACAGAAAGGCAGGGAGGTTAACCAAAAAGACATCAGGTTGGCTACCGTGAACTAGGGCAGTAGGAAGGGGGGTTAGAAAGACGGGAGAGAAAGGAGGAAGGGAAAGAACGAAAGAGACGTGTGGGACGGTTCCATCAGAGAGAGGCGTCCCCTCAAACCCGCCGTCTTCAAGAAGCGCTAAATATCTTTCAGTCCCTTGTGAGCCGACGAGCGACGAGGGCGATGTTCTTGTAGCCCTTGCACGGCAAGGGGCCGGGCGTCGAGCTGTGGAGCATCGGGCCCCTTAAGATAAGGTGTCCGATGCTCTATGCCACTGTGATGCGAAGGTTGTCGTCCCCCGTTCCACGGATTCTTTGAAAAGTCCCTTGACCTTACCGCCGCGCGGAAGCCCGCGGCTTAAAGACGTCGACTCGTTTCACTTAATTCACTTCTAGTGCGCCCGGCGCTAAAGTCAATTGCATGTAAAGCCACGCCGAACATTTACTGGATGCCGTGTCCATCTCTGGTATATGTAGCACGAAGAAGGCGAAGATGAAATGCACACATAAACACAGACGAGTACGGGCGCTCGCCTCTGTTTTATGAAAGAACTCGCCCGAGTCAGAGTACTGTTGCATCTGGAATGAACGGTTCGGAGATATTCGAATTATGATATTTAAACACCTGGTAAGCTTCTGAACACCACGTGCCACGTGCACTAAATATGGTAGCAAACTTTAGGGCTTACAGAATCATGCCCGACTTTCTTGAACTAAACATCGGCGATTAGGAGGGTTCACGAGTCTCCGAGTCAAGCTACGCGGCGATGGTTGTTGCACATGGTGCCGAATAAACCGATTTATATGCCATAGCGGAAGAGTGTGACAGAAAGCGTTTTCTTGTGGCATGGGGCACAAATGAACAGTCAAGCTCTCAACGTGAATGTTAGCATCGGATGAATTACTTTCGCTTAGAGGTGGGAGCGCGGGGCCGACCACCTACCTCAATGCCTCTCGGCGGCTGTGGACAGCTCTCTGGTGGCCTTGAGGATCAGTATACGGAATGAGGTGCAGTGCTAAACAACAGCACGGGAATAGAGTGACCATGCGCCTTTTTCTCAAAATGCCCATTAAACTTAAGATGAAGAAAAATAATCGAACATTGGAAAATCCTTTTCTGGCTGCGGCCGGCTGCTGCTTTAGTGGTACAACAAACAAACGCAAAGCAGGTGACTGCCGACGCTAGGAGAGCAGCCAGTATTTTCAAAGAACACGCAGTGCTTTTAACGCCAAACAGCATCGTTTGATCTGCTCACGAAGCGACGCTACGGAATCGAATGTTTCAGAGTATTTGCATGCATGTTTTCTGAAACAGAAGAAGTGAAATAAAATCAATAGAATGTTCCTGTAAAATTCAAATCACGCTTTAAAGGGCGCCAGTCGTTTGAGCTATATTTCTGTATGCTGTAGCAAACAAACGAGTTCCTGCCCTATTACAGTGATTGTCACGCGGCTTTCTTGCATTTCCTTCCATTAATACTCTCGACACCACTTTGTTATCAAGAATGAAATGTCGCGCTTATATCTGCACGGAGTTTGTTACCCACTCACATAAGGGCACGTCGCTAAGGAGCACGCGCGAGGTGTTAAATATTTCTTTTTACAGAAATGAAAAATCTCATCTCATGTACCTTCTGGATGGCTGAACTCTAGTAGCGACACGTCCGGCCTGACGAGCACGGTTACCTGCTTCCCTCGTTTCGAGGCTCTCATGAATTCGTAACAGGAAACTTTAGAAGGAGCTGGCAGGAGTGATTTGGGGGAAGGGAGCTTACGCACCTGCACAAAATGTGATTTTTTTGGAGACAGTTCTCCCACCTAGTCAGCTGAAAAACTAGATCGTATTCTCAGTTGGCGAAACTGGCATGTCTGATTCGATTGGCGTTGTACTGTGCTGTATATCTAAGCGAAAGAGGTCTTGGTTAATGTTCTGGAGCAGAATCACGCCTTGAATATCCATTTATAGCGTAACATGGAGGATAACTGGAGCCACCGGTCTTGAGGTGAGGAAGCCGTCTCAAGAAAAGCAAGGCTCGTAGTCCAAGGAGACATGGACATAACCGTCAAGATGTTTGCAGACAAAGGTGCAGGCCGCAGTATCTTGCCTAAACTGGTGAAAGCCACTTTAGAGGTCAATGCTAAAGCGTTCGTCACTTAAATGGAGGAACATATACAAAATCTTTGTCGTAGCAAAGTACTACATATTTAGCAAAAGGCTCGCAGAACCACGAGCGTTCATTGGCTGTTCTCATTTTCTTCCCGCGAAATCAAGCATTAGTTACTTAAGCGGTGTATACCAGTGGTGGCAGATACCTCGAAACGTCATTTTCGAATTGTTAACTGCACTGCGTCCGCCATTTCAAGGACCCATAAGCGTAGATGGATGCGGCGACGTTCACACAAACGTGGATCCTTGTGCACATCGGAAGAATTTCGCTACAAGCGATTAATGTATGGCACATCACTCGAACAGATAAATATTAACCAAACAGATAAATGTCACTGGAACAGATAACAGATAAACAGCACTTTATTAACTGGTGATCAGTAACATGAAGTTAATGCCATTTTTAGGAATGCTTATATTTCTATGACCTGAAGTGAAGCCGTGAAAGCGACGACGGACGAAGAGAGAACACATAAAGTGTATTTGTTTTCTTGAATTCAGATCATGCTAAACCAACACGCCCAACTTGCCATCCTATATTTCTCGTGCCTCGCCATCTCACGAATTAAAATTCAAGTGCGGGTTCGTACCACAGAAAAATTGAAGTGTTCCGCATTTTTTGACGAGGTACCACACACGGACACAGCAGCCTCTCCTGTCATGGTCAGGACGAAACTTTCACGGCGTTCATAGGCGCTGTAGGGCTGCATGGAGCCAACTCGATGCAGTCATGGCTGTGTTTTCCTCGTGATTCTGCAGTACAGGATTTTCCACCCTCCTGAGATGGTCTTGTTCTGTGGGCATGAATAAAAAGGACATCAGGTTCCACTTAACCACCGAGTTTCCAATAACTTCGCGAATGTGTTTTGTTTCCCTTTGGCAAGGATGCATCTCGTGACGGTGTACTGTGAGAGGCATCAGATGAGCCCGGCCGTGTGGACACGCCGCTGCTTCGACTGACTAGGTATGTGGAAGTGAGTGTGGGCAATCTTTCGAACGATCAAGCAGGCCGCCGCCAGGCGTGGTACGTTTCCTTTTCTTAGAAACGGGCGCCCGTTGAAAACCCGCCGAACTACGGCGAGAGCCAAGTAGTTCATTCAGTCAGGAGATCACAGGTCGCAGGTCAGTTCAACTTGTAGTCCAAGAAGTCCATCACAGTCCACACGGGAGACGTTCCGGAACGTCAGCGACATTCACAGTGACCTCAAGTGGACGGAAAAGATGCATCTACAAATGAGAGCTCGTTATATCGTGGGGCACATATCAGCCAGCATTGCCGTAGAGTGGCCGTGGCGATGTCGCCGGCCTGCTACAGCCCGTCCGGAGTGGTCTTATCAAGCCATTGCGTACTGCTTATTCTAATTATTTTCTTCTTATTTATAATGCTCATTCTTCTTCTTAATTCATAATAATACTTATTCTAATTATTCTGCGAGGATAATAATATATATAATAACAAAATACGTCCATGCCCACTCAAGGATAGCTCCGAGACATGTCATTCACACAGTTGCTATAGGCCACGACTTTCCTCGAAATACCACTGAGACGTCTTCATTCATTTCAAACGGGGTGAGTGACCGAGTATTAGTGCACTCCAGTTTTACGCGTAGACACTGACATATCTTACGGGAACGATAAGTAGACGGCTGTTGTCAGACGCAGAAATTTCTTTAGCTTAGTGTGATGCTCTCCTCCTTCAATAACATATATATGGTTGAGCTTAGTTGTAGACATTTGTTGTGCTTGAATGGTTCTGATTTCTGTACAGCGAAACGGAACAAAACACAAATTTATTATTCTAGACAATGGATCCATAATTTGTCCTTTTTTGAAAAAGGAATATCACTGTACCTAGGATATTTAACATTTTGTTATGCCTTGTCCTAAAGTAAACCTTCGACGTCATCATGCTGAAGTGTAGCGATACAGTAGTTGACCTTCTCGCCTTTCCTGGTTTATTATCTAGAAATAACCGACTTAGTTGAAATTAATTGTTATGATCCCTTTCTCTGCAGACATAGCGACCCAAGAGAATAAAAGAAAAGGCCGTGTAGAACTTGATCCAGATAAGGCTGTGCGGTACAAGAGCTGCGACGCCGAGAAGCACACCACCTGACCAGCGCTTGTAAGTAATCGTTTTTTTACGTTTGTTTCTTAAGAAATGGCAATTGCCGCGTCTTCGGAATCTAGAGAATACTCCTACATCGTTTGTTACAGTACCTAAAGAATCTTCATGTCAGGACACATCTCATAGAGCCACGTACAATATGCTGATAAAAAGATGCTTACGTAGTAGATGTTACAGCAATGAATGTCGGGTGGCAGATATTAATGCCAGAACTTTTCAATCAAATGGCGCAAGGGAACCTGTAATCAAACCAGCACGTCAAATGTGCTGAGACGCATTAGCAAATTTGTTTAGCAGTGATGATTCCTTGCTAGTTATGTTCGGTGAGTAAATACGTGACGCTAAATAGCTGAGTGCGGAATGAATAATGGTAGCCAAAAGCAAGCGGAATCTTATAATAAGTCGGACTAAGATCTCTGTGTACCAATACCAAATGTGAGAAAGTCTCTTAATGCAAGAGACTTGATAAGGATTACGTATTCGCAAGCCTCGGAAAAGGCGATTCCTATTTTTTTAGAATAAGCTTTATCACTTGGAGGACCTTCTTACATTGTAAGCACGCACACGTCATGCCTATATGCGCAGTGGTCCGCATCCGCTGCGGGAATATAAGTGCAATAGTGTCCGTCAATGTCGGTGTTTCTCCAAATCTGGAAAACCATATGATCTACTGAATGCACCATGTAAAGGGGTCACTTCATAGCATTCGCGTCTAATTACAGGCATTAAGACACAGGGCTTAGCTACGGCTTAGCGACTGCAAACAGCTGCTCACATGCGCCCGTCTCAATAGCTCAGATTAGTGAGAAGTTCATTGCGTGCTCTCACGCCACAACATTAAAGCAATGCCAGGCACCTGTTCCTCAGCCAGACGTTCACTGTAAGAAATTAACAGCCGTTAAACAATCAGTGTTTCGCATTCGAGCGAACGAAGAGGGCCTTGTCAAACGTGACTCCAAGTGTACTGCACAGCGGTGATGAAAAAAGTGACATTGGATGTTGTCTTTTACACTGTGTACAAACAGGTCGAGTGGCAATTGATGGTGATCGACTACTTATTGTCTTAGGTGTTATTTGCACCCAAAAGAGGTCATTAGACGCGTTGTTCACCGAGAAAACAAGTAGGGAGAGTGTCTTTGCGATTTTGTCATTACCATTATCTAAGTGGTTCAGGCTCTGAGTTGAAACATTTAAAGTGCTATTTTGCGTCTTCCCCATCAATTCTGCACTGGAGTTCGGATTACCCTAACCCCTAGCCCAATGGAACGCAACTTTTTCTGGGTCCTCTTTCAGGCAGCGCCATAACCACTAGCACCGTTTCTAACGTTTGTAATGCAGAAAGGTTCATAACAGATACCTGTGTATTCTGCCATATACAAGCTGCACCGCGTATGTGTGCATTTTCAATTGCTGTTTCGACGCCGTCGTCCACAGCACAAATAATGGGGCAGATTTCACGCACTCTGGTAGTCTACGTTATGCGGAGAAGTCAACTGCAAGCTTTGTTCGGTGGTCTGCGAAGCATTATCGCGGCGGCTGACGTATTCGCATTAAGAAGTAAGCGGACGCAACACTGTCTAATCCGTGTTTCGACCGCTTTCTGGTGCATAGAAGGCAGCGTATGGTATGTCGTATGATCGAAACTCATGTTCGGACTTTCTGGTGAGGCCCGCTGCATATCATGACGCCATTCGTTGCCCATTCCTGCAGAGTTGAAGACCCTGCTTGTTCGAATATTGCAGTAGACTTGTCGTGGATCCCAAAGTACTACAGCCTCGCCGCGGTGGTCTAGGGGTTATGGTACTCGGCTACATGTCTGAGGGTCGGATCCCGGCTGCGGCGGGTGCATTTCGATGGAGGCGAAATGTTGAGGCCCGTGTGCTGTACGATGTCAGTGCACGTTAAAGAACCACAGGTGGTCAAAATTTCCGGAGCCCTCCACTACGGCGTCTCTAATAATCGGAGCTGGTTTTGGGACGTTAAACCCCACATAACAACAATAACAACAAAGTACTACAACAGTAGTGCGTCCACCCAGCAACAGTGTAGGCATCCTTAGACAGCGGGAGCGAAACGTTTTGCAAGTATGAGGCGGCGATAGCCAACATTAAGTAAGAATGAGTCTGTGTTTTCCTCTAGTTATTGATGTACAACACTAAAGTCGCCACAAATGTTGCATTTAGGTGGCTAACATTAGCCGCCAGAAGAGAAAATCAGCGCGCGTTACGTCGCACTGAGCCAGCATCAGTCAGCACTGAGCAATGTGCAGCAGTCGTCAGCAAGCACTTGTCAGCATTGGGCAATACGGGCTAGACGAGTAAGTGGTTAACCACATTAGACAACGATGTTCAGGTCTAGCCAGTATAAGCGAGCTTGAGTACTACGAGGAAAGCGTATGTAACAACGCCTTTTTTCACTTAATGTAGTACTAACAAGATTTCTTGACATTCTCGTATTATTCTTGTAAATAAAAGCACTCACGTAAACAAACCCGAAAAAAAGCATCGTGGTGCCTCGCAACGCAATGAATGTATTTTTAATACGGCTCCCTTAAACGCCCACTTTATTTTTCGATTTCGAGCGGGCGGTTTCCTACTGATGTATCAGCACAAACTGGACGTATGTCCAGTTTTTGCTGCCACGTAGGAAGAGCAATTCGTCATAGCGGCGCCGCAACTCTGTCGGTTGTGATCAGTTACACGCGGGGCACACTAACAACGACGATTTCACGGTCGTCCAGCGACTCTTGACAGTGATATCGGCGATTTTTAAGACTTCGTTCATACTTCATCGAAGTGTCCATTGCACTGGGGCTGGCTTGCAATGAAGGGCGACGAAAACTTTGAAATCAAACTACAATGATGATCATGATGATTGTGGTTTGGTCAGAAAAGGACGCTAATTTTTGCAGCCCACGTAGGGATCACGGCTAATCGTCCGTGGGGGTGGCGGAAAGGGAGTGAAAGAGATAGAGAGCAGAGAAAGGCCGTAGTGGAGGGCTCAGGAAATTTAGACCACCTGGGATTCTTTAACCTGCGCTGACAACACACAGTACACGGACCTCTGGCCAGCGCCTCCTTGTAATAGAGGAGGCGCTGCTCCGGCATTTTCGCCTCCATCGAAAATGCGACCGCCGCGGCCGAGATGGAACCCGCGTTTTTTGGGTGGCAGCCGAGTACCATAACCACTACACCACCGCGGCGGACGAAAGAAGCTACAATAATAAGCACAATAATAAGTACGCGCTTCCTGGCTTCTCTGTGTGGAGGCCGTTAACAAAGCATGGCTAGAAAACGAAAATCGTCCATTTTGCGCAGCCCCAAAATCGTGTCAGTACTCCTTTAATTGGCATCTACAACAACGATGCATGATCGCTGTGTAGCACGTGGTAGTCTAACTTACGCATCGACGTTACGAATGCACTACTAGCCCACAACGCCAATCTGCCTCAGTTAGAGAATCAATGCACACTGTCAACCTTAAGCTAGCAGTTTCTTGCACTTACGGAACATAATCAAGCAGCAGCCAACACCGGCCAGCATGTAGCCAACATGACGATGAGCTTGCCAATGGTACTTGCCCTTACAAAACATTCGCCGAATGTTCGCCGACCGGCAGACATCCTTGCTGCTGATCGGCGAAAAAGTCCAATAAAGTCATCCTTGCCCAGAGGAATTTTTCGGAAACTAGGAAGCTAGAATTCTGTATGGATTTTCTTATAGCCTTGATTGATTTGTGGGGTTTAACGTCCCAAAACCAGCCCTGATTATGGGAGACGTTGTAGTGAAGGCCCCCGGAAATCTCGATCACCTGGGGTTCCGTAACTTGCACTCACATCGCACAGCTTACGGGCCTCAACATTTCGCTCCATCGAAATACAGCCGCCACGGCCTCGATTCGATCCCAAGACCTCCGGATCAGCAGCCGAGTGCCATAACCACTACACCACCGTGGCGCGGCACTTCGTCTAGCATCGTGGTACGAACAGGGGTATGCGAATTTTCGTCTTCATAAAGGTTACTGCACTTTACGGGTTTACGCAGTACTCTTGTGCCATAACACGATTTTTCGCAAGGCGGTGCCGTTGCCTTCACCGCGGTCGATGAACATTTGCAGAACTTTTGTGGTGTCGTCCTCGGACATAGGGTTGTCGCGGGGAGTGAACACATGAATATCACTGTTGGTGTCAAGTTGCCGGCCCATCGATCTGCCCCCTTTCTTATGTGTAAACCAGAAGCTCTTATTTGGTCGCGGAGCACCCCTGTCCTGTGACGACTGTTCTGTGATGACTATGGCCTCCTTAAAGGGCAACTCCGGCGATTTTTCATTGTGCACTGATCTCAATCAAATTTTCAGTATGTGTTATCCTCCGTACCGCAATACGTTATGCCAAGCCAGGCGGTTGCAAATCATTTAGTTTTGCTGAACATGAATTTTAAAAATTTTTCGCGGACTCCCACGCGAGCCACACTGTGTTTTTGACGTCATTACCTGCAACGCTGCCTATCCGAGCAGGCGGGTCGTCTAATGAAAAATGGCGTTACATGATCGCTCAAATAGTCGCTGCCAAGTTCATAAGAGTTCGATACATCGTTGGACGACATCGCCACTTTTATTTCTGCGACACCAACTCTATATTTGTGATGGCGGGGAGGTTGTGAAATCATCGCATACGCTGCTCGAAGCGTCTACCCGTTTCGGTTTCGATTTTAACACATCGTTCGTTCGGTTGTTTAATATTATTGGTGAGTTTCTTGAGCAAATCGAATGACCCTGGCTGCTACAGGGCTATCCATATGATTCGTAAACAGCGATATAAGAGTATGGTAGAAAAATCGTGGGAGTTGACCTTTAAGGGCACCTTCGGCTTGCCTGCGCCTCGCGACGGAAGTCTAGTGGGTATGGGACTCGGCTCCTCATGCGAAAGTCGCGGGATAGAATCCCGGTGGCGGCGGATGCATTTCGACGGAGGCGAAATGTTGAGCCCCGCGTAGCCTGCGATGTCACTGCATGTCAAAGCCCATGCGGCCACATTTGCGGTCATCCAAGGTCCTCTACTACGCGTTCTCCCTGCAATCATATCGCTGTTTTTGGGCATAGAGAAGGAGAAAGTAATTTGCACTTGCCCTTCACTAGCGATCGGGATGTCGTCGGAGTAAATAATGTGTCTCACATCTTCCACTTAGGCCTACTTCCGCGGGAGATTGCCCGTGCCAAACTTTAGGCCATGGAGTCTGCGTCACATTGTCACACATATATAGCACAATAATAATATGCCACCTTTGTTTTATATAGTGCCGTTCAGTGTGGCGATGGCTTTCCTGGTGCTCCTTAGCAGTTATAAAATAACACTGCGATCACGAGTTCATCGGGCAGAACACGAGCACTCGTGGAATTGTTCAGAGGTCTCGATAATTGGGTTGTTCTTCACTGCGTGCGCAAATGTGTATGCACGTCCCATCCTTTCCAATCTGCCTGTCCGTACAATGTTCTCTTTCTGTATTCCTTTACTTCCAGTTTTAAAACGCGAAATGCTTGTAACTCGTCTCATAATCTGCCGCTCAAAGTAATTATTACTGCTTGCTTGTCTAATATTTCACTGCTGTTATCGCATTTCCATGTATGTTTCAGCTGCATCAAAGGGACATTTTCCAGAAAAAAAAACTAGTGTTACAAACTACCTTATTATTTTTGTTGTATTACACTGTAGGTCGTTTCAGCGAACAACGAAAACGTGCGAAAGGCCCTCCCCGCTGCGGTACAGAAACATTTATTCGCAATAAAGTACATCAGATCATAAAAATTCGATATATCACATCGAAATCGCATTTGCTAACAGGACAACCGTGAACCTTTCTAAAAATTACGTAATAGGTAAAATGGGACAGCTATGTCTACCGTTTCTCGTGAAATCGAATGCACAATTCTTTTTTCCAGCACCGGCTCCGAAGTGGGAAAAGATGAGAATTTTTATCGGGATTATCTGTAACGTCCTTTTCATGTTTTCTGTGTTAACATGTAAGTAAATTGCACTTAATATATATATATATATCGTGAAGAAGGATTGGAACGTTGTGGTGGGCCGTCCTCTCCAGCGCCTTGAAGTGGAGTTCGCTCTTCAGCGCTCTGCTGCCCCTCGTGCTCGACGTCCGGGCTCGTTGAGACGCGCATTGCTCGCGGTAGCTGCTCGCTCTCAGGGATCGTGATTTGGGCCGTTGACTGAGCTCCCGGTCGACCGTTACGCAGGCGTTGTAGAAACGCATATACAATATATATAAATTTTTTGAAAGGAGTTTCAGTCGACCTCCAAAACTGCATAACGCCAAGTATTTCTGTGCCAACGTCGCCAGTATCTCTAAATATCTCACCGGCATAGTGGTGTTTTGGCTACGTCGCTCATTTGGTAGGCTACGAGACTGGCGTGGTGGTGTGTGAATGTATGACAAACATGAAAGATTGATCTTGATATCACTGGCATTATAAGGTCGTTGCGCACGCCAGGATTAATAAGCTTATGTTCACGTGACTTCATACCCCCAGTGTTCTGCCCGGAGTATGCGAATGCGCGCGACACGTGTTTGTATGGTGACCACAAGAGCCTATGTCTGTCAAGGACAAGCCAAAATAGGCCTTGAAAATTTATATTTGATGATAACAGTGGTTGTGTAAGCTTATGAAGAGACGGGCCCACCGTTTTCTTTTTTTTTTGAGGGGGAAGCTCCTGAGGGTCGAGCTTGTCCCTTGTCACGTCGTAGCCACGCTCGCGCTCGGTCTCGGCGTGTGCCCATCTGCTGTCGTGAGAGAGAGCGAACAGGCGCGGTGAACATGGAAACGCTCTTTCTTCGATAAACGGTTCACCAGCTAGTAAGGAACGGGAACACGCCCTCGCCCGCGAGGGACAACGCTGACGCAGGCGGCGGCGTCGGCTAGCAAGTTTCTTGATTGAAAAAAAAACCGACTGCTCGCGCACCACAACCATTCACCGTCCATCCCACATATATAGACAGTGGAATGCAGTGCCGGTGGGAGATTTCACTTGTGCGTAGTTGAACCATAAGGATACGCAGCGTGTGCGTTAACTAACCGTAATTCGGAACTCGGCACGATCTACGACGTGTGAGCGCAGGAAGCTCATAAAGACCAGGAGCATAGATGACAACGCGCGTGTATGTACACACACGTTGTCACTCATTTACATGCATGAGTGAGCAATGTCATGGGTGATTTATGGTAACACAGAACTATCGCCAGCTTCGCCCGCTCGTCAAGGTTCACTTCATGGAGATGCGTTGATTTTTTTAGATATATAGCTTCGGAGGGGATTAGCCCTAGCAAGCAGATAAAGACTGCTCAGCCTGTTCTTAGGATCGAAAGCAAACCACGTGGTATATAGGAAGTAGGAATTGAACAAAGTTCCCCAAGTGCAAGAATGATACCACTTTTCCTTCGGTGGCTTCGCCCAGGTGGCACATAATATAAACAGGCCTAATGCTTCAGGATTCATGGTGGTCATTGCCTACAATTTGGGCGTGTTGCACAGTGCAGAAAAAAAACGAGGAGAGAGACGAGAGCACACAACAGAAGCGCTGGCTTTAAGTGAGCTTTATTGGCGAAATTGCCTTAAATATGTGGACGAGCAGTAGAGAAAGCGGATTTGAGCCGGAGATGTTAGCACTGATGCAGAAGTCACCCCTGTGCTCTACGTTATCAGCATCCATAGACGCGGATAAGGTATAGCAGCTGTATCTAATCCGCATCTGTATACCTCACTCGATATAGCTTAAGCATCTTGTAAGATAGAATCGCTGTGTGGCCATTGCATCAGCATTACATAGACTGTGCTTATAAAAAATAAACCGTGTATCTCGCTGTGATACGGTAGGACGCGGGATGTGAACTAAAACTTCGGCTCATGGCTGTAAAATTTTCGTCCATACATTTCCAGAGATTTTGCCAATAAAGCTAGTTGAAGTCAGCGCCTGCGCTGTGTGTTTCTGTTGTGTCTGTCCTCGTTTCGACGCGCTGTTAACTGCGCCGATTTTTATCACAAATTCGCTCAAATCCCCACTTTTCAAGGCTCCTGGCTAAATCATTCGCGGCTAGAGTGTTCAGCGAGCACGCTTACAGCAATGTCATAAACAAAATATATGTATTACCATCACCATCGGGAGACAGAGAGTAAACGTTTATTTAAAACGGAATGAGGGATCTTCCTCGTAGGGTGGAGCCCTTAGTTCAGGGCCCCATTGGCTCGCGCCACTCCACGTGCTCGCTGGATCAGCCGACGCTGCTCTTGCGGCGCTGAGCTGGTCAGCGCAGTCTCCCAGGAGGAATGTGATGGGGATGGGATAGGGGAATAGCCCGCCGGTGGACATGGGCATTCCCACGTGCAGTGACAGTATAAGGGATATTGTGTGGGATGGAAGAAAGTTGTAGGGTAAAGGGAAGGACGCCCTTGGAGTATACTTCAAAGGACGACGCTCATGATTGTGGTGGTGGGGTTGAATCAGCCGGTTTTAGCCTAGTATACAGAGCCGGCAATTGTTCCGACCGAGCCTCCTAAGAGTTTATCATGATGTGTCACCAGGCATCGCTTAAAGCCACGACTCTTTGGCAGTTTATTATCCATCGCTGCACGCTCTCCCTTACTGTCGCAGGCCCTTAGGGGACAACAACGCCCCGAAAACGACGCTCATGATCAGCTCGACGTAGCCTGCATTTGTCGTCGATAAAACAGACGCGTGTTAAGGTGAGCTTTGACGTAACGTCGTGCCACCAGCTAAGCTCGATTGACTGGAATGGCACTGAAGTGCCTGGAAGGAATAATGCGTCACGGACGAGACACTCAGTTTGCGCAAAGACGATCATCCTTTTGGGAATAGGTACATCGGTCGAGAGGTAGATTGATTGATTGATTGATTTCCAAGTTTTTACGTCCCTAAAGAATGGCATAACCATGGAAGACACCGTAGTAGACAATTCGGAAATAACAATAACCCGGGTGTCTTTAAGTTGCACTAACATCGCAAAACGCAGGGGCCTCAATATTTTGCCACCATTGCAATGCAGCCGCGGCGGCCGGGATTCGATCCCGCGAACTTCTCATGAGCAGTCGAGTACCATAGCCCCTATACCACCATGGTGGGACCGCGTACATCGATGTATCAGTGCAAGCCATTAGGTTTCTAGGCAATTGGCGTGCTTACTGCTTCGCACGACATAGATTTCAGAATGTGTGTTCTGTGCACATGTTCAGTGTATGAAGAAATCCCGCACTGATGGTAGTTTACATTTAGCTTCCTATCTGCATAAGAAGGTATTATACTAGAACATTGCCCTAAATTCTTTTGACAGTTTAGGATGAACCACAAGGAATGTTTTACATACCATCGCCCTTAATATGTGTTTAGGAATCGAAAGCTGTTGGCTTGCTCGGTGATATCATTTCGCACTATTTGAAACAGAACAGAGATGTGCGCGTATACTGTAGTTTTTGTTCAACCTCGGCTGTGTTCCCTTTTGTTCATAACACAAGTGAGATACTTCCTTAAAAGAGACGCACCTCTTATATGAACTACTATTATAGCGGTTGCATGCAACAAAATATGCTTTACACACGGCTGAAATAGTTCTTTTAGAGCTGTAAACATATTTTGGCGTGATAATGTTTTAAGCTAAATGTGATCATACTTCAGGTGAAGGAAGGAATAAAGCGTTACGTATGTTTTATAAACGAGTAAGTTTTACATGCTTTCTGCGCGCCTTGCGCATGCTCGATTGGAAATGATTATGCGATAGTGCAGAATATATATGTTGACGCTTTTAAATTAAAATTCCTCTGGCTGTGTTGTAGTCACCCACGCACTCTTACATTCATAGCATAAACAGGCCGCAGATAGTAGAGCCAGAAAAAAACGAAGACGAAGTTTATTGAGTAAATATCGCACCTCTAAGCTAATTGATTTCAATTTTGAAATAATTGCAGAATTGGTTAACATGGCCATGACAGCCACATGAGCAGAACGCCTAAGCAATGTATACACCTAACTAATGTTGCCTTTTTCTATTGTCCTAAAAGCTTCCGGATCGGCTGATCCCACCGAGGGCGAAAAGCAGATGGAACAAGCTAAGAAGGTAAGATAAATTTAATGTAACGCCATTTCTCAGCTCTACAAGGAAGATGCTGTCTATTCCATCCCTTTGTTGTGTTAGACACAAAAATTTTAAAATGAAGGAAGAGAGTCGAACTAAAAATATTTCGTAAAGCGGAATTTGAGCGCAGCTCTGCCTTTAGCTTCTGTGGTAACATAATGCGGAAAAGAATTTTGAGAGCGGTACTCTGTGCAAGTTTTAACAGTGCTCACGTGCAAATGGCTTACACCATAAGCAAGTACATTCTCCATTGCCTAGCCAAATCCCAGGGAACGGATGTAGCTACACACCTTTATGCTTGTCGGGTGCAAGCAAAAATAGTTCATCCTTTTGATCATACTGTGAATCGAACGGCGCTTCGTTTTATTAATATTTGTTATAGTGCCTTACGGAATGACGCGACATCGCAGGACCATGGCACATGCACACGAAAATGCACACTACAGCCCATCAATCTAATGCACAACGCAGAACGCTCGCCTTTCACAATGCTGCACCGACAATCACGTATATTATATAGTCCACTTGCATTCACCTGCCGTGTAGTGATTTTGGCGGAAATCTCTATCATGTAGAAGTTTGCTGACAGCTAGAGTGTGGGCAGGGAGCTTGACGCCAAGCACGGGTCAACTTTTCCCTTTTGCGCAACCCAGAAATTCTCTTTATTAAGTCTTCTTCAATTTCTTTTCTTTCTTGTTCTCCTTCTATATGCATTTATCTCTTTCGATACTTTCCTTCGCATGATCGCTGTATTGTGGCAGTGGGTATAGTCGGTCAGTGGCCAGACCGGGTCCTCATTTCGCTTGTGCGTGACAGCTCCGCTGTTAACTGTGAACTCTACTAAGTACAGATTTGGCTCGACGCTAAACTACCGTGCTATTATGGTGTAGGTGCAGGGTACGTGGTCTTCGGACCTAGTTTGCCCTATCTAGGTAGCCCAGCGTTCGGTGAAGGGGAAACACTGTATAGGCAATTGTTGTTACCATGGCAAATCAAACTGGCATGCTGGTGAGTTGTGAAGCACTGAATGTCGGCTTGGTCTAGTGGGAGACTAAACTGACGTGAAACGATTCGATCTAAGCATGGCCGATTTCACGAAGACATATGACGCGCTCCGATGACGGTGCGCATGGTATCGCGCATCGTGAAAAGCAAATGCATCTGGCATTCTTGCAGGCGTATTAAAGGCATAAGAAATGACATGATTAGAACGGGTGGACTCAGCGGTCAGATCATCCAGACATATTTCTAATTTTTACAGCCAACACACTACAAGATCGTCAGTCACAAAAGTCAGCAGTAGGCCGAGAAGTTGTCGTCGTGTGCTGTGCGATGTCAGTGCACGTTTAAGAACCCCAGGTGGTCAAAATTTCCGGAGACCTGCACTACGGCGTCTCTCATAATCATAGCTGGTTTTGGAACGTTAAACCCCACAAATCAATCAATCGATAAGTTGTCGTCGAAATTTCTCATTCGACCAGATAACGGCGAAGCACGGCGCCTTGGTTATAGAGCGCTTCTTTTCCGGGGGAGTCAGAACACGGCTTGCGTACGCGCGTCCACATCACGAGACACTCGCAGTCGTTCTTCAGCAGCACGGCTTCCTTGCCTTCAGTACTAGCATAAAATGTAGCCCTGTCACCAAATTAGCAAACGGCGAGCATCAGTCGCTGAGAAGCGTGGTGTACTGTAGAAAATTCTCAGACGGAAGGTAACATCGGCGATAGCGGATGATAGCGCAAGATGTTGCTTAAATGTATTATTCTTCATGACGAGGACGAGCGACACCCACAAACGAAAACGGATAAAAGTTACCATTTTGTTTGCATCTATGCTGTTCGGCTGGGTTGATGATGAGCGGTTTAGTTTGCAAATACAGACATTGGTATGTACATTTAGGTTGAGACCGGTTTTCACATTCATTATAAGAGGTGGCACTTCCAAAAACCTAAGAATGATTTTTTGCTGTCTTTAGCAAAACAGCAGCTGTTTAGTGGGATGTGCAAAATATTATGCCGGTGTGAAAGTAACGTCTTAGTAAACAGGGCGTCCGCTCTCTCACGGCAAAAAGATAATGCGACCACTGTCGCGCACATGCACGCCAAGTGCTCATTGATAACATCTATTGTGCTCAAGAGTTCAAACCTCACGTGATGCAGGTCGCTTCTTTCTCTTATTTACGCTTTAACCGCGTACCATCCGCCTTTTGTTTTCACGTGTATTTTTATCGAAATATTTTCTTAATGCGAACCTCCATTTTTTCAGATACTGAATAACACTTTGACGCTATTCCTTACCAAGGCAGTAGATTTTCCAAATAGATTAACAGAAAACTACACATATATTTGCTGGTCTTCGCGCAGAAATAAAACAACGGAATCAGGCGTTTGGAGCTATATATACTACTACTACAGCGACAGCAAGGTAAGTTAACAAACGCTGTATAAGAAATTTTAGGAAGCGCAAGTCTTTTAACGAGGAGTGGTGTAATGCTCCGCAGATAATGCTGGTATTTTAAGCACTAAGGCAGACCTATTTCCTTTATGGACTAAAACAGCAGACCACTAGAAGGTTTGCACCGTGAACGAAAGGAAACCCAAGCACCTCTACACCGTGTTTGCGTAGACCATTGGAAATCTCCACTATGCTGGTCCCTTGCCATCCTGGCACACTGTAGAACAAATGAAAGATGCAGGTGATGCACAAATGTAAAATAGCTTCTTCACGATTCTCACTACACATGATGTTAGTGAGACCACTGGATGCGAGAATGAGTCATCAGCGACTGTTATGGTTCCAAGATGGACCCCACCGATGAAACTGCATCGGTGGTGTTTTCGGAATACGTATGACCTGCACTGCGCACGCCGTTGCAGATGTCTAGGACCCCTGATTTCAACGCTCGGACATGTTCACCATCACCTGATCGCCGATGAGATCAGAACCTACAGAATAAGTCTTCGTTAGCTCGTAAGCTCGTAGCCCGATTGACGAGGTTTAAAAGGTGCGTATTTCAAGGATTATGAAAGAAGTGGTACTGTATCCATGGGTTCATATGCTTCGCGGAACCAGTAGCCAAAGAAAAATTCTTCCGCTAATGTAAAAAGTCTTGTGGATCATCGAGGTACGGGCTTCAAAAAACATTCTGGGTGAAATCTTCGCAGACAGCGTAAGAACAGTTCTCGACACTATTTCCACCGCAGTAAACGAAGGTAGATCAGCCGAGAAAGTAGCCCGTCGTACTGGTTTTCACATCGTGGTATTATTACGAGTCGGGCTATAATTGCGATTAAGTGCCGCTTGTGTCCTCGGGCCAGCCCGTTTTCTGACATGCATTCGGCAGTGTGAAACAAAGCTTCTGCTGATATATCCCTGGGCCAAGCATGGCAGTTTCATCGAATTAAAAAGAAACTATGGGTGTTTTTTCACCATATTTCGGTATTGCTATTTTTAAATGGTCCGTGCTCCCAAGCCATCGTGCACCTGCACAATATTGGCTTTGATGCGCTGCCACGCCTCGAGCGCTGACGCTCCGCGGAACGCGGTGACGCGGATCCACGTTCGCACCAAGTTTGGACGTCCCTGTACGTTGCGTTATAATTCAGGTAGTGGAGTACCAACGTTACTGCGGGCGTGAGCATGAGTCGTTCCAGTTGGCTGTTCTTGTGCGCTTCGGCCACCTATTCTCGACGTGTTGCCGGCGCCCGCCTTAAAGGGACCGTGAAACGAATCTGACGATTTTGTGAAAACATGGTGATCCGGTAGAGAGAGTCATTAGGACCATTAGAGGACAGATATCAGCGCTCCGCGTAAAGTGTGTAATTTACAATAAGGCTTTGAATACGCGCATCGCAAACGATCGCATCGGCTCGTCGAAATGAGTTTTCAAACGCCCCCGCCTATCGAACGATTGAATGGGAAGCCGCTGATTGGCCCCCTAACAAGTTACGCGAACGTAATTTTCCCAATCCAACTGCAAAAACGTGCTCCTAACGACGTGCTCCTTCGCTTCAGCCAATGATATCGTCGCGACATATCGTCGCGACATCAGTCGCCGGCGCTTTATTACAGAGGCTAGCACTGCCGAGGCCGGGAACCACAGTAATGATATCGCAGCGCTATGTTGCTGCAGAGGGCTCTATAAGGCGGATGAGGAGGGAGGCGCAGCCTCCGCTAGCGCGCACTCCGCAGCTGATCGAGTTTAGGAGGAACAGCAGTGGTAAGGAGGATGGCGATAGAAATAAGCTCATAGCTGCCTTAGCTCATGGTGCTTCGCTTTATTTGGGGCGTGAATGATTTCACAATTGTGTTGCCTAATCAGTGACGCCACGTCAAAAATACGTTTCAGGGACCCTTTAAGGAGGCGCGTGGTAGAAGGCATGTAGGGAAGTCCCATGAAGACTTCCCGGTGCCTTCCTTATTATGACATTACGTTCTATATTTTGGGTGGTTATAAAGTCACGTACGGCGTGCAGTACGTTACGCGGCTGATAACCAGTTCTTTCATTATTCTTGAGACAGTGTTTGCCAACCGCTTGACAAGGTGCGTGAGTTGTGAAAGGGCCCGTTGGAGTATTAGTAGGGCGGCTGCTCCCGAACCATCTTTGTGAATCTGAAGTTCACGTATTCAGAGACTGTCGTGTTTTTAAATGGACGACCCGTTGAAACTGACGTTGGGGTTCGACTCGTCGTATCTAGGTGCTATGCCTCGTTTTTGCCTACAAAACGATGTGCTCGGACATTTTGGGGAGCTTAGCGGCGGCCAACGTTTTGTAGATACCGTTCGATTATGTCATCATCTTGTAGGAAGGTTTCTTGCTTTACAGTGTTACAAGCACTAGTACTGAGCGTGATATCGTCCGCGTAGATTGCGGGTCGAAGATCTGGTATACTATTTGGAAGCGTTGGTAGAATGAGCATAGCCACGTTGAAAAGGAGCGGTGAGGTCACTGACCCTTGCGGTGTGGCTCTGTTGGGGAGTGTGCGGTTCTGGCTGCGCATATTACAAATGCCTGCGGTTGCTGTACGATCTGTCAGAAAGCTTCGGGCATACCTGGAGACTTTAGTGCCGCACTCCGTGGCTTAGACGTTCTTGAGGATAGCGTTGTGGCTGATGTCGAAGGCCCCATTTACGTCGACCGTCCGTATGGAGTGCGATAGAGAAGATCTTTCAATAGTAAGAGGACATCACACGTTGCAAGATGCTGCCTGAGGCCAAACATTGTGTCCAGATGGTGTCCGTTATCTTCGATGTACGGGGATAAGCGATCGTGCGTCCATGCGTTCGAAAAGCTTTCCCACGCACGAAGGGAGAGAGATCGGACGTAGGTTTACGACACGAAGAGGCTTGTAAAGTTTTGATATAATCGTTATCTCCGAGTGGTTACTATGTCGCTGGCCCTTCTTTCTCCCAGCAGTCGTAAAGCTTAAGACGAGTCTATGAGGTACAACAAAAAATTATTATCGTCATGAAAACAGCGCGAGCGCAGTTCTTCCTACTGTTTCGCTTCGAGATAAACCTGACGATAGATCTTCTAGAGGGGCTGCAGACACCAGCAACCGAATGAAGGCTTCCGAGGCCAACAAAGCATGTGCAGCCGCTGTGAGTCAGCTGTACGCACACTTAGAACCACGGTTTCGTAATGAAGTGTTTTTCTTAAAAATAGGCTTGCTTGTCTGGCTGCGGGTTCGAAACAACGACCACTGGGCCGCGGGACCAATACACGCATCGATTCGGGAGCTCCGGCGTTGGTGCGTATGCGTGTGTTCTCTCTCGTCCGTGTCCTGCAGTGCTGGCTTTTCTGTCGGCTCATGCGCGCATTATACGCACATTAAAGCGGGTTTTTTACGCACTTTGACGCCCGTCACACGTTGGCGGTCTTTAAAGCGGGCTAGAGATATCAGCCTACCAAGCCGTATGTGTCCCTTGGGTTTTTTAACAATGAGAGAAAGAAAGAAGAAGCATTTCTTTTACGGCTTCTCAGGGTTGGGCAAGCTTCGTGCGGCCCCCTGTTCTTCGGAGGGAAATGGTTGCTCTCCCCTTAAATCTTTCGGGCCTTTCACTTTTTTTGTATCTTTTATGGTCGCTTCTGAGCTACAGTAGCCTTCCTTTCATACAAAACGCTTTATACAGAAAATATTTATTTAATTTGCTGATTTCATAATTTTCGTGTTGCGTTCAGCAAACTGTTTATGTTCAGAAGGGTTTGTTAATTTTACTTCCAGAACAATTCATGGGTTCTAGGATCAAAGTAAGTGCGAACACTCTCTTTTTGGTTAAGTAGAGTATCATTCAGTTTTATAATCACGAAGCTCGAGCCTACGTTTCATGCAGGGCCAGGAGCTGCCACTAGAGGCGCCTCTATGAGAAAGGGGGCATGTGTTCGCGCGCACTGTGCTCGGCGAGAACTGCTGTGTCGGTTAGAGGCAGTTCCCTCTCATGCATCGTAACGCTAATTTTCTGCTATTACTCAATGCCGCGTGGTGAATTACGATGTAATTGTAGAATTTTGTGCGTGAAGGTGTTGGGCTCAGTAACGTCCTACGATCTCAACATAGAAAGGAGCCAGTCGCGAGAGCACAATAGCACTGAAATGTAATTGTTACATCACAGTTTTTTTTTTAACTTACGCAGGGAAACGTGAGATTATTTATTGAAGCGCATGTATTTAACTTGGGCTTGTGGTAGAGCGCAGGTCTTAGAAATTCCCCAAACTGCAAAACCCAGAGCCTCACAGCGAGGTCTCGACAGGGCGTCGATGGCGCTTGCTGTTGTTGTTTGAGGCTCTTCGGGTGCGCTGCGTACTAAAGCCCATCGGCGGCACTTTTACCGATCATTGAAGGGTTCCATTGTATAGTGCAGGGCATGTGGGGAGGATGAGGAAAACATTGAGCACATTGTGCTCCAGTGCGATCGCCTCCACCCTCCACCAACCAGATGGCACCACTTTGCCCGAGACGCTCGGTTTAGTGGATATGCGCCACTGACATGGCGCAATTGTGCACTCCCTGATATCAACCTCCGTCACAAAAGAAAGAGTCTCGGAATGGTAGATGGTGGGGCATTGAAGGGTGCGCATATTGTGGTGCGCATATTGCGCTGCTTGGAATGAATGTAATTGTCGTTAGCTCTTTTGCTTTATTTCGCTTTTTTTTAACTTTTGCCGGTCAGGGCACCTTTAGGTACCCACTCGACATAGAGGTTTAAGACCACCACCACCATCATCATCATCGTTGACAATTACATCGCGTGCACCACGAGACCTTTCAGCTACTGCATTGTAATAAGGAAAGCTTTAGATTTCTCAGGCCTACATTTATTAAAAATTAAGTTCGCCCAGCTATGGCATATCTCATACAACTGAAAAAACGTGTCAAAGCTGGAACGATGAATTTTTCGGTCCCTTGAGTGGACGCTGGCCTTTGGCATGTTATCTAGCTTTGAGTCAGAGTTTGGGACTTCACTTCACTGTCAGTTTTGAGAAGCTCATGTTAAGTAGGCACCGCATGACAAAAGACGCGCCACCCGATGCATTACCTGTGATTCTACAGCTGCGCAAGGGTACCCGGGGAGCTCTAATTTTCACGCTGGTTGCGCCTTTCAAGAATGTCTCACTATGATTGGATTGCCCTGCACGGTTGATGATCCGTAAGATAGTACCTGGGAGGTTTGCGGATGTGCACCTCCGTTTCAGGAAGGTGCCATCTCGCATGAAAATATGTTAAGGGACAGTCCAGAAGAAGGCGAAGTCAGATGATTGCGCCTTTTTTGGACATTCATTTACTCTCGCCTCTTTTTTGCAAGTTAGCTCCGTCCTACTGGCTCTGAAGCACAGAGAAGTCAACGGTGGCGCACACGCTAACTACATACGGGCGGTATTGCATGCGCTTCAGGTATACTTACATAATACCCTTTTTTCCTTTAGTTTTACATCAATGAGGCTAACAGCATTCGGGCACCACCTCGCAGTGCATATTGTTTTTTTGTATTTTTGATGAGTTGTTTCGTGTCTTTTCTTACTTCATCTGCTATGTATATCATGGAAGGGCAGTTCCACAAGCAGTATGACTACACGAATGTAGCACCGACAGATTAGAACGTTATACGAAGTTAAGAGTTGCAGCTAATGCCAAGTGAAGTAAACATGAACTTGCTATGCAAGGACATTTCCTGTGGCATCGCCAGTATAATATGGAGGACATATTCACGCTTGCATTCGGTGAAGAGGACTACGATGATGACAATGCGGTTTTTAGCGCATTCCTAATGGTGGGGCAAGTGCACAGCGGGTTTTTTAGAGGAAGAAGACGTTTTTGGTATTCCATAGTACCTCAGGCTCAACTCTCTCAACTTCTGACATCCCCCAGAGTGGGTATGCGCCAGAATTGAGGGAAACAACAACGACCACAACAACAGGTCTTGAACAAGCTGTCTTGCGTTCAAAAACTGTCATTATTTCTTGTGTAGTAACGCAACACTGGCGGAGATGCGGGTACGCAAACCTGCCTGATGCTCCAGGCTCCATCGAGAAGCCGCTCATCTAGCCCAGACCTAACTTATCCGACTACAACTCCCGCCAATCGCTTCAGACGGCGGTTGCTGGGCCTTACTCCGGGACTTGCACCCTTGTGGCAACACTCTTCGGGACAGTCGCCAACCTCTGTCAACGGCCAACTCCAGCCCGACACAGGCCCCTTCAGGCATCTTTGCTCCGCTTCCATCACAGGTAACGCTTCATCAACCACTTGTCCCCGACCGCTTTCGTGGTAGCGCGCATCAAGAGGCAGAAGATCAGCTTCACCACTGCGAACGAGTCATCAAGATCAATCAGTGGTCGGCTCAAGACAAGCTATCCCGCGTGTACTTCGCTCTTGAGGACAGCATCCGCACGTGGTTCCAGAACCGCGAGGCCAGCATATCGACATGGAATGATTTGCGGAAGCAGTTTATTGACACTTTTACAAGCATAGATCGACGGGACCGGGCCCAGCAGTTGATTGAATTGCGTACTTAAAAGCTGAATGAAACTGTATAAATATTTTCTAAGGACATGTCCCGTCTGTGTCGCAGGGCTGACCCGAACCTGCCAGAGGATAATAACTTGCGCTACCTCATGCGCATAGTGAATTAACAACTATTCGCCGGACTTGTGCGCAATGCACCAAACACCGTGGCTTATTTTATAAAAGAAGCCACCGCTATCTAACGAGCGCTGCACCAGCGATGCCGACAGTATGATCGCTTTTGTACCAGCACCCCAACCAATGCCGCCGCCATGACTCTGGACAATCAATATTCACTGCGTGATCTCAGTAGGGAGATCATCTGAGAAGAGCTGCATAAACTCTACACTCCAAAACGGGCGCACCCGTGGCATGAGTCGCCCAAGCAGTACGGGACCAGATCGGGCAAGCTTTCTCGGCAGTGAACGGCAGTGAGCAGCGTCCAATGAATTACGCCGCCGCTGTCCAGAGTCCACCAACAATTACGCCGTACTGCCAGCCACCGATAGCGTCTCCACCGCAAATGCATGAAGACACTCTGAGACGTCCCCTCACCATGCCTATGTCGTTACCGATCACCGTCATTTGTTACGCCTTGGTCGCTACCACAGGGGGAAACTTCGCTACGCCCACAGTTTCAAAAAACTGACTCATGGCGTTCTACCAATCGTCGGCCAACTGCTGTTCAAATTGTTACCCATTTTACAGCGCAGGGTGCCATGAAGAAAGCAATTACACTATAAGTGCGCAAATATTGTCTCCTCTGTGTCAAGATGATCACTGTCACGTTGTCTGGAAAACCACGTATTGTGTGTGTGTGTGTGTGTGTGTGTGTGTGTGTGTGTGTGTGTTTGTTTGTGTGTGTGTGCTAGTTTGTTCCCCACAAGGAAAAAGAAAATTAACATAGGGTAGCCCGTACCAACGTGAGGTACAACGGGCTTAAGCCAATTAAAAATAAATGAAGAGGGAAAATATTTCCCAAGGTTGCTTTTGGAGATAACTTAAAAGAAAAGGTTAGGGCTAGCTAACTAAACGCTATCAGAAGAGCGAAAATAAGAAATGTTGAGCTGCTTAAAGTAAAAGTACGGTGAAAGAGAGATTCTTTATTTGAAAAGAAGAGAAAAGCACAGGATAGTAACTGTCTCTCGTCGAGGTGGACACCTCAACCGTCCTGTGCGGGGGATGGGGGAGGGGGACTAAAGCAGAGAAAGAAAGATAAGATAAAGTAGACCTTAGAAGAGGGAGACACGGGTAAAAGTACGGTGATAATTAAGTATTTACCTGCCCCAAGGAGGAGGAGGAGGAGGCAGAAGAAAGGAGTAAGGAGAGGGAGGTTAGCCAGTGCTGAGACCGGCTGGCTACTCTGTGCAGGGGAAGAGGGCTAAAGGGAATTAAAGATAGCAGAAAGGAGACCCAAGAAAGAAAAGAAGAGAAAAACACAAGAAAAGAAAAAAAGACGCGACACTGCTTAAAGTCTGTCCCGTGCCCCAAGAATTAACGTGTATTATTGCGGTGTGTTTAGTTGGTCATTAAGATTGTGTTATGAGTGTGAATTGGGTTAAGGTTAGATAGTAGGTAGTGTTAATGTAGCGTATTCGTGTGCCTCTGTTAAAGTGGTCTTGGTGCTCCCGAAGGGTAGTGGCTGAGGCAGACCAGGCAGAAGAGTCCATGTGGTCGGCGCCTGGTCCTCTGTGCGCGAATATGGCCATTGGTGTCGTCGCTCAGTAATCCTCAACAGTGGACCGTGGATCCTGATCGGTGACACCGTCGCAATTCTAGAAGGCGTGCTTTATTTCTTTTTTTTTCTCTTTTCTTTATTTTTTCCCCTGTGAGTGGGTGAACCGATGGCCGCCTTGCGCGGCGTGGTGATGACGTGAGATACAACGGTGGTGTGAATATGTGACAATTATGCTTTTGCTATGATCGCAAGAGAATCCCCACCTTGTTCGGCTTAAGATGCGTAAATATAAGTAAACATATATGCAAAATCAACATGAGTCATAATGAGGATAATGACAGGAATGGGTGAAGGAGGGTTAAAGAGAGGAGATAGCTATGACAGAAAGGGAGTGTACGGTGTTATGTTGCATCAGTGTGGCGTTAAGGTGGTGTGATTGTCACAGAAGTTTTCATGATTGATATCATCTGTAGCGGACTTGCACGTGTTCTTTTGTTTTGTAGAAGCTTAGGGTATTCTTCACGTGTTATTCTATGATTGTGAGCGATACGGAAATGTGCCAACAAGTGCTTCGTGGGTGTGCATTCATTAAAGCAGCTCATCATTGCAAACTTGTGGACAGGCGCATGCGTCAGATGTTAAGTTAAAACGTTTTAAATAGTACTGAAGTGGCCGTGACCAGTCATCAATTGAGTCAACGATTTATGGGGAGGAAACCATTTTGGGATTTGGTAAATGCTTGGTATCCAATGAAATACCAACGAATCAGATCCTTGAGTTTGCCGATCGCTATGCTAATAAGAATTTAATATTTCGTAGAACTGAGTCCGAACCGTGCGAATCGACATTTTAGCATAGAGCACAGAGCCCGATTGAGCAGCTGAAGAAGCCGCAGTATCTCCAAGTTCATTCCCAAAATTCCAACGTGCGCGGGTACATGGAATAATTTATTAACCGAGCCCTTAGAAGTGGCGTTACGAAGCAAGAACTTGATTGACCAAATTCGCTCATCGCTATCGTGCAAACGGCCTGGTTCTTTAATAATTGCAAGCAGTCCGTGTATAAATAGATCGTGTTTTCTCTTGTGTTGGCTGCAAATAGAAGCGCTTCATGAAATGCTCCAGGTTCTGCCGCACATGAACTGGTAGCGTCTTGAATGCGTAATTTTTAATAGCCCTGGAATCCCCGGTTAATGCGATGTAAGCTGCCCTCGCTGACTGTATTGTATCAGAGCCATCAGTGTAAATATGAAGCGCCGGTGTTAGAGAGATTTCTTGTGTGGACGGCACCAACAGCCTGTTGAATGGGAACTTGTATTTCTTACTGGGGTGAAATAACCATGGATTGCAGGGATATAGAATGAGCGTGGGATGGAACGTTTGAGCACCCTAATGAGTGATGTTGCATTACGTGAATAAGGAAATTTGCGCGTTTAACCGATCTAGTTCCAAATGTAATGGTGGCGCATTTGGCATTGCCTGTCATGATGATGTTCGCGTGGTGTAGAAGGCTCCTGTTATGGAAATGAGAATAGCTCTTTGTACTGATAACACACGGGATGCAAGAGATGCGATGGAAATTGTGGTCACCACGCCGGCGAAGCGTTTGTGACTACTGGCAGCAGCACCTGACGATAATTTGAAAATTAAGATAGTGTTTAATGAGTGGTGAGGTCTTATGAAAGTTAGCAATCGCGATTTGTATACCTCAATTTTTTTCTTTAACGTAAGTAACATGTGCATGGAAATTTGGAGCCGAATCGAAAACTACGCCTAATTTCTCAATGGTCTGCTTATGTTTTAGATAAACGCCGTCCATGCGTGTGGATGGACGACGTTTAGAGGTTCTGATGTGTCCATTGTTGAAAAACACAAAAAAAGGACTTTTCTGTACAAACGGTAACTTTTTGATGACGAGCCCAATTTAACATTGAGGTCAACACACCTTCTGCTCTGGCTTGTAATTTTAGCCTGGATGTGTCAGTTTGAGTAGCATAATGGTGTCGTACGCATAAGCTTCAATAAAGGAATCGTGGGAAATGGGGAGGTCCAGTAAACTATATATTATAATATTCCAGAGCAGTGGAGTTATTGGAGGACCATGAGGGCTTCCTTTGGAGGTTTCCGCGGACGCGTCTTCGACTTTTGAGTGAAACGCCCCGCCACGGTGGTCTAGTGGCTAAGGTACTCGGCTGCTTATCCGAGGATCGCGGGATCGAATCCCGGCTGCGGCGGCTGCATTTCGATGGAGGCGAAATGTTGAGGCCCGTGTGCTGTGCGATGTCAGTGCACGTTAAAGAACCCCAGGTGGTCGAAATTTCCGGAGCCCTCCACTACGGCGTCTCTCATAATCAGAACTGGTTTTGGGACGTAAAACCCCACAAATCAATCAAATCAATCAATCACTTTTGAGTGAAACGTGACTTTTCTATGCGTAAGGAGTGATTTCAAAAGGAGATACAGATCCCTGGGACATTTGTGCTTACGGAGAAAGTCCAGTACTGTGGTATGCCACACACTATCAAACGTGCCGACGCAATCCAATGGAATTGATACTGTAGGGTGCTTTAGAGATTTATAGTAAGCGAGGAAATTGCGGAGCGTATATAGCGCAAATGGTGTGCTTTTGCCGTGCGTGAAGCCAAATTGGTTGGGATGAAGCAAATTATTTGAATGTAAAAAATAATACAGACGTGAATTCAACAGTCTTTCTAAAGCTTTCCCGAAAATGGAGTTCATAATTATTGGCAGGTAGGATTTTGGGGACTTGATAGGGCGACTGGGTTTTAATATGAATGTGATTTTTCCGGAACGCCAGGCAAGCGGGAAGTAACCAAGACTTAGAGCTGCATTGAAAATGAAATAAAGTATTGACGATGATATCCGAATAACTCTTTAATTAAGGGTGCAGTCAGATTATCGGAGGCGGGTGCCGAATGAACGTTACCAATATTAACTGCGTATTGAATTTCATGTTCTGAGAACGGTAGGTCCAGTGTTTGCCATGGGTGTGGAGTGGATCTTATTTCACGCATTATTCTATGATGGGGATGGTCGCAGGACAGATCGTCAGATGACACAGTAGGACACGTGCGGATTCTAGAACCGAGTTCCTTTTTTTTTCCATCTGGTAGGAGCAATGGCGGTAAGAACAATTTTGATGGAGTTTTTAGAAAGCAATTTTAAAAGCATCCTCATAAGGGTACTTCTTAGTTGCGGATGTGTATACACTTTTATCAAACGCATGTTTTTGCATTCCTAATGCTGTCATTGTACGTAGAAAACGCGCCGACATGAATATCTCTGTACACTTTGCGTAGGGACGGATCTGACGTTTTCTGCAATCGCCTTCCGAGAGCTCTAACACGTTTCCTTTGCATTGTAAGATCAAGTGTCCACCAACCATTACCGTTTTTGTTGCAGGGTTTTACGCGGCGGGAATATTTTCGCAGTGATTTATTTATTTATTTATTTATTTATTTATTTATTTATTTATTTATTTATTTATTTATTTATTTATTCGGTACCGGAATGCATTGTAACATGCATAAAATTTTTAATAATGAGGTCTAGGGCGCGCTGTCATGTAATGTGAAATCCGATCACCTGACGGAACCATGGGTCGTCTTTTAAATCGGTTAAAATGCGGGCTCTGCCAAATGAAGTTAACTTTTTTGGATTTGTTAGTAGTATGCCTGAGAATGAAAATTCTTTATAAGCGGACTCAGGGGTGAGTGTGTGTGTGTGTCCCAATATTTTCGTTTTATCACAGGCTAGCCAAGTGGGTCGTGCTTTTCAACAGCATTACTAAGCGAGCAATGGTTAGCCTGGTACAACCTCGTGAGTATGTTTCGTGTTTTTACATTCTTTATAACTACGTCGGCACTGTTGTTCTCTATACGTGGCGATCTCGTCGGCTTGTGTGAACTAGTCCGTGGATAGCACCGGCCGGCTTTGTGGAGAATTTAGATGTTGTACGTGACCCTCCCTAAGACAGTATTTTCGTAACTGTGTGCTGAGAACTACCGAACATTTTGCCAGCTATGAAAATACCATTGCTAGGTGAACTCAGCGTTCTAATAGCGCTAAGGTACCTCTTGATACTGAACTGCTGTCAATTACGAGGTTCCCTCGCATTGTTCAAGACTATAACTCCGACGCTTGGTTACCCCTGCGGATGCAGTAAAACAGGCTCGCTTGAGAAGGTTCAACGTAAACCTATTCACTTTATGTTCATAATTAGAGCCACAAACTCTCACGAACTCAACACCCCTTCTGAAACTTTCCCTTCCGTATTCAAAAATTCCATACGTTTCTGTAAGAAGTCAGTACATATAGACCACATATAAACGCGTGATAGCTCGAATAACGTTATTACTTAACAGCGGCATGCTAAAAGCTGAAATGGGTTGGTGCAGGGAAATATTTTTTTTTGTGAAATGTGTTTAATTCGGGAAAGCAAGCGTTTGTAGAGGAAAGTGAAAGGTAGAGCTTGGTAGCCCTGCTGGCCACCACCCCGTAATAAAGGGGCGCTCAAAGCGTCCATCCATCCATTCATGCGCCCTTCAAGGTAAAGCTTAAGCGTCCTCCAATTTTATTTCTCGTGCTTTTTATTACCCATACATTTGGTATGCTTTTCTATGAAGGCAATGACATTAGGGTTGGTAAGTGTGGAAGATATCAGCCCCCCCACGGTGGTCTAGTGGCAATGGTACTCGGCTGCTGATCCGAGGGTCGCGCGATCGAATCCCGGCCGCGGCGGCTGCATTTCGATGGAGGCGAAATGTTGAGGCCCGTGAGCTGTGCGATGTCAGTGCACGTTGAAGAAACCCAGGTGGTCAAAATTTCCGGAGCCCTCCACTACGGCGTCTCTCATAATCAGAACTGGTTTTGGGACGTTAAACCCCACATAACAACACGTGTGGAAGATAATGTTTCTTACTCTGATTGGCCGTCAAAAAAAAGTGACAACACTATCTGCAACCGACAGACGCCGACTGATGAAAAGGGTTAAAAGAGGTCGTAGGATGTTGACATTGGAGGCAAACTTTTCGCCGTGCAGCTCCTCCAAACCAAGCAAATCAAGCAGAAACAAACTTCAGCAAGGTCAGATATTGGGCTGGGTGGTTTTTCATGGTCTATAAACAGCGGTACATTTACCTGGTGGACAACATGAGCAAGGATGTACTGAGTGACACGACACCCCAAGCCACAAATTATCAACTGGTTCAGTCGAAAACGGCAGGAAACTGGATAAACACGGGGAAGCAGATGTGAGACTTCATTGCATGGTTGGGTGAGGTGGGTAAAAAATTATGGCGAGGTGTTGTCAGTGGGCACACGAGTAGTGACGTACTGTACTTGTGATGCTCTTCAGTTGATTATGCCTTCCTTTGCAGGGTCGTTCCCTGCGTCATTCTACTATACAGTTTCTATTGAAGTCAACTGCAGGCGGGATCAAAAGAAAGGCAATTATACATAATAGCAATTGACGCATAAACTGTGGCACTTTCCATATATAAAGTACTAGACCATTACTCGTGATTACCTTCTTTATGTATTAGACACGGACACACAAAGTAGAACGAAAGATCAGAGATCGATAAGAGGGTCCATTTTACGAAAATATAGCCTAATAAGAAGGAAGAACAACAGGACATGTTTTTTTATATTTAGATGCGGAAAACATGTGAAGGAACATGAAATATAGAGCCAAGGTTTCTACGCGTGGATGTGCCTTTGAGACAATTCCACTCTTTAAAATGGTGTCTCTATAGCGACATGCCATCATATATGTCATTGTTTTCAGCGATACAATTAGCTTGAAGAGGCCAGCGACAGGCGGCGCTCATTCGGTGTGAGCGACGTGTAAAATATCTATGCACTTCTAATTTTTCTATAGAATGATCTCGTTGTTTGTTCTTTAGTTGAAAGTTCGTTGATAGGTAGCGTTTTTCGTTTGCCCTACGGAACATTCTGACTGACGCCCCGTACGCATGGTAGCTGTTCTCCCTCGGTACAGTTTAAAAAGTTCCCTCTATGAAAGCAGAAGTCAGGAACCTGAAGAGCTGCTGCCGTTGTATCGCACACATAATATGATCCCTTGCAGTAGCGTTCCTTATTTAGGTTGAACGTAGACTTCCTTTCTGTGGACGCCTTAATATTGGAAGGATTATGCGCTGTTATTTATTTTTGTTACAGCGAAAGAGAGAAGAAAAAAGCCAGTGATACCTGGTGATTGGTACATTTTGGAGGCTGGTAATAAATGTCTCGTATTGGGCAATAGTATACATGTTCCGTGTAAGTATTTTTGCTTCCTCAGTCGTCCTGTCAAATGCTGTAACTTGTTTCTATCTTAAATATTACGTGCATAGCCTTCGATTGCACTAACATGCAATATGATAGCGAATAATTTGACGAAAACAACAAAAAAACAACGCAGTACACTGCATGACGAGTACTGGACGGTGTGTTGCCTTGGGTGCGGTGCCTATGTCTCAAGTTCGTGCTATAATGTCGTACTTGACGCGATTTTCAGCAAGTGTGTCGGTGGTATGATCATATGACTTCCTCGTTTGCTCACGTCCTCTGCTCACGTCCTCTGCGATTGCCCTAGGACTGTTCCCAGCGACAGTCTCTCGCCGCAGAATTGCCACGGCTTGATGGTCGGCCGCTGTCTGAGGAAACCGTATTGGAATGTCCTAACGGCGGAATCTCCCCTCAGAAAGCCACGAAGGGTGTGCTCAAGTTTTTGCGAGCAATGGGCCTCGTTGACCGTCTCTGAAACAGCCGTGTTTGTGTGCGTGCGCGAGTCGACCTCTCTCTTTCTGTGTTTTTTTTCTTCCATCCCTTTCGGTCTCCCTTTAACCCTCCCGAGTCCAGGTTAGTGAATGGATGTTTTTCTTTCCGGTTAACCTGCCCGCCTTCAGCCCAACATCTCTCTCTCTCTCTCTAGCTCAGAAACGAACTTCGTATGGGATGGCCACACTTTCTCCCTTTCGGCCTTTTTGTGCACGCGATCAGCATGTATCATGAGCGGTTCGTTCATGGCACAATTGTGGTTATTATAGCTGTGGCGTGCCAGTGCTCTTCGCGTGGTACTTTTCTCAAATCTTCTACACTTTCCTAGAATACCGAAAAAAAATTTTACCATTACACGTATTGCCGTGGAAACACATTATTTGCACACTAATTAACATACTTTACTACTCCACTGTTAAACGTACTGTGTTCAAAGGAAACGTTCAAAAGTTCACCAAGCTATATTTTTATTTATTTCATGACGTCAAAGTTGCGTTACGCAGACCACCGTCCATAATTACCTAGCTGACCGTACGTGTTCGCTCAGCATGTACTCATGCGCTTCTTTATTTCACATTTCATCCATTCTTTGCATTTCACACCACGGAAATACTGCTGCTGCTACGGCAATCGATGCTTTACCTTCGGGCCTTTTGCATAACCACCATCACGCAGCATTGGGCTAAGCGCAAGGGTTAGTCGAGCGCGGCAGCTGTTGGGGTCAAGAGTGCATCCGCGTTTTTCTTCCAGCGTGACAGCAAGATAATCACACGCATGGTACTGCCTCGGTATTCGACAAGTGGCCCATTAAACGGACAAACTACTGCCACTCGCTTTAGGAGGTGTCTTAAATGTCGAGACAGCACAACCTCAGCACATCATCCCAGCAGCCATAATCATGGCTCTTTTTAACCGTCCTTGGCAATTTTACCCGTAAGCGCGATAACGTCGACACAAGAGCTGCGTTGAAGGACCCCGCAAACGAATTCATCAATACTCTAGGATCATGTAAATCTCACTCACACTGCCGCTGGCTCAGTGGCCGCTTTGTGGAACTCGTAATGCAACTCCAAGCAAGGCTGCGAAAGATGACGAGAAACATTTTCACGGCTCAGATGATCTTAGGTGCATGGCGCTGTGCATCTCACCTACGTCAAGCAACAAATGCGTTGGTGCAATTTCTTAATGCTACTGGACTAATTAACCGTCTTTGAAAATGGACAAACAACTTCCAAAACGTCAGCATCACTGCAGCGTTTTTTATTAGTTCTTTTTTGCTCTATATCTTCCAAATCTTTCCCTCCCCTTCCCCCTTCCCAAGTGCTGGGTAGCCTACCGGGCTCAACACAGGTTAACCTCTCGGCCTTTCTTCTTCCTTTCTCCTCCTCCTCCTCCTCGTATAATCAACTCCGCCCGTTCATTTTGGTCGTTAGGAATTCATAACACTCAGTTCCCACCGCCTAATACGTTCCATTTCTGTACCATAGCAGCGCGTATGACTTTGCGCATCCGTGCGCTGCTAAAAATTAGACCACTCCAGTCATACGACGATGAGGACTTATGCAGTTAGTACCTTAAGTAATCAATAATGAGAAAAATTCATTTCCAACTATACACTGTTGACTGCGGTGATCTCGATGGAAGGGACTACTCACCGTACTGAGTCGAAGCCACCTAGTACATAAGGCAGACGTGGTAGTGAGGTCAGAAAATATAGTAAAATAGGTCCCCAAGGCGCACAATTGGATGACATAAATTGTAAAACAATTCTTAAGTGCGGTGTTGATTATCGCAGTGCGACGCTAATTTCTGCAGCTTATGTCGGCAGCATGGCTAAGCGTCTGTGGGGGTAGGAGAAAGCAGGTGAAAGAGATAGAAAGCTGACAAAAGCCGTTGCGGAGAGTTCCGGAAATTTTGAGGACTTGGTATTTAACGGGCACTGGCTGCGCGCAGTACCCGGGCCTGTGGCATTTTCACTTCTATGGAAAATGCGACCGCCACGGCCGTGATCGAACCCACATTTATTTGGGGGTCAGCGGAGTACCATAACCACTGCGACAACACGGCGAACTGCGGTTATACGAAAGAACAAAAAATAGGCAGACTGTGAACCTTCCCTCTGCAAGTTCTTGGTCCTATGTGTGTTAGCACAGTTAGGAAAGCTTTACGACAAAGGAAAATGCGCGCAATAATGGGTCAGTCAAACAAATACCCACTAATGCACCAGGTAGAGTATACATCCCAGGCAGCACCACAACATTGGACCGACCTTCGCGCAACGTTGGAAAACATTGGATACAATATTGGAACTACATTGGAATTCGGGTCCCATGCTACACTTTTGACTAGATTAGTCCAATGTTGGGTACCAGTCCTATAACGTTGGAAAAAATTGGGAAAGAATGGCTTTGGCCAACATTGTCCATCGTTTGTATTTTCAATATTGGTAACCTTGTATAAACAATGGAAGCTCTAACCGTTCTTTCCAGCCTTTATTGATGGCTGTCCATCATTTTTTGCCAGCATTCATCGTTGGATGAGGCAGCATTTCTTGCCAGCCTCCTTTATCGGCTGATTCTAAATTTTCCCCACCTTTTTTATTGGCTATCATGCATGCACTTAAATTTGTTTTGCCGAGGCTTCTGGCTCTAGGCAAAAAGCAAGAATATCCAGTAAATTATGGGAGTAACAATAGCTTTATTTTGTACTTAGTATGCATGTATGTATTGCCAGCTTGGGAAATGAATTTGGTTATGTTCACGATTCGTGGTTATGACGATAGCATAAGACAGACATAAATGGTCTATGCACTCGTATGTTAATGGCGAAACGTATCTTTCGATCACATACACACATACAAATAAGCAAAATGTCTTCTTTGTGACATTTTATTCGTGAGTATGAGACAGAAGGGATTGAAAAGCAAGTTCTGATAAAATCAACAAATCAATATTCACTCTGAGTTTGAAGTCCATTGTATATGATCAGCCTCGAGAAAACTAAACGCATAAGCACCATAAGCAAAAAGAAGAGGCACAAGAAAACATACGCCTAAACGTATGCGACACGTTTTGGTGTACGTGTTTACGTGGAGCTGCTGAAGCGTGAAAGGTTCCTGAAACGATTCCACGAAACAGCTGAAATGTAGAAATTTAACACTTCCTCAAGTAACACAGCATAAGTGAACGTTAATTAGGATACGGTGATATGTTTCTGCATGCAGTATCCGGAACGGAGGGTATGTGAGGACAAACCGACGACTTGGAAAGAACCGAAAACCAGGAACAAGAAATTACTGTTAAATAGCATAGGGAAAACACGCGTTTCACGCAAGACAAAAACACAAACATGAAATACACACGAACCAAAACAGCTTTGCTAGAACCGATTACTTCATCTGCCGCGGCGTATACAACAAAGCCCACCACGTGTGTATTTACAAATAGACAAATATAAAGAAAATTCGCAGTAATACATGCTACAATAAACCCGGCACACGCCAAAAATGAGGGTGCGAGCACAACAGAATACACAATGAGTAAAATAAACGAATGGCTAAAATCGGTACGAAGCTTTCAGGAAAACCTTTAGAACTGTCGCAACACGTCGAGGCTCATCTGTTCAGTTCACTTAAAATGTCCGGTCCAAAGAAGCACAGGGCTGCCACTTTTTCACTATGTAGAAGTTTGCAGTCGCAAGTACCGTGTCCGTAGTCCACTTAGGGGTTCTGACTTGTAAACTCGCCAGTTTCAGCAGATACGCGATGCAACCTGTGCGTCCGAAAAACCTCTGCAGAGTGAAAGCCCCTTCGCCTGCCTCACTCCCAGCTCGCTGCAAGAAAACATGCCAAACAGGTATGCGAAGCAAAACGGATTAGTGCCGCCCACGCAGCTCCCCCCTTCCGCCCCCCCCCCCCCCCTGCCATGGTACGCTTCCATGTTCGGCGGGCTCCTGTGTCCCCTGCTCGAGGTAGAAAGATAACAAAGGCTTTTCTTTACATTCCAACGTTTTGCATATACCGTATTTACTCATGCATAACTTATACCGTGCTTACTCGCGCATACCACGCGTGCTGATCGCGTGCTGATCTGAGATGCATCAAATGAAATATGTATCACAAAAACGAATGTAGCTTTCACTCAACAGAACGCGTACCTTAACAGCCAAATGCATTCGTGGGCTACATTCAAGCATTAGCGGATGTGCGACTCGGAATCGTAATCATTGGTGCTGTCAGCGGCATCTCAAACTCCAGTATCAAGAGCGACTCGTATTCACGTGTCCAAATTATCGTGGCGGCACGGTTCTCAGTTAATCGGCAAACACTATGTTGAATTTGTTTTATAGGAATCGCCAATATGTCGCTATTAAAAAATCAAAATGCGACCGGCTGTGGCGAAGCCTGGGCTACCGAACACTCAGTATTGAAAAAGGACAGCGCTAGCCTGCGCCACGTGGCACTGGATGTCATGGGGAGAGCATGCAAGCAATATTTTTGCGTAAACCGTACATAAAGTTGGGAGTGCAGAAATTACGCGTGGGCGCTAATTATGCGAGTGTACACGGTACGTACATATATGATGGCGTTGTAGATGTAATTTGCTCAACTTCCAATGTGCAAGTTCTAGTCTACTTCACACACACTTAGCTAGAACTTGCGCAAATAAACAATGACGTAAATTATAGAGATAATTTTTCTTGCTGACCTTTCTGAACTCATTTGCGGCACCGAGTCGAGCTAGTGGTCCCTTCATATTGGTAAAACAGGAAAACGATCATGCGTACTTGCCACCATGTGTACCTGCCTCCCGATATATCATGTGTACTTCCAAATGTTACCAACATTGATGCTACAACTCTTGTGTGCGGACAATATTGTCCGACACAGAACATTGGAAGTCCAGCATTGGCTATGCGGTGAGATTGATTGGACAATATATACAGCCTGCCGCCATTACATAACCAACATTGATAGGACTATGTAGAAACTGACCCATCATTACCATCCTTGTGCACTGGACGCACCAATAATGTATGCTGAGTGGTAACTATGGCCCACATATGCCTTCTTTACAGGATGGAAGAACCAATATTGCAAATTGAATGGTTACGATGGGCCATTGTTGGAGGCCTTAATAGATGGGATTTCCAATGCTGGTTTATGAGTGGTATCACAGGGCCTTCATTGGACCTCCGTAAGCCAACAAAAACACAATATCGGCCCGAGCATCTGTGCTGCCTGGGATGTGTGTCGACAATATAGATTATAGACGGATATGTACCAGCAAGCAGCATAAACAATGGTTGTCAGTGAAAAGAAAAAGAAAACAAGCATATTCATTGATGTGCATAGGGTGTAAGAAAAATGAGGCGCTTGTACGCGTCTGAAATGCTCATGAGGAATTCGCGGATCTAGGCCAGCGTATATAGTGTCTGTGATTGCAATACCTTAAAAATGCAGCTTGTTGAATTCTGACGGTAGCTGGTAAGAAATTCGTTGTGGTCCTCAGCCCCACGTAAGGTGCTACTCCACGCGGTTAGTCACGACGTGAGTAGGGTGACTTGTACGTTCTCATACAAGCTAACATTAATACAGTGGAGAAATTATTCTACAGGCAGCATCGCGAGGAGGTCGGTTATTCTCCGGAGTCGCTCTATAGTTATTACCACTTCTGTAGTAGTGCTTATCCATATGTCATTGTGATAGCTGTAAAACGGGCCCGAATTCATAAGTAGAAAGCACTACTCTGAATTGCTTTCGTTTGTTATCGTGATATCCTGGTTTAGCTTGCAAGGAATTTCTACACTTTGGGTTTCAGCACTTTCGAAAGCTGAGTGTGTAAACGAAATTTACGCGAAATATTTGTGCTTTGTGGGGGTGAACGCCAATCAATGATCTCTTCTTTCCCGCACAGCATGGTGTACGTACTGGGTGTCAGAAAAAACTTCAAAAGCGGACCACCCGAAATGCGACAAAGCATACGAAAACCACTGTGCACTAAATGATAAGAGCTTTGTCACCTATGACTGGACGAAATCATGCGAAGATAGCAACAAGCCTTTTCGTTAGGACATCGTCGCTAGGACGTCTAGACAAAAATTTGGAAACATATCTGGACCAAAATGACTTGATTGGTAGGGTTTTAAATTGAAATAATAAACATGTTTGCACGTCTTGTCTTTGTAAATTTGGACTGATAGTTGCCTAGTGACTCAATCTGACTAGTTTTCCAAGCTCCTCGTCAGCTGGTACTCCAGGAGAACAAGAGGAAGTGCAATGTGCCAATGAAGATTGAATTAAATAAATTATTCTCTAGGATGTGCTGCAATTGTTGCGTTCTCAGGCTAAAAGAGCTTCTGCAGTATTACGACCTGTCAGCTAATGCCTCTTACTTTTTCTTTCACTTCTCCAGATTTACTTTGTTTCTCTAAATATCCACTGCCCACTCCTCAGTGGCGGGTGCTAGACTTTCCGCTGGCGATTCCTCTTTATTTTTCATACCATAGTTTTCTACATTGGCTCGTAAAATCAATGTTTCGTTGCTGTAAAAGTGATGCTCGATCTCTCAGAGAAAAAAATATATCGATTTTCACTCCGCAATCCCTAACAGAGGGAGAGAGAGACGGAGAAAAATGAATGATTTATAAAGAACGGTGGGAGACGCTCTACACGGCAACAGAAGGAGAGATATACACACACATGAAGTTTCGTACTTATCTAGACCCAACATAATCATTTAATCATTAAGATTTTAAAGGAATCATCTTACACTGTTAATAAGTTAATAACTCGTTTAATACAATGTTCGCTTGCTATTTTGTTTGCATTTTGCTGCTTTGTAGTCACTTATATTACTCATTTCTAACATGAGGTCCCCTGTACAGTCTGTTGACTATGGAACCTCCCTCTCTGTTTGTATAACCACCATATGTAATTCTCTTATTATGCACAGTAACAGAAACTCTGAACGAAAAAGAAGTGACTACAAACAAATAGTGAAGTTCAATCCGAGAATGCATACTGACATCGGAGATACTGTACGTTACGACGAAGCTGTATGCAGAATGCTAAAAATGGTTAATGTGAACCACAGAGCCCACCCCGCGGCCCGAATAAATACTAACTGTAGGAGTGAGATGGTCGTGATGACGACCATGGGCACCAGCACCAGAACAAATGCACACCACCCTTCACCACCACGGAGGGGAGAAGGTCATTCACGACAAGACTGCATGTGTACCGAAGCTGTTTTGAGGAGCAATCTATAGGCTGTATTTATGAAACGCTCGCGTTTTCGCCTGTCTCTCTCCTTGTGTGTAGGTGTGTGCGCTTTGCCGTCGCCGCTATGCAAAACCAACTCCCCCAGAAGTCGGTACTCCATTGTTTTTCTGCATTTCGCGTTACTTTACCGCCTAAACCCTGCACAACACTGGCCACGATGCCCAGACTTCGATGTCCTACTTACGCTCTAGTGAGCGCTAACCACTTTATGGTGGACGCCGCCATAGGACGCGTCGCTCGGTGCCGTCACCTCGACGAACTATCTTGAACTTACCGAAGGAGCACGCAGGGGATCCGCAACTAGAAGGTTCGTGAACTGAGGACACCACCCATGCAGGACCAGTCGAGGATCGTGTAGTTTCCTTTGGATGGAGTAGCTGTACCATATCTTCGGGGACACGACAGAGCTTATGCAGTTCGTGTCCCAGAAAATATGGCTTCAGCGCTGGCGTTCACGGCAGAAGCGAACATTGCGAATTCTACCGGCATTTTCAGGATAACCAGACTAGGCAAGCCCTTTGGCATGGTGCATCGACGTAAGCAGGCAAAATTGAATTTCCCAAATGAAAATCCGCCAGAAAAGTTGCAAAACTGAAACGTACAAATATAGGGCAATTAGCGGTACAGAAGCACGATCAACACAACTGCCCGAGCAACAGGCTTGAGATAGATAGATAGATAGATAGATAGATAGATAGATAGATAGATAGATAGATACGGTCAAAGTATCTTAGGTTCCCCAAGAAATGCTGAAGATCGGCTTCGCTACTGACGTCTCCTGTATGAGCTCAGTTCTAACTGAAGCTGAGACTCAATTACTGTGATGACGGAGCGGTGCCGCGTACCTGCGAAGGGTAATGCAACACACAGGTTGAAACACGTTTCTTAGGGGCAAGACGACCACAAAGACGAAGACTCATTATGTCCACGTAGACTATGTTAAAATGCACGAGTGGTTTCAAGGCACCCGACTTGAACATTTTGGAAGCCCTGCATTTTCAGCACACGTGGTGGTGTCAGAATATATTGGTTTGGCTTCGCGGCTATGGCAACGTCGCGAATGTACCATGAAAAGTTTCGGCAATAAGCACTACAGACTACCATACAAAAAGGAGGGCGCTTTCATGATATCATTGCAATGCTTCTGTATATTTCAGTATTGAGCGGGCTTCTTATATTATAGGCGCTCTCTCAAACACCTTATGGAGCCTTGATCTGGGCTGCCACTACTAGGCATAATTTTTGCGGTGTTCGTCATTCCACAGTCGTGTGTAGGCTGCAAAAGGGCCTCTTGACCGCAGACGGGACTGAGTCGGCGACCTAGATGAGCCGATATTGAACGAATGTAGGTCAACACGTGGGAACTCTATTTTCCGATTTCCTTTCACGTAATTTAGCTTACTGGCATAGAGCTCGCAAACTTTCGCTGTGGAATTCGGTAAAGAGTGCTCAGCAAGTGAAGCGTGATACCTGGGGTGCGCGACTGCCTGCGCTTTGCTAGTCATCACTTTGCACTCGGCACGCCGAGTTGCTTCGTTAGGGTACTCAATGAAAGAAGGAGACCTTCTGAAGCATACCGATTCTCCTTGGTGCCTCTTATCACAAAGCGCACTCCAGTAGCACAAAATGCGCCAACTACATTGCGGTCCGAGTGTTCCACTTCGTTCGCTGAGCACTGTGTAGGACAGTTCAATGATTGGTCATTTCAGTTAAATAATGAACCAATTATAACTGAGGAATGTTTTCCGAGATATCCTATGTCCAATATTCTGAAACTCCTAATCAATAAGACACACCTTCTTAAGGCCATGCAACACTCAAAATACGGTGCCAATCTATCGTTGAGGCTCCTGAGGACATGCGAGCTTTAATTATTGCACGGCGTTAGCCAGGCAGTTCGCAAGGTGACGTCAAACGAACACGGGAGGAACTCGCTCTTTTTCAACAAATGACGTCACTGCGCACCGAGTACGTCTTCTTTTACTGCTTTTGTTTCTCTTTAGGTTATAATAACATTTGCCGTATTTGTTGATTTCAAAACGAACAAACAAACCATAAGAGACAATCTCTTCGCGATATGGAAAGTAGCCATTCGTATTGCTGCCTCAAGCCACTTTTTCGATGCCCTGAGTGATATACTTGTTGAGAGTTGTGTGCCCGTTTTGGAGATTGTCTTGGAACCGAATTACGACTTCCGTGTCGCGAGCACTACACTGATGTTCGGCTTAACGTGTTGTGTCTTCTTCGTTACCAATTGGCACCGTTCTCTAGCTTTAGGCAAAAACTACTGCAGGGCAGCTTTCTGATTATCGGAAGACAATGACAAAGCTCCCTGAGAAGGTGTTCCACTGCGGTTATTGCAGCTGCATTATTGAAGAAGCCCGCATGTTAGGAAAAATGACGTTCCTTGGTGCTGCAGTTACCCGAGCCGCGTACTGAGTACTCTAATAGTTTGCAAATTCAAGAGCTTCCCATTAAACAGATCATGAAATACCTCTTCCAGGATACACACTGGCTGAAGTCTGCATTCAGACAGAAGGTTTCTCAGGGCTGAATTGTAATACGTAAATGTTTTAAGAAATAAATTTAGGTACAGAGGGTGATTCGCCATCGGAGAGTCCTGCTTCCGCAATTAATTTCCAGCGTGAAAACTGAAAGGTTGTCATAATACCAAGTGTAATATTTCGTTTACGAAATCCTTCTAATTTTAACGCATTTTGAAATAAGATCATGACAACATTCCTTCAATTGAAACAAATCATTCACCTGAAGCAGTTCTAAACAGATTTGATGTGTTTTATAAAGGCCTGTGCATTTTATTTCCACTATATATATATATATGTATATATATATATATATATATATAGACAGGGAGAGAGAGAGAGTAGTAGTAGTAGTAGTAGACCCTCGGAATTGGCAAGAAAAATGCGAAAAGCGTTTATTCAACGTTTCAGCCGGAGACCGGCCTTCATCGGGAATATATTTATTTTATTTTATTTATTTATAAATACTGCGATCTTTCATTTGAAAGATCGTGGCAGGGTGGTAAAATGTTCGAAAATATGTACATATATTCAAAGGAACAATCAACGTGCAATAACTAAGTACGATGTGAATATACAGGGCTAAGGTTCAAAAACGCTATTTCAGTAAATTCGTAGAGTAACACAATACAGAGTAACATAATACTCAGTAACGTAAATACGCATAATACATGTTACAGACTAACACAATAATTACAATAAAGCAAATAACACAATACATTACAATAAAGCAAATAATACAATACAATAACTAGTGATGGTTTAGGTGAGGCTGTTTTGAAACAATGACAGTGTGTTATGTAAACGACATCATTTGCAAGGCTATTCCAGTCATTAATAGTTCTAGGGAAGAATGAATACTTGTAGCAGTTAATCCGTGAAGTTAAAGGGGTTATCATTTTACTGTGTCGCTTGCGAGTGGCGTAACCGGAAGAGTACTGAAGGATGCCTGTAGTGTCAACATTTAAATGGCCATTTATTATTTGAAAGAAAAACTTAAGTCGGCAAATGCGGTTTCTGTCCACAACGGATTGGAGGCCACTTTTTATCAATAGCTCGGATACCGATGTTCTACCGTAGGAGTTATAAATAAAACGTAAGCCTTTCTTTTGCACTTTTTCTAGTTGATTAACATTCCGTTTAGTGAATGGATCCCATATTATCACAGCATATTCCAACATTGGACAAATGAGTGTTTTGTATGCTAGCATGCGTACTGACGGGGTAGAATACTTTAAGGATCGTTTTAGGAAAAAGAGTTTACGTAGGCAGTTACCTGTAGTTACCTGTAAATTAAGGTCACTCCTTCTTTATATATATATATATATATATATATATATATATATATATATTCCTCCTCAGAAATAAAGAGGTGTTTACCACTCTGCATGAAAATATAGTGCGTTCAGTATGCTGGCTAGTGTATTGTTCACCAGCTATTTTCAACGGACGGAACAAGTGATACTGAGACAACGTAGCCCCAGCCGTCTATCAGGAATATTTCTGGCAGCTCAACATGACTATTCGCAGCGCTTCCGAGTCCTACAACCACAACGTCAAAGCAAATGCCACCCAACTAGGGTGTCTCAGGAGGCTTTATACATATTCTTTACTTCAGCTGCATGCTTGCCGTTTTCCATGTCTGCAATTTTTCGATAGGGATTAACCCTAGTTAATTTTAGGCAGCTCTGCATGACGTTATTTCCCGTTCTATATATGTCATCTGGAGTAAAGGTGAAGTGACTTCGCAGCAAAGCTGCTTAAGCTAGCCGTAATTTGTCAGGCGTGCCCGTTTAACCAGCGATACAGTTTAAGCTAGCTGTAATTCGTCCGACATCAAGCAATACCACGTGACATTCCACTACGTGATTTTGGTGGAAACCTGTCGCGCGACATATGATTACGTCATATTGGCGGAAACATGTCGCGTGACATTTCATCACGTGATTTCGACGCGAACATGTCACGTCAGATTGCGTTACGTGGTTTTGAAGGAAGCACCAGGTGATCTTGCGTTACGCGATTTCGGCAAGAACATGCTACGTGACATTTGGTTACGCGATTTTGGGAGGAAATGTGTAATATTCAGCCATGATCAAAAAGGCGAAAGAACCTTTATTCGTGTATAATTGTTGACGTCGCAGGCACGCGTTCCTTAATCTTTACCGCCAGCCATTGCGAGGTAGCTGATATGTGGGACGCACGCGTAATTTCTACTATATACCTTCACCATTTAATAGATCATTAATGCTCACATACGCGACGCACGTGATTGATGTTCTGGTCGTACTGCACATGTCTTGGCTGGCGAGTTACCCGCTAAGACCGTCTCGGGACGGGTGTAGGGAGTGTTGGTGGGTTTGCGGGCTCCTCAACTGGCGCTGTGTCTGGTGGATCGTTCTCGCTTTCCGGCTCATCGCCGTCGAGGTCATCACGATGAAACGACTCACGTGTTCGGATCAGGTGTCTCCGGTTTCGATGAAGCACTTTGTGATCCTCAGTAACGACGTGATAGGACCTCGGCACTGACGGTTCCACTACCTCTGATTTGCGGGTCGATGGGTTATCTCGGATCCTTACCAATTCACCACTCTTGAGCACTGTACGTCCTTCTTATGGCCATCGAGCTGTCTATGCTTAATCACAGAGTTCCTCGGTTGTGCGCTAAAGTCTGGGAGCCTGGTTCATAGTCTTCTCCTTCCCGCAAGCTTTATGTGCAGACATTTTCTCAGTCGCCGCGGGTCTCCGAGAATCCATTAGGGTGAAGACACTGCTGGCAATAGAAATTAATTTTTACTGAGTTTCCTGTATTCGTTGCTGAACTATTTCGCTGTTACCTTCGCTTCACCGTTATGCAGGTCGTCTATGCCTCTCGCGACGCACATCGGACGTTTCAGAATCAACTGCTGATCGCTCCCCATGACGCCTTGTAAGTCTGTATGTTCGTTGGTGCCGACGGTAGTGATAACGCTAGAGAGTTGCGGAACGGTGACCTCCTCTTCTGTCACGCTCAATGAATGGTAACCGCCGTTATCTCCCTTTCACAACCACTTGGCTTTGCCATTTTTGGAGCTGCTTAGCACATACACGCGTTCTGAGGCGCTTAACGGCCTAGTTTTTAAAACGATTTGCGCACAAGCCCATACCTTAAACAGCTACGGTGTTGAAGAGACTGTAAGCTCAGAATGTGTATTTACACAATCCGTTTATACCGTTACATCACTCCTGACGTCACATGTTCGAGTGCACTTCGCATTCAAGGGAACAAGTCAATAACAGCACTGACTCGGCGAAACTCATTAACTGTTGACAGCAAATCAAACAGATCTACAAGGAAAAGTTTATAGGAGGCAGTCCACGAAGTCCAAAGCTCTTTCTGTTCACGCAGGCAAGGTTAAAATATACGAGCGGCGTCTAGGCAGCGAAATTCAGTTTATTGAAAGCCTTGCCATGGCATCAGTGGATGGGTGCCAATATTGTTGGCTTCGCTTCCCTGGTTTAATACCCTAGGGAATGTGCTACGGAAAGCTTTCGCATTGAGCGCACATACGCTCCAATACATGGAAGTAGGGCACCTTCATGATGCTCAGTACACAAGAGCTGAAGAGGGCTGTCGATATTGTAAGCCTACTCTCCAACTCTCTATTGAGCCTCAGTCTCGGCTGTCACTACTTCGGCATAGCTTTCCGATGCTCGCCGTTCCGCACTGGTGTGTGAGCTGTACAAAAGGATGCTTGACCTCAGACGGCACTGAGACGGCGCCGTCGAGCAGCCGATATTGAAAGAAAGTGGGTCAAGACATCGGCACTCCATTTACCGATTTCTTTGCGCGTCGTTCAGTTGCTGGGCTTGTCTTGCTCGGTTGTGGCATTTTGCGGTAGAGGCATTCCAGGCTGTGAAAAAATTCAACTTTTTGATAGCGTCATTTATAGTTACCGTCATTATCTTTATGTTTATTTTAGCCATTCATGCTTTGCAGAGTGGAACTGCAATGATCAAGTTATGTCGAGTAATATTTACAACTTTTCAGAAAATGTTTCCCAGGCAACAACGAACAGCATTTATAGATTTGTTATACAGAAGGCGAAGCGTGGCGTGGGGTCGCAGAAAGTTAGGTGACAGAGGGGATCAAGTTTCAGGGATTACATGGCCGCTGCAGTTCAATACCGGAGATCTGTAGAGGACGTCGCCCTGCAGTGGACGCAGAGAGGCTCATGATTGTGATAATGATTATTATGATGTATTTTCTGGAGAATATGGCAATGTAGAGAATATTTACCCTTTTAAAATTATGAAACGTTAAGAAATGATGTGAGGTGGGTGATACTTCCATAGGAGCTGTGTTTTCTTTGTAATAAGCGGTATAACATGTGGACAACGCTTGAAGGAAGATCGTCTCATTGTGACAGAACTGAAAACCCGCTGTCTGCAAATAAGATGATGTAACTATTTCAGCTTTCGGTTTCGTTCTGGGCCTGGTACCTCAAAGAAATGTTTTGGGCGTGATGTAAGTTTAACTGTGAAAGTCTTTACACAGCGCGCATTGTTAAGCAGCACATGTTGCGTTGTTTTAAGTGGAGTGTAGCTTGTAACGCTATCTGCCACTGAAATGTTCTTGGTAGTGTCTATAGGATATAATAGACGTTTTCCGCAACCACGACGTTTCTACTTGGAATTTGTCGCACAAGTATCAAGTAATGAAAACTTGAATAAGCACAAAAGTCATTTCCGAAAGATCAACAGTGCATGACTCAGAAAAACGATAACGAACATCTAGTCCATTGTCTAAAATCAGCAGCTGTGCAAAGTGAACAGCCAACATGACATTTTTATAGGGCTATTCTGTCTATCAGTCTGACGCAAATGGTTGTACATAACTAAATATTAACCAATAAAATCAAATAGAAAGATACCCTTGCAGGACCTTGAAGCAATCTATTGCAAAAGAATCAGTTTTCTTATCACCGAGTAGTTTACTCTCTATTTTACCTTCATCCTCTAAGCGCTCGCCTGATTTTTGAGAGCATACTAGAAGTTTCAGCCTCAAATTTCCTGGCTATAATTCAGAGTACCTCAGTCTTAATCATGCTTTGTCACGAAATGTTTCAGAAAGCTCGCATGAATATTACGGCGATATATCAAACTATGCTGCGACTTCTAAGTGAAAACGCAGACTTTCTTTGGCGTTGGTGCGTGGATCTACCATTAGAAAATTACAATACGACTGTATGAGTCCAATTGGCACGAAGTGCTCGAACACCTTCTTAATTTTGGTTGCAACATACAAAGAGTTACACTGCTGAAGCTGTCATTTTACAAGTATCGCCGCCGGAAGGACACATTTTTGGTTATTTTTCTCTTTGTGTTCTTGCTTTGCAGAGGTCGCAATTTAAACACACTTCTTTAAAACTGTACTTGGCTTTAAATAAATGAAATGTTGCTGAAGTGTGTGTACAATTTCGCGCTTTTTTTTTTTCAAATTGCTACCCTCTACTCAAAGCATCAAGTAAACCATCTACGTATATGAGTAATGCAGGAACTAAGCGGTATACTACTTTCATGGGCAACGGACATATATGCGAGACCTGTTCTTTTCCGCGCCTTTTAATCTACGGGACATGCGTGCAGAATAAGGATGAAATAAGATAAATCTCAAATGTTATGCAGTGGCGCTCAAAGCAGCAGCGCCCTTGAGGGACCTCGTCTCCTGCCATAAACAGCGCTCACTTATTCGAGCAGGGTGCTGAAAACTCGACGTTTTAAGAAAAGGCTGCGAAGGACAGTAGATGGGCATCCCACCGTTTAAAAACTTGCGCATGAACTTTTTGCACAACTGATATTGCTGGTCTAATAATTTATTTTTAGCGTAAGCGTTCGAAGCGTATAAAATATCCAGCAAAATATTGTGCTTAGCTTCTAAGATCTGTTCTGAACTTTTTGATTTGTATAACATGTTTTTAACCAGGACATTTTTGTATGAAAAAGAAAACAGTGTGCATTCAGGTCATTTGTCACAAACTCGTCGTAAATTACTGCCGCGAGTATTCCTTGCATAAAACAAATATCTGGTATGCATAAGTGCTGCTCGTTTCTTGCCACTTTCTCTAGTGATATCGGTGCCCTACGACAACGCTCCACGATATGGAAATGGAAACACGTAGTACATGAAGGCTACTTAACTCAGCGTAGGAGAAAATAATACCACCGAATAATTGTAGTCATATAAGCCACCAAGATTTCCGATCTGTAAATCGCCTCCAAAAAGAGAACCGCAAAGTTATATAATACTGCAAGAAATATGACACGATAATCGATATATTTTCCGTGCGGAACGTACATCTTTCAATCAATATAAAGCACCATACATTGATTACATGTACAGGTTGTTAAACAAGCCGCAGTACGTGGCAACTTGGTTTTTAGAATATCATTAAGGTCTTCATGGGCGCTCATTTCTTGCAAAGGTTATATTTTTGTAATGAGTGCACTCATTAGCATTTATTAGCAGATGCTATTTCACAGTTAGTGCCATTTGAAGGTTATGTTGGTGCAACGTGCTCTTTCTCAAATTGCCATTTGTAAAAAAGGCGGTCGGATGCTTTGCTTGTAGAAAAAACCGCGGTTTTGATGCTCACTGCATACTCACCGACTTAGCCACTCTAAGGAACCACGCAGGGGCTACATAAGAGGACAAATTTCGCTGTATTGGCCTTCGTCGCGTTATGGCATGCACAGACACGGGCCGTGAGAAACTACCTGATCTGTTGCGGGTCATCAGGGTGTAGCCGGAAATGTGTTGGCCCACGGTATGGCCTGCAGATTCTGCACCCCTGAGATGTCACGATATTAAACAGGGAACTCTAAATCGAACGTACGCAGATATATCGCAATTATATCACCTGTGCAGTCGACCTGGGCCTCCTCCCACTAAGGTGCTGACGACAACCGAAGAGCCTCGTCCACGCACTCTCCAAGCCATTGTATACTGCGACACTGCGGGCTGGCCACAATGCATCCGGAACAATTTAACACAACGTGTAAATTCTCGGAAAACAATGCTTAGCTGTCTTACGCGTTTTGGCCCTGTATCAGCAACTACAACGTCGTCATCGTCATAACCATCCACAACAATAGCAGCAGCAGTAACAAAAAGAGTAACATAACAGCAATAATAATATTAGTATTTCGGTTATGGAAGCGACGCTATTTTAACGGCAAAGTGTTCGTGGAAGGGGTGGGGGGAGGAAATAAAAAAGGTGAGCGTCGTACTGGAGGGCTTTGAAAATTATCCTCACGTGGTTTTGTTTAACGCTCCCTGATATCGCACAGTATCAGGGCCCCTAATTTTCTTGCTCTACCGAACATGCGACGGCCGCGGCCTGGTTTCGAGCTGCGTCTAACAGAAACATCGCGTCAGTTGGAAAGCTCACATGCGAGGGCTGGCAGGAGGTTCTGCCGAGGCTAGCTATTGAAAATCGGCGGGACATCGCGCTGTACTCGCAACTGGCAGCTCTCTTTAAGGCGTCCCGGAACGGGGACACTAAATACGGCAGTAATTGCTGTACAACATACGTATTTTTGCTCAAAGTAGTTTAGTCATTCGTTCATTCAACGTCTAAAGGAGTAACACCAGCTCCGCAGTTATCAATCGTCCTGGCATGCGAAAAAAAATTCTGCATTTATAGTACATTCGCAAATCTATTTGCTCTAGTCCTGCAGGGGCCCTGCAAACTAATTTAGTATTTTAACTTGAAAATTACCCAGCTGCAATTTCTTCAAACAATATATGGAAGCGCTGCAGTGCTAACGCACTGAATCAGCTATACCAATTTGTCTATAACGTTTCTATGAGCACTACCAACTTCCGTTTGTATAACCCAACGGTACTCAAACGGAAACGCCCACTTTATGCAATGAAACGACTTTTTGAAGGAACCATGCTTTACAAAACACCGTACTTCTCCAGACAGGGGAAAAGTTTCAGAACGCTTGCACCCTTGACTATGACAGCGCGGCGGAAACACTATACTCCCTCTGATCGATCATGTGAAAGGCTGCGGACGCTAGGGAGCGTTTTTGCAGTTGATGTGTTCGTGCCAAGAAATAATTCATTTCTTTCCCGCAGCAAAATTTCTTATCTTTGTCTTTTTTTATTCTGACTGACAAAGCAAAAATGTTTTCTACCTTAGAATTTACGCTCTCGGATACAAGGCTTTAACACGGTGTTCTTTATCTCTTAGTGTCCTGCTATCTTCGTTCCCTCGTTTTTCTGTCCTTTTTCATTTGCATGCAGCTGGTCGCGACGTTAGATGTGCGTGCTCTTATTCCGCCCGTGCCAGCACTTACACTGACAAAAGGCATGCGTAACGTCCACTCTCCACACGATGGCAACAGGCTTGCGTAGCCTCCACTGCGTTATACCTTATGTATAAAACGGATTACAATTGTTTCTTTTACAAAGAAAGTTTTATTCATCCAACAACTCCAAGTGGTGCATACGCTTAAGCAGTATTTCTTGCAGGTTGCGTTAGTACAACTGGTACACATGCTAGACGCCGCGTTATGCAGGCTGCAATCGCACATGATACACGACGAAGTGACTGTAGAGAATAGGAGGCGTGGTTTATTAAAGCACATAACTTTAAGTGGGGAGAACAAAGGGGATCCGGAGGGGGTTGGGAAGGTGGAGGCAAGGTCACCTCCCTCCCCATCCCGCTAGAGGCCAGCTACTGCTAGTACACGTCTAAAAATTTAACGACGCACTTAACAAACAAGGTTATAACGAAACAATAAACACAAAAGAAGATTGGTAGAAAAAACAACGTTATTTGAACTAAGCGTTACCAGTGAAGTGCAGTAAATGTACATATATTAAAGGTAGTCAACCTAACTCGTAGGTAGTAGTTCTTGAAATATACGCTCAAAATTAAGCACTGACTAGAACGAACCACACAGAGGCACTGAGGAGCGCTAGTGCTACGTACCATGCTCCTTTAGTAGCAGTGCAATTTGTAGTAGCACTCGTTCTTATCTCCGTGTGTTTTTCTTGTCTGTGTTCAATTTGTAGCCTATTTCACGAAATAACAATGTCAGGGATACTAGCACAAGCTGTCCTTTGGAAGCATACAAATGGTAGGTAAAAATGAAACAAAGGCTAGCAAGAGCAGTGTTTTTTAAAATACTCATAAAATGCTCGTATAAAGAAAACAGTATGTAAGTACAAGTGGAGTGATCATAAACTTCAACTGGCATAATGCAAACAAAGGCATCAGTGAAATAACAAAGCAGCTAACCATTGTAAGAATGAACAAAATAAATAAATTAGAAGAAAATGTCACAATGCTCAAGGCTGGCGCGTCCGTAGTCTGGTAGAATGGGCCACCTCGCGACGTGCTGACGCACCTTATATTGCTGTCCATTGCATAGGCGACGAATCGGCCTCTCTCAGCTCTGTTAGCGCAGCTTATTCTCTGCAATTTTAAAAGAACTTCTGCATTTTTTGCTTTGCACATTGTGTTACACCGATGTACTCTTTAAACGCGTGTATACCTACACGGATGACGAAAGTAAGCCATCATTCCTATTACGACGACCAGAATGAAGAGATGTTGCTTATAAATGTCACAAGTTTAACAGGGATGCCAGTGCAGAAACAGGACAGACGTGGTTTGAATATTTGAGGATCTGCTGCATTTCTTAATCATCAAGCGTTATACATTCAGGTGCTGTTTGCCAATGAAGTAGGTGGGCACGGATATGACATATTAAGAATTACTAGAGCGAACTTCGCGCTCAAGTTCCACGCTTCGTCAAGCTAACGAGGTTGCGGGCGGGAGATCAAAAGAGCCGCCACAGCGCTAATTAACTTTAATAAGTGGGACTTCATGCGAAAGGAAGGTACACTAAGAATTATGGCCACGCTTCCTGTCCCTAATTAATAGTGTTCTATTCAACATGAAATTCATAAATATATGTATACGTCAATTTGAAAATACTACACCGAAGACGAATGGTCTGTATCAAATTATAAATTGCGCTTCAGCATTCACATCCGCTGTTGGAATTTTTTGCGAACTTTTAGCGCCACCTTAATTAATACTTGCCGCAATTGTCCTCTTTCTTTGGAAACTTCAACAATGCCACAGCACTGAAACATGTGGCCAGTGCTAATGCTGTAATGATGCGTAGAAGTTCCCAATTAGCATGTACTTTATTGACGCAATAGCGCCAACACAATCAGTAAATAACACGCCTGATCTGGAAAAAACTGCGCTCGCTATGACAGGTGCACCATGTCAACATGCCAATGCGAACGTACTGGTGGTCGCGATATGATGCTGGAATGATTTCATGGATGCCAAGTAAGGAGATAAGGAGATCTTCGTCCTGCCAAATCATGTAATCGTGGCGATAAGAAGACAGCAGAGTTCAACGCGTTGGCAGTCAAACTGCGTATTGGACGAAGGTGTACCCGACGACTGTTCTCTGCGCTAATATCTTGCACTGTTATTTGCTTTGCTTTGTACCCACCAAAGCAAACCAAAGCGTTGTCGGTCGAGGAGAAAACGGCAGGTGAGCGGTGAAATGCGTCAGCTTTTGTGCACTCGTCACAGTGCGTTCTGGTATTATGACTGATGTTCTGGAAGGCACTCAAATACGCGCGTGGCACATGGAAGCGCCGATACCACTCGCGAAACAGCGTGCATGACAAGGGCGGTTGGCGGTCGGCATAACAAGAAAATGATGAAGGCTATCCCTGTGTAGAAACCAAACGAGCGCGCGTGTCACTGCCCCACTTTGAATGGTCACCGTCCAGGCGCGGAAAACAGAAGAAGAAAGTGAAAATACATGTAAAATAAATAAATGAGGTAAGCTTAAGAAGGTGCAACAGTTAATGAGCGTTTAGGCGAACCACATGGGCAAATTCTGGTCGTATTAGGCGCCGCTATTGTGACGTTAAGCCATCGGGTACGGCCTCATCCTCAAGTGCACCTCAATGTCGCAATATCATCCAGGATCGAAAGTATCGTCGCAGAAGCTTTGCGTTCGCCGAGTCAGTGTTCCCACCCTCGCACGGTCACCGGATTGGAATTCTGCGCGACGTCTTCCAAGATTGAGGTGAGGGCCCTCGATCGTCCGCTTGTTCTTGACACTCAGGCGGGCGAGCTGTCGGTCTTCTTCAGCGCGCTGCGAATAGGTAGCAACACGACGTTTATTTCAACGGTGACACGCGGACTGATGAGGAGAAATGTGAGGCTGAGGAGGAAGAAAGGGAGGAGGAGAGTGGGCAAACCATAGCGCATTCATGTACAGTAAGCCGTAGCAAAGAGTGGGAAAAAGAAGCGAGGTAGAGGGAAATTAGTTGACGGTGCACCACGTCAAGAGATAAACAAAATAAAGAAATATGACAGCGAGAGAAAGAAGAGGAAGAAGACGTAGAAATGGGTAAAGAAAACAAGATGACGAAACATGGAAGAACTCCATTTGCATTCGCCAGGTGGTGGCGCTTTCATTGCAGCTCCGTTGTTCACTCAGAATGCGTAGGCGCTCAATTTTTTTCCTGGAATTCTCCTTTTTAAATATCTCTTCGCTTAAAATAAATTGGGATGTCCTTGAGAAAGGAGAATTATCCCAAGGAACTGCCTCTTACTGAAAAGGTTCTCGTGCAATTTTCGATACAATAGAAAAAAAAAACAGGCAAGCAGGGCAATATATGGCAGCTGACTGATTTTCTTGTATTTTGCCAGTAAAGATGATGCATTACCTTCCCGGGTTCTTTTGGCTGGCTTTATGCAGCTGGCCTCTTAGATCTCGGAAATGTCAATTCTTCACTTTCGCAAGAAGACGTGCATTCCAAGGCTTTTAAAGGTTATTCTAAAAAACGAGCTATACTATTTATTCAATGAAACAGTTATTGTTTGTCCTTTGCGCCTAAATGGCTATTGCGAATGTTGTTGCAAATTTCCTATCTTTCAAAATCATTGGTCAAAATGTTTAAGCAGAATAGCTTTGTAAACGAACACAAGGTTCCATCTCCCTTATTGCATCGAGGAATTATACAAATTGAATCCAGTCAATTTTGGCAAACTACAATCCGCATTTCTAGCGCTGCGCTTGCTGCAATGAACTTGGTACGAAATCCTTTGAATGGAGCACCCTCGCCTGAAGAAAAAAAATTATATTGAATATTTTTTTCTTCCTTCACTCAGGTAGCCCATTATGCAGTTTCGACCCAATATCGTCCACCACTCCACTTTGGCTTAATGTACTGGCAGGCATATATGTTTATCTAAAGAAGTAGGGGCATCGCTCTGATACCATAAGGGTGCTGTTGCGCCTGGGATTATCGAGGAATTCTTTATGAACTGCGAAGCCTATATGCGTCGTACAATATGCTGCGAAAAGAGAACGAACAGTGCGGTGTCCCGTCACTCTTCGTGTGTTTATTGTGCGGGACTGCATTTATCAAGCGAGCATGACGCACCAAGCAAGACACACGCGCACACACACAAACAATCAGTGATGCTGATGATGATTGTGGTTTTCGTTGGGAGAACGCCGCTAAGTGGGGAGCACGGCTAAGCGTCCGTGGGCGTGGATGAAAGGGAGTGAAATAGAACGCAGCGAAGAGCCGTAGCGAAGGGCTCCGTCGCATTTTCGATGGAGGCGAAAATGCCAGAGGCCCGTGTACTGTGTGTTGTCAGTGCACGTTAAAGATCCCCAGGTGGCCTAAATTTCCGGAGCACTCCACTACGGCCTTTCTCACCTCTCTTTCTCTTTCACAGCCTTTTCCCCACCCCCACGGACGCTTAGCCGTGCTCCCTACATGGGCTGCAGAAATAGACCTTTTTCAAGCACCGCAGCGCCACCCGTGGGCGCGCAAGTGCTTCTGGGAAATGTGTGTACATCCAGCCGCCCAGCAGAGCGAAGCCCAGCCAGAGAACACCTATATACGGCCCAGCCTTTCCAAGCGCGTCTCTCGCTCCGAGTAAAAGTTGGAGCGAGGCTAAACGCATTTTTTGCGTGTTTTCTTTTGTAAGCAGGCGCACAGCTGCACGGGACAATGAAAAAGGAGGGGAGTAAGGGGGTCATTCGCGGAGGTCGGACTGGTCGTACGGGGTGTGCGCTGGCATGTCTCGTGAACGTAGTTTCCCGGAGTCTCGGCAGTGTACGTGCGTTTGCGAGTGACCATGTGCTTGTATCTCCACTCCGCGTGTGCGGAGAACACCGATGTGTGGACGCTGTATTCCTGTGTACGTGTTTGTGTCGGCATTGCAGTGTGGTCCTACGCAGGCAACTGCAAAATAGCGATGTGTTTGCGACGACGAAGTAGACCAACGGGCAGTGTGTGCTAAACGAACGAACTGTGCGCAGTGTGTGAACGAAGTCTGTTGCGGATATCTCTTTCTAGGTACTGTAATTCACTGTTTTCTAATTAAACAGGTATGGTTTTCCATTTACCGCGTGGTTATTCCGGCTCATTTTGGTACCCCTTCGTGCTTGGTGCGTGTACTTTTAAATGCGGAGCATTTCTTTTTTGTCCCGCTGGGCTCTGTTCCCGCTACTCGCTGCTGTCGCTTGATTCCCTTTTCAATAAAACTTCACTTTAGTAAAACCACATTTTGGTGACAGTGGTCCTTGATGTATGCTAGCTCCGCCGACGTGCCATGTCCAGCTGTGTCGGTGAAATAGCGCACATGCGATCGCGTACGCTTTCCTTCGATGCTCTGTAATCTTAACTGCTGCACGAAGAAGAGATTTGCGAGCGCCTAGATGTTCACACGGACTGCCGTGTGTGTGAACATGTGTGTGATCTCGTTTTTCTGAAATGTTATGCGTTAACTATCCTGTTGCGTGAACATTTTTATTGCAGTACTGAGACTGAGTGTGTGAATTTTAGTTTTTGTGTTTATTTGTCGAGTTTTGTGATTGTTGACATTACGATCACAGCTGTCACGTAAGTGACAAATGTCATTGCTGCAGCTCACGCGATGCAGTTGATCACTTATTCTGAAGATACTGCCCTCAAAATGTTCGAGAGCAAAGCAGAGTACAGCCACGTTGAGCGTGCGCCTGTTTTGTGGACGTATACATCGTTTTCGGACGCGCAAATGTAAATGTTACGCACGTTTCACGAGCGGATGAACAGGCTACGTCGACAGACTGCATTCACCAAAACTCAGATTCGATTCTTATCGCGTCGTAGCTTCGATCCCACAGCTGCCACTGCGTCGGGCGCTTGCTTAAACCCGAGCTTGCCTCCGGCCGATGTACACACATTTCCCATACTGCACTACGCGCTCGCAGTGGCTTCTGGGATAGCTTGAAAAAGGTCTATTAGCGTCCTTTCCTAACCGAACCACAATCATCATCATCATCATCATCATCATCGGAAATTTTGAGCACCTGGGGTTCTTTAACGTGCACTGACATTGCAGAGCACAAGGACTTCTGGCATTTTCGCCTCCATCGAAAATGCGACCGCCGTCGCCGGGATAACATTAGTCAAGCTTGCAGTAGTGGGGCAAGTCTAGTGAAACAGCGAAGCTTATGGGCACCAGGCTGGTCCGGGTGTGTCTCCGCCACGTCCGCATTTCGTCGTGGCCCGAAGCATCGGGAAACGCCTCGCAAAGCACTGGTAATGATAGATTTGTGATGCGTGCAGCACGTTACGGCTAATGTCCCTAGATATTTTTTAAACGATCTAGGGACTTTAGTTAGGGCTAGCAAGAAATTTTAGGGGCGAAGCTCCTTAGGTTCGAGGCTCGTCTACCGTTGTGTGTCGTAGCCACGCTCGCGCTCGCTCTCGGCGCGCGCGACCTCTTTCTCTTCGACAGCGGCAGTCATGAGCGCAGTCAGACTGTGTGTGTGGATCAAGGAGGATAAAAAAAATGCTGGAGTGGCAACGCCTGCCGAACCTTACCGCAATGGGTGAAGCCGGCGTTTGCCTCTGGTTCAGCCCTGAAAGCTTGCCAAAGTGTCCAGAAACCAGTATCAGTTCAAGCGTTCTTGATCTGCTTATGCATTTTATAGAGTACTTGTAATATAAAAAAGCTTGTAGTTTTGGATTAATAAACTACCATTGACCGAGCATCAATGCGATGTGGCGCACAAATTTTTGCGATGTTCAAGTTTTACCCAAAAATGCGTAGCACAGACAGGTCCGGGAGGCAGTGCTCAAGACAGTGTCATCTGCTGTCGTGAGAGAGAGGGAACGGCGCGAGTTGATTATGGAAACGCTCTTTCTTCGATGAATGCTTTACCAGCTCGCAAGGAACGAGAACGCGCCCTCGTCCGCGAGAGACAACGCTGACGCAGGCAGCGTCTTCTAGCGGGTTTCTTGATTGAAAAGAAAAAAAAAACTCCACGCATCTCCACGAAGTGAACCATGACGAGTGGGCGAAGCTGGGGTCGTTCTATGTTACCGTAAATCACCCATGACATTGCCCACTCATGAATGTAAATGAGCGACAACGCGGGTGCTTATTTACACACGCGTTGTCATTTATGCTTCTGGTCTTTATGAGATTCCTGCGCTCCCGCGTGGTAGATCGTGCCGAGTTCCGGATTAATTTCGTTAACGCGCACGCAGCGAACCATAATGGTTCAACTACGCACAAGAGAAATCTCCCACCGGAACTGCATTGCAGGTCAAGATCCAGTGCCTATATATATGGGGTGGCATAAAATCCACGATGAGACACGCCGTAGTGGAGGGCTCCGGAAATGTTGACCAGCTGGGGTTCCTTAGCGTGGACTGATTATGCTCAGCACACGTGCTCCTAGCATTTTTTCGTCGATCTAAATGCGACTGCCGTGACCGGGGTGGAACGAGGATACTTCGAATCAGCAGCATAGTGACGTAACTGCTGCGCCACTGCGATGTACACAAGCGAACCGGGAAGACGCCTTTTTCAAATGCGCACTTTTCTCTAGGATACGCAGGCTGCGTAGGCTTTTCTCGTGTGACACTGAGCGCTTTCCAGACACGAGCTCAGCTCTATGTTGCTGCAAAAGCTTCTCTGAGTTTCGACACGCCCTCCCTTGCGACATCACATAGCAGCAAGCTGGATTAGTGTCTTTCCGCTACGTGTAGCTTGGCGAGTGTGATGCCGCTTCGGCTTTATTGCTTATAATCTGTCATATTTTGAAAGAATCACTTCAAACGTCGAAAAAGAGTTGCCTCAGAGAAGTACCGTGGAGCGTCATATTACGACAGATACTCACAAAAAATTCAATCCACATCAATAAGCTTATTTCACCAAATATGAGCGGTCCATCACATCAAAACAGGATAATGCCACATTGGAAAATACGTAGTGGGGATAAGAAAATAAACGGAGAAAATTTCGTACACGCAATCCCCAGAATTCGCGAATGTAGACGAACGGTTGTTTGGTAGAAATAGATGCACCGCGACTCAGCGGACGACGGGCTGCGTGTTTTTCGCTTGTTAGAGCACAGTAAAGGTAGGCAATTTCGGCCATTGACATTGAATACATGGACAGGAGCTTCGAGTAAAATGATAGCTCAGTGTAAACAGATGTCAGGAGAAAGTGACATACGTCAGGAAGAGCAGCAGGACCTTTAGAATCCTCCCTAATACTTCGGGTATGACATGCACGACACGTTTTTGGTGACGCAAGCCTCCCCAGTTCAGCGTTTTGCGATGTATCAAAATGTTTCTTTTCTGGTTCGCAGCCCCATTTATGCTGCAGCTATCCCGTCTTCAGCGCCAAACAAGCAGTGTCGTAAGACTTTGAAATGACAGGCGGCCGACATTAGCTTTGCAAAACGAATATTCGAAGTCCCTGGCGCTCCAGGAGATATAATACTACAAGACGATTTCTTCGAGTCGCAGACAGCGATAAAAATGGAGGAAAAGAAGTACAACCTTTAGTTATTTCCATCGCGGCAGTGCACAGTCAGTGCGCTGTAAAGTAAAACAGGGATTTTGAGGATTTCGCATTCCAAAAGCACAATGTCGATATCATGCCCGCTGTTTCGAGAACGTGTTATCAGTCTCAGTCACAGCAATTTATTTTTCGCGTGTTGTTCGAATGATCAGGTAATGTTTACTTGCTTTATTGTTCAGTACGTTTGGGAATGCCTAATAAAACAAAATGTGCTATAGTTTCAAAGCGAAATAGCTATAATCAAAAGAAGAGGCGTGCAGGACACGGACACAAGAAGAGCAGTGAACACCACGAACGCCGACTAACAACTGAAGCACAGCACAGAGGCGAAAAAGAAAGAAGACACAGCTTATCTGCGCATGCTCGGAATGGTAGCGCCACCTGTCATACTGTTACACGTGCCGTTCTACGCGATAGACAACTGCTAAGACATTCTATCTCCTCTCTGTTTAAGATAATCGACGGTTGACTCACGCATGCGCTTCCACTAATACTAATATGCCAGGCCTCAACCAATAAACGCGTATCTTCGTTCCTATGCCTGTACAGGATCTCGGTTTTGTCTAACTCGGGCATGCAGCTACTGACCTGGCAGTGCAAGGATAGATTGGACGGCGTCCCACCTGATAGCGACCTTCTGTGTTCAATTAATCTTTGATTAATACAACGCGCGGTTTGTCCTACATAAAAACGTCCGCAGCTAAAACGTCCTGCACGCCTCTTCTTTTGATTATGGAATGTTACCAACTCGCTCAACTTTCTGTCCTTTCGAAATAGCTATGTCCCAAAGTATAAGCCTCAGCTCGACAAGTAGAATTAAAAGTGATTCAGTAGAGACAGTATCTACATTTTAAAGCAGTTAAATTTGATGAGCGTCAGAAGGGTATGCTATCATCCATTACAGGAAAAAGGCCTTAACCAGCGATCATGAACTGATATGATCTCTCGTTCGTGGTAAGCAGCGCTACTGAATGGAGACAAAACATGTTCGGGTAAAACGCGAGCACTTAAGTGCAAGCGCACTGCAGTGGCTTATGGCGTAGTGTAGTGCAGTGTTATGTGGTTAAGAGCGAGGCTGTTCTTGCTGGACCCCGTGTGGGCGTTGTCGTGCGTGGTGCTCGATGTCACGCTGGTCAGGTAGGTCGACACGAAGGCAGCGCGAAACGGTGTGAGGTGCAGAAGTCGTGCATGGAATGTGCGTGCGTGTGTTTGTGTGTTTAATTCGAAGTTGCCGGTTCAATGTCCTCAGCCGTGGCTGCATTTCGATACCACAAAATGCAAGGAAGCATAGAAGGACGGAAGGAAAGGAAAAAGTGTATGTACGCTTAGGGTGAGATGTATGTTAATATTCACAGCGCGATATTAATACGTAGTTCTCTAATAGGGTGGTAGGTAAGGCGTGCTTAGACGAAGACGGAAACACCGAGAGGCAGACAGAGAGCTCAAATATTCATTTCGAACTTTGCATGGCAAATATATTTCGCTCTATGTTTTAAAACGCACTTGGTCATCTTTGTGATATGTCTATTTTAATTGTCCATGTTTCCTGTTACGCTGTAACTATGGTGAGGAAAACAGCATTGGACCTCGGAAAACTATGGATGGTTTTATGGCCACGTGGCTCTTCGCTCCAGCTAATTGGTCTGCCCTGCCCATGTGGTCGTTTACACAGCCCGCAGCACAGGTGCTTGCATAGCCGGCGTAAATGTATTCACCCTGAAAACGCAGCTATCCAATCTTCCACTGAGCACAGACTGGAAAATTACCTCCACCAGTTTAGTAGACCCACGACGGTACCGTGGTATTACACTTATCATCATCATCATCATCATCAGCCTGTTTAGGTCCACTGCAGGACGAAGGCCTCTCCCAACGATTTCCAATCCACCCTATCCTGAGCGAGTTGGTTCCACTTTATGCCCGCAAGCTTTTTAATTTCATCGCTCCATCTAACCTTTTGCCTACCTCTGTTGTGTTTTCCCTCTCGTGGTATCCATTCCGTCGCTCTTACTGTCCACCTATTATCCTTCCTCCTCATGACATGTCCTGCCCAGGTCCCCTACTTTCTTTTAATTGATAAGATAATATCGGCTACTCCTGTCTTTTCTCTGATCCATTCCTCTCGTTTTTTATCTCTTAGCGTTACCCCTATCATTTTTCTTTCCATTGCACGTTGCGTGCTCCTTAGTTTCATCTCTAGTTTTTTCGTTATTCGCCATGTTTCTGCACCGTACGTTAGTACTGGGAGAATGCAGTGATTGAATACTTTTCGCTTTAATGAGAGCGGTAAGTTTCCGGTCATGATTTCGTAATGCCTTCCGAATGCGCTCCAGCCCAGCCTTATTCTACGGAGAATTTCGTTTTCGTGGGTAGGAGTTCCTGATATTAACTGTCCCAGATATAGATATTCATTTAAACATTGTAAGGGTTCCTTGTAGATTTTAAATTCCTGTTCCTTAGCTAAGCTATGGAGCATAACTTTGGGTTCTGCCTATTCATTTTTAATCCAATTTTAATGCTTTGTCTGTTTAGGTCATCAATCATGTTTTGTAATTCGTCACCATCATTGCTAAAGAGCACAATGTCGTCTGCAAATCTTAAATTGTTTAGATATTCTCCGTCTATTCGAATGCCCTTTTCTTCCCAGTCTAGACGTTTAAAGACTTCCTCTAAACATGCAGTAAATAGCATCGGGGATATTGTATCTCCCTGTCTCACACCTCTCCTCATCGGGATTTCTCTGCTTCTCTCATGTAGGAGTAGTGTGGCTGTGCAATCTTTGTATATGTTGTTTATGGTTTTCACGTATACGCCAGATACCCCTTGTCGACGTAGAGCTTCTAGAACTGCTTGTATTTCTATGGAGTCAAATGCTTTCTCGTAGTCGATAAACGCCATATAAAGAGGTTTGTTATATTCCGCGTACTTCTCAATTACTAGGTTGATAGCATGGCTGTGGTCCATTGTCGAGTAACCTTTCCTAAAACCAGCTTGTTCTCTCGGTTGGTTAAAGTCGAGTGTTTCTCTTATCCTTGTAGAAATTACCTTTGTAAATAGCTTGTATAATACTGGGAGTAGGCTGATTGGTCTGTAATTCCTTAAGTCCTTTATGTCACCTTTCTTGTGGATAATGATTATATTAGCATTTTTCCAGCTGCGCGGTACGCTGCATGTCTTGATACATTTCGTGAAGAGCGATGCAAGTTTTTCAAGTACAATATCTCCTCCGTCTTTGATCAAGTCGGCTGTTATACCATCGTCACCAGCTGCTTTACTCCTTTACACTCAATATGTAGTGTGTGGAACAAGCGCATACCGATTCTGCCACATTAAAGAGTGGTACGTGACAAGGTTGACTCGGACAGCCAGCGCGTACTCTTCGAAATGTCGAAGGCCTAGTGCATGCACATTCGCTTTAGAAATGCGGTTTCGGTTACAAAAAGCGTGATCATCCCGTTTCTCCTTGGTAAAGATTGATGCTGCTTTACGTCAGAAAAATGACGTCCAGATGACAATACCGCGCACAAGCGTCAACTCACCATGCGACTTGCCGCCATCCGCGTTTCGCTTCTGTGTTCCTCGCACCGGTTCTCCTGAGAATGATAAATTTTCATGGGCAGCACGGGGATACCCTTATTTTCTAAACTGTCGCGACAGCTCGCAGAGCATCTGAATTGCGTGGCTGTTTATTGCGCCTACCTTGCGCGCCTCTTTTATTGCGTGCCTGTCCCAGTGTCGTGCCAAGAGAAACCAGCCTGTCCCCCAGGGTTCCTCTGTCCCTCTTACATTCTGTCACACTTTTAAGCACGAGTACCACCCCGGAAAGAAGGTAAAAAAGGCAGTGGTTTCAAATTCGGCCTTGAGGAATTTCAACTGGATTTCCCAGAAGGGCGCCAATGCTTTCCCCTCTGGCCAGAGAAGTAAAGGATAGTGATTCAAATAGCGTTGCTGCAGATGGCGAAGGGAGGGAGGGGTTCATTCCATTGCCGCAGTAGAAGGATGGTCATGTGGGCGAGTTGGAGCTGGTTAAGCATCTTGACGGTCAGCGGGAAACACGAGGACAAAATGCAAGGAAGGACACAAACCACAGCGCTGTCTCACAACTAACATTTATTAGGCAAAACACGCATATTTAGCACCACTCACCAAACCCACGTGATCCCATGACGAAGATGGAAAAGTGTGCAACAGGGCATAATAAACTTGGTTAGAACCCTGTGAGCACAAACGCTCTCTGAAAGGGAATGAGTACTCGCACACGGCTAGGCACTGTTTAAACCACGACTGCACCGCTATCTTTACTGATGCAAAATGTGTGTTAACACACAGCGATCAGGTAACGAGCGAAATTGTCCGAGCATATCACATCAATAAGAACGGCTCCCGCTGCGTCAGCATGCCATCGATAGCACTGCATGACAAAGAAATTTTATTTCTGAATCATGTCATCACTCAGCATGTGTTGCATTGGCTCCAACCAGGTTTATTATATCTTGCTGCACACTTGTCCATGTTCGTCATGGGATCAGGTGGGTTTGGTCAGTGGTTTTAAATATGCGTGTATTGCCTAAAAAAGGTTCGTTGTGAGACAACGCTGTGCTTTGTGTCCTTCCTTACATACTGTCCTCGTGTTTCGCGCTGAGCTTCAATATGCTTAATAGGGCTTTTGGTTGGTTCAGAGTGTTACATTGGGCCCTTGTTGTACTGATTACCTTGATTTGAAGGATATAGATTGCGGAAAGGGGCTTTAAGCCATTGCACCGCACTCCTCCCCCCCCCCCCGCCCCCTCTACACACACGCACACACTTCCTTTTTTATTTTACAATTGGCTGTAAGCCCGATATACCTTCGTGGGGTGCGGGTTACCCCCACATTATTTTAATTTGTTTTCGATCGCAGGGGGACAAATTTAACACAAACACACAGAGGCACAAAACAGCTCTGGAATCCTCTCATTTACCTTTTTTTCATGAAACAATGTTATGATAATTACTTACGGTGACAATGTAATTTTCACTGAACTGTGTTGTTATAAGAGGGCTGGATGGCGGTAAGCATTTATCACACCTTCTGTAATCAACCAAATTGTCGGAACTCTAGTTAATCTTTTGAATAATTCTATCGATACAGCTCCGATGAGCGCCTAGCATTTATTTATTTATTTATTTATTAGTACCTCAAATGCCCCGTGAGGGGTATTACATGAGGGGTGGGTATAACTAGAACATGGTTTCTATTGATGCCTTGAAGGATGAATGGCTGGAGTGGTGCACCACGTCGGCAGGAAGACGATTCCTGTCCTTTGCAGCCTGCACGAAGAATGAATTCATGTGGGCGGTAGTGCGGGCTGCCGGGGGATAAACTGCTTTTGGGTGGTCATGACGGGATGAGGAACGATGCAAGGGTTCGATATTAACCTGTTGACGTAGAAGGTGATAGAACTTATGAAAAAGACATAATCTTGCAGTTTGGCGGCGCTGCTCAAGGGTTTGTACATGAAGGCTTGACTTGAGTTCGGTGACACTGGTATGATAAGAATAATCTGAAAGAACAAACCTAGCCGCCCGATTTTGTATGGATTCTAGCGCGGATGAGAGGTTAGTTTGATGTGGGTCCCAAACTGAGCAAGCGTACTCAAGTTTTGGTCGAACAAGTGTTAAGTATGCTAATAGTTTTACCGGGGGAAGAACAAAACGCAGGTTACGACGCAGATAGCCAAGCGCGCGATTAGCCGAGTTTGTGATGTTAGAGATGTGAACGGACCAAGTAAGGTTATTGCTTAAGGTAACACCAAGGTATTTGTATGATGAAACGGCGTTTATTTCCGAGCCACCTATCGTGTATTTAGTAGAAATGAATGATTCACGACGATGAAAAGTTAGGAGGGACGTTTTGCTTACGTTTAGAGACATTAGCCATTTGTTACACCAGGATTCTATGAGAGAAAGGTCAGACTGTAGGGTGAGGATGTCAGCGTTGTTAAGCATAGGACGATAAATTACGCAGTCATCAGCAAACAAACGGATTTTAGAAGTACAACCATCAGGCAAGTCGTTAATGTACATTAGAAAAAGCAGCGGCCCCAGAACAGTGCCTTGTGGGACGCCGGAGACAACAGGAGATAAGGAAGAGGAGTGCTAGTTAGCGTATACGAATTGTTGACGGTTAGATAAGAAGTCACAGAGCCAATTGTAAACAGGGGGGCTGAGATTTAGTCGGGAAAGTTTTAGGAATAGCCGTTTATGAGGAACCTTGTCAAATGCCTTCTGAAAGTCTAGGAAGAGGGAATCAACGGGTATGTTTCGATCGAGATGAGAGGATATGTCACAGATGAGAAGAGCGAGTTGAGTTTCGCAAGACATGCCCTTTTGAAAACCGTGCTGGTTAGGATAGAAGAAATGACAAGACGCTAAAAAATTTACCACGTGATAATAAATTATATGGTATATAAGTTTGGAACAGACACTGGTGAGAGATATGGGACGATAGTTATTACATGAAGACGATGAGCCTTTTTTTGGTACTCGAATTATCTTGCCTATTTTCCAATCTTGAGGCACCACTACAGATGACAGAGATTGCTGAAAGATACAACATAAAAACATGTTGGTGACGTGTTTGGTATTCTTTAGCAATTTAGAGTTGATCCCGTCAATGCCACCTGAAGACGTTTATTTAAGCGTGTCAATTAGTTTAGCAATACCATTTGCTTCAAACGTTATATCGGACATTGGTGGGTGGTCTATGTAGGGACATTCAGGAAGGTGAGTGCAAGGCTCAGAAGTGAATACGCTGGAAAAAACAGTGTTGAGTACATGCGCTACGGTGTTGTCGGGTATAGGCTCATTATGGTCATTGACTAACGCTAATGCTTTATATGGTTTTGGATTAATATGTTTCCAAAACTGTTTCGGGTTATTGCGTAGCATGGTAGGCAGTGTTTCTGAATAAAAAGAGCGTTTAGCGCTTGTGGACAATAAATTAAACTCCTTCTCCGTTGCGCGGTATTTCTCCCAAGCAGATGCACAATTTGAGCGTTTGGCTGAGTGAAATAACCTCTTCTTTTTGTTGTTTAGACGTTTTAGTGCGCTGTTGAACCATGGGGATGAAGGACGTTGTGTTATAATAATGGTTGGGATGAAGTTTTCCGCGAGTTCTATTAGTTTGTTCTTAAAAAGCGTCCAATTTAATCCTACGGTGCGCTTCGAAAACTCAATCATATACTGGCTGTAGAAATCAGTCAGCGCGGCATTGATGCTGTCGTAATCATCTTTATCATATAACGTTATATTCTTTTTAACTTTTTTGCTCATGGGTACGTGACAAGCGAGTTCAGCAAGTAATACAGAATGATCGCTTAATCCTGGAAAATGAGTTACGGGAGATAAACTATCAGGATGAGATGATAAAATAGGGTCAAGTATATTCGAACATTGCCCGTTCATACGTGTTGGATTCAATACAAGTTGAGTTAGTCCGAAAGTAAGGCACGTATTGAGAAATGCACTTTCGGGGTTGCTCTTGGCTAGCGTCAGGGCGGGTGCGGACCAAGTTATATCAGGGAAGTTGAAGTCACCAAAGAGAAGCAAATGTGCATGACAGAGTGATGTTATTGCTTGCAAAGCTTCGTGAAAATGAACCGAGAAAGAGGCATCTGCATCAGGTGGTCGATAGCATACATCGATAAGGGTTTGAGGGTACAGATTAGTACATAAGACAAACAAAATTTCGAGGGGTGAAGTGATGTTAATGATCTTGCAGGACAGGCTTTGATGGGAAGTTATCAGAACGCCACCACCTCGTTTACCCTCACGGTCACGTCTGAATATGTTGAAATCTGAAAAGATCGAACTGAGCTCTGTGTCTTCGACGGTTGAATTGAGCCATGTTTCAGTCAACAATAAGTTTGCAGTCGGTGCTCGCGAGCACATTATGAAGCTCGTCGCGCTTCGACAACACGCTTCTTATGTTAGTGTAGAGAAAGGATAAAGAGCGTAAGTTGGGTTTCGCAGATGCGATAGCAGGTAGCTATGAAGTTGATACGACGCTATGTGTTTCATTATCGTACCTGTAAATCTTGTTGTCAAGGGTGAGTTTATCGTAGCGTAGTTGAAACGGCTTTTGCTGGGACTTTCCAAACGCGATTATCTGTTTGCGTTCTAGCCGGGTGTTAGGTGAGTAATCCTCTGAAACGCTTAAGTTTGAGCCTTTGAGTTGCTTAGTATTTGAAAGAATCTGCTGCTTCATCTTGAAATGAGACAGTTTAACGGTAACTGGTCTGTTTCTAGAAGCATGGTAGCTGCCAATTCTGTGAGCCCGTTCAATATCTGTGGAACTTATTCTGATGTTCAGCTTGGCAGTGCAAACGTCAATGACTTTATCTTCTGATTGCTGCCATGTTTCGCGCTCGGAGTCAGCAATACCAAAAAATACTAGATTTGAGCGGCGAGCCCTATCTTCCGATTCATTTAGCCTAGATGATAAGTCGGCTATGGCTTTCGTATTTTTGTCGACGACAGAAGCCACGTCATTGATTTGCTTTTTTACGGAAGTCACAAAGGAGGCATCGTCTTCAATTTTGGCCAGGCGCTTTTTTATGTCATCATATGTCTTATCGTTTTGGGAAAGTTTGCTTCGAATAGACTTCATTTCGTTTAGAAGGGACGCCTGACCTGATTTTATCTCCTCCAGCGCTGCCATAATATCACTGGAAGCTTGCGGCGAATGGGAGCAGGTGTTGGGGCCGGGGTTAGTTTCTACGTCTCCGGAAAGCGCGCGAATTTGCAGAATGATACAGGTACAATCACGAGCAATATCAAGACAGCAGCCTGGGCTTGGCAGCACCAACAATGCGGCATAACTAGTACGATGTGCGTGAATATAATAATGATTCGTTACCTGTAAAGCAAAGAGGCATCGTGCGTCAATGAACCGCAGTGTCGGGGTGCCACCAAGCCCACTGAAGAAAGCGAGGGGGTGATGAGCTTTATACGTCAAAGATGATGCCAGTGTTGATGCGCTGCCTGGTACGGGATATCCGGGTAGCGACGGCCAGGGTAGATTTCCGGTAGGGGGTGACACACTGCAGTAGCCATCGGCGCTCGTTTCCGCTCCCGCCTTGGGGCGTTGCGGTGATGCTGGAGTTTGGCGGGTTCCTGGGCTAGCGTACCGAAGGGGCGGCACGCCTTCACGTCCTGGGCAAACGAGCAGCCGGCCTCCGGAGTTGGATGGTAGGAAACTTTGGCTAGCAGCTTCATTTCCAAGTAAGCAATTCAGTTCTCCAGGATAGGTAGGTCAACACGTCCTACGGCCGTTACGCCCTCAGTATCTCCTGTGGCACCCAAAGAACCGCAGGACGAAACCGGGAAGTTGCAGAGCACAAGCACCTGTAAAGCAAAGAGGCGTCGTGCGTCAATGAACCGCATTGTCGGGGTGCCACCAAGCGCACTGGGGTGGCACCCCGCATTGTCGGGGTGCCACCAAGCCCACCATTCTCTGAACGCTAGTCTGCACTGTAGAATACAATACTCATCATTACTCCACCAAATAGCCGACGATCACTAACCTAAAGCAATAGTATTGAATAGGTAGAATTAGCTACCACAAGCCATCATTATCCAATGTTCATGTTGGCTGATGTCTTCCTAGGAAGTGCAGCTTTGCAAGTGTAGGTAACACGCATGTCCTTCTGGTAGACGGGGATACCTTACACCGTTGATCGCGTTTCGTTTCGCAATGAATCTTTACGCAGCGGTGCCGTACATGATACACTTAATAGTGGAAGCTGGACATTTCTGTTCATTAAACCCTACTGGACGCTGACACGTTGCGGCATCTGTAGCGGCTTCACGTTGTCATTTACACGAAGATATTTTTCTCTATCCACAATTCCTTAGTAATGCCCATTTCTACATATTCGCGATACGTATATATATTTATTTATTTGGCATGTAAACATGTACGGCACAAGGACATCACAATAAAGATGGCTGACAACTGCCAGCAAGAGGGGCACAACGCCTGCCAACTCTATTGGGACAAGGAAATGGGGGAGGGGGAGGGGAAAGAAAGAATAAACAAAAATGAACCACGCGATCATTCAAAACACTCGCGAAAATTGATTGCGTGTGCGGGTACGGGCATATGCGTGTGTCTATGTGTGCACGCTCCACAATTACAAACTGAATATTTTATAATCTCTAGTTCCAACCTAGCCAAAAGCCAAGGTTGCAGCTGGTAAGGCAACCTTCTTGTTGATTTTATGAAGCTGCAGAACAGAACAACCTGTCATCAAACGCTATAAAGCGACTTGGAAGTTTCAAAGGCTCGTATCGAATACTGTATGCTGAATGCGTTCCTAGAGCGATCAAAAGGCATGAAAGACAAGGTATTTGTGATCAAACAAAAGCACCGGCACGAAAGCTGGCTATATTTACTTTCCGCTAGCACAGGCTTTCAACAGCCCGGGTAGCAATGGATCGAACACACCCGACCCGACAACGTCAAAGCGATCAAAGTGATGCGATCAATAAAGACCCCAGGATTCCCGGCTGGCGGCTGTTTTCGGAAGAGGCAATCGGCCCATTTCGGCTGGTTCCTCGGAGAACATCCTTGTTCCACCGATCAATTTGCTAGGTAGCGACATGCTGGCACGAGTAGTGTTTTTGGCATTGAAAGCACTAGTGCACAGATACGACAATGAAATTGAACGCTCAAGAACCAATGGGCTCAGGAACCCATGGATTGAGTCATACGCGATAGCGTAGCAAACGTTTGGATGATTCGTACTAGTAATGAGGGTTGTGCTGCCATCGGAGCTAGCCCGTTTTACGTCCATGTTTTCGGGGTGCTGGTACAGGAAGGATAAATACATTTGAATCTCTTCCTGCTCGTCATCTTATTATCGTTCAGCTTGCTGTCTTTGCAAAACAGGGTAACGGTACCTCTGAATTGGGCCTTTTTTTTTTTTTCTCGTAAAAATTTGAAATGTAGAAAGCCTTTCATGCGGGTTAAGAGAATTCGTAACATAATCGCATTACTGGAGTTAACAAGTCGAAAAAGGGCCAGACAGCTCGGTGCTCAAAGGTTGTCTTTTCTTTAACATACCATTCCAATCTTGCGGACGTCGGTTCTCTTCAGAATGCTTCGCCGTCACCTTCCCGACCGTGTCGTATGAAGCGAAAAAGTAAGATGCATCCTAGCCAGCAATGGCGTAGCCAGATTTATTTTTCGTCGGTTGTATTTTCGATATTTTCGGATGGTGAAATATGCGTGTCATTACGTTACCAAGGCAGGACGGAGGTCTGCAATTACCTTCCTCTACTGTGTCAAAGCCGCCTTCTATTGATGTTTAATATATGATATACTACTGAACAAGGTGCCTCTGCTCACAAATGTTGCTCGTTAAATAAACATTCGTAAGTCGACTGTTGGTTTCCACAGAAGCAATACAAATCAGTCTTGGCTTGGACGGACTTGCTTCTTCAGGGAACCCGGAGGTTGTTTGCAGCTTGTGGATAAAAGATCGCCATACGCCATACGCCATACCCGGCACTTCACCACTTATAAGGGATCGTTTAATATGGCCGATCACGAGCTGCGACGACGAAGATCGGATCGTCCAGGTGATGATGATATGTACAGATGAGGAAGAAATACAAGTGATGATGATGCCTAGAGATGAAGAAGAGTAGTTCATAGATCGCGCTCACAGTACTTAAATTCCCTACATGCTTCAAAGCCCATGCATTTTCTAAAAGCTTTTCTTACTCGTTTCTCATGGTACACCCAGGCGTTTTCTTGAAGTTAAGTTTGGTGCATAAATCCACACTTCAGGTAACTTGTTATTGTACTCATCCGAATGACGCCTTGAGAGGTCCGTAAGGTTTCTTACAAGACATGTACTCGCAGCGTTGGCTCTCAGTACCAAATTGCAATGTGCTAACTGCAAGACTACATGTGGGCTTTTTTTTTTTTCACGAAAACGCCTCATGCACCCTTCTGCAAAGCGACTGGCCCGCCCTTTGTCAAGCCTTTTCATATGTGTTCACGTCCACTGCTAAAGGCTTCGCGCTGCAACATAACTGCTAAATATACAAAAAATCTTTGATAAAACGAACGTTCGGCAGTTACGTACTTATTGTTGAGCAGAAATCTGGCTCTCAAGCCTCCTACAAGCCAGTTTGAATGCGAAGCTAGATTGTTTATTTATTGGAACTGCGCGAAGAGAGAACTAAGTTTTTCCTCTTTTTAAAACTTGTTGGTCAAATAAGGGGCAGTAGCTTGCGTCTTCGAAAGGACGAGAATAGCAAGCATCGGGATACTTCTGGCACTCTGTCATATGCTCTAAGAATGATTCTTGAAACGTACGCTTGAAAGTGCCGCAACCTGAGCACATGAACAATTCAAAGAAATTTTAAGGAAGCTTGCACTAGTAGCGGAAGGCTAGTAAAGCTGATAGGCCATTGGCTGGTCCGGGTTTGTCTCCGGCACACACGCATATTGTTGTGGTCGGATGCTTCGGGAAACGCCTCGCAAAGCACTCCGAAGCTCCGCGAATGCTTCTCGATGTTTCGCACCGAGCTCGGCGTGAAGACGTTCGCGTCGAACCACACACGTTGGCAGAGGCGGCACACTTGGCCTCGGCTTGACGCCGTCCCACTCCTTTGCCTACTAGACCAGCACAAACGCGTACCTTTGACAGGCGCCGCGCACCGGACAAATCTCCTCGCAACACACCGTCTTTGTTTTCTTTTCTTTCTGCTTGAACACGCTTGCCCACCAGCCGCAGTTTGCCAGTGCAGTATTTAGATGTCCCCGCCCTGTCCTTTTAACCCCCCACCCCATAGTTGTACCGGTGGAAATGTCCTCACTGAGGGAAAGTTATCATGCACTCCCCACCCTTCTGTTTTCCCTCACTTTCGTACAGAATCTCTCTCTCTCTCTCTCTGGGATGTCATGTGCGCAAGCGATGACAAAAGAGTGCGTGCGAATGCCGCACATTGGGCGTTGCGTAGAAGAGAACGCGTACTGTTGGGGACCAAAACTAATGATGATTGTTTTGTGATACTCCGGACAAATTATGAGCGCCTAACATGCCTCGCGTTTAAAAGTAAGACTGATGAGACAGCTTCATTGAAGGTGCCTTGCAACACGGTTCGAAAGCTGTAGTATAACAAGAAAGCAAAAATTTAAAATGACCGCAAATACCAGACTTTGCAAACAATGGCCGCGAAGGTGACGATGTTGTATGGAAACGCATTTAAAACAGTCTGGTAGCAGTCGCGTAGCGATATTACTGCACGCCATCCCTACACATCTGGCGAATGCAGAACAGTGTCCATTGTGTTTCCGCGAAACTGACAATCAAATTATCCGGGGATAAATCCAAATTCCAAAAGTAATCACTAGTGTGCATTTTGCCTTTCAAATGTAGAGGTAAACCAAAGTGTCCTAATGTACTTTATATTACTATTGAGCTGTCTCATGGAAGCGGTCGCACATTTCATTCTGTCACGAACCGCAGCGTTTAAATTTCGTGGCAAAACGACGAACAGAAACACCCTGAAGAAAATATTCTTTATTGTGTGCCTTTGTGTTGAAGGGTAAAGGTTGCCAAGCAGCTACCAATTTTGTTTCTTGCGTCTCCAACCATAATGTTGTGAACTGGTCCTCAATCTTGAAAATGTGTCAGTAACTAGTTTATTTCCAGCAGATGCCAAGTCAAGCAATCTTAAAGCACCCTTCGCAGGGAGTCTTCGCTTCTCTGCGAAGGTCTGCTTGTTGGTGACTTGAAACTGAAAAGTAAGAAGCAAGAAACTATTGCCAGAATAATCTATTTATCGGCCTACGTTCTCAGAAATTTTCTTTTCTCAAGCGGGCCATGGACCTCACGAAGTTTCTGGGGCTTTAATTGGTTCTCCTTCGGCTTCGTGGAAACTGAATTTGGTGCAGACTTTATTAAGTGGTTACGAAGTGTTGGAAAAATGGGAAGCGAAAAAGTCAAGTTTGCCAGGAGTGTCCGCCTAGCGGAAAGATTTTCATTTGTTAGAGCTGCGTTGTCTGACGTTAATGCATGAGTGACGGTCTAAATTTTAGATTACAAGGCTTCACAGTGGAGCTCCGTTGTAACGCTATATACAGGGATTGAAAAAGACTATTATTTTTTTAGCGTTCACGCTTTGCACTATACAATAATGCCTTAGTCAATTTATAAAAACGCCCCTGCCTAACGAGGTTCGTTTCTAAATCTCTGGAAACGTAGTGTGGCATTCTGGGAAACAATCATAGCTTTATCTGTCGTTGCACACTGCAAACATTCTGTAAGAAACCATAACGCCATAGAACGTATTTTTCTTAGGTACTCTGTTTCGAACATGCCACGTTATTGAAATTGGACATGTATATTCGGTACGAGCGCTAACAAAAAATGCCTGCATTTTTTGAAAGAAGTATAGATATCCGAGAGATGTAGCGGCATTATAAAAAGTGCATAGCATCAGGAAAGCAGCGCCCCGTGTAATCTGGAAATCTTTCAAATTCGGCTATATATAAATTAAGCATATGAACTCCATAAATAATTGTAAAACCCTTTGGTGACTCAGTAGCAGAATGTTTCTCATCTTGTCAAGCGTCCTCAGGGAAGGTTCACATTTCGAAAATGTTTGATTGAAAGCCACACTCTTCTGCAATATGTTGCAAGGTGCTCCATGTTCTGTTTGAGGAGCGCGATGAAATGATTTGAAAGGCGTTTTATAAGTGTTTTGTAGGCGCCAGTTCATATCTGCTGTAACGGACGACGTACGCAAGGTACGGCTGTAAACAGGACGTCAAATTGAGCAGATTATAATTTCGAACAAAACATTAGCGTCAAAGAACCGAGCTAGCGTTTTAATGCCATGCAACTAGTCTGCGTCAGCGTAAATGAAAGTAGCGACTGAAAGTTTCTTCGATAAATGACGCCGCTGAGCGGAGCACGCTTGAGCGGTTTTCGGCGTACCTGGACGATCTTCAATCACTGTCGGCTGTGCGAGAGTGAAATTGGTCTTTTCCTTGATGGGAGCGAACACGCACGAAGCAGCAGCTTTTTGTTTCTTTCAGAGTATGCGGAGTCTGCGCTATATACTGACGTCGATAAGCAAATAAAATTTCGTTGCGACATAAAGGGAAGGGCTTTTGCCTTGATGAGCATGCCCATACCTTGACAATGAAGCTTAAATGTTGTAGATTTTCGTTTTCGATAGTATCAACACCCGTCCAGATGAAATCATCGATTGGAATCCTGGAATTCTTCACTATTAAACAAACAAAATATGGGTTGGTACAATACCATGGTTCAGGTTTCCAGCTACCGGTATTTAACGTCTCAGTGGCTACGAAGGTCGCTAATACTACTTATTATGACATATATTTCTCTTTCAACCGATATATTTCACACAATGTTCTGTTGTAACAGCTTATGAAATTTCTGGCTGATACTTAATTCGTGTTATTCCTAGCGCAGAAATATCTACAATGGAATACTTTCTCAACACACGATCTTTTTCATCGCACCATTAGTCTCTTCAAGTGTGGGTCGTAATCAACTTTCTTTTTAGAGATGGACAGGACAGACAGACAGCCAGTTTACTGGCTTACCGTATGTGTACAGGCGTCAAAACGACGCCGAGCATACGACGCGGCGCGGACGAGACCACATTGAAAGAATGCCGCCTTTCTTGTTGGGTCAGCCGCCATGTAGCCTCCACGTTGTGCACAGTACTTTGAGGCGTAGTATAGACAAAGAATAACTACGCCAGATGGTAGCATCATTCTGGAAACTCACATTGTCTAACCGAAAACACTTAAATGAGAAAGATTAGTTCCCGGACTCTTTCTCGAAAGGTAGAACTTAAAACTGCTGCCACATGACGGCCTGCTTCGTTTAAGATATGATCTACTGTCACATTTTCCGCAGCGCCACGCTTCACTCACATGTATAACATATTTACAAGCGGAAAATATTTGTCGCTTTTCTATCATACTGCGTGATTCTCCGATAGCGATATTTTCTTTTGGGAGTACTGGAGTTCTACACATTTGTACCTTAAGTTTCCCTCTACAACTACAGACCGAGTATCAAATTTAGTAATGAGACTGGCAATGGCAGACACAACTGGCGCTTTGCACAGCCTGTAAAATAGAGCGCTTGAAGCCACAGTACAAGAAACAGTGAAAGATGGGTTGTACAATTTCAACTGTAATTCAGAGAGCAAGCAAGTACTCATACTCTGCTGCATCTTTTGAATGAATCGGAGGTACCAAAGCTTCGCCTATTTATCTGTACTCTTCAACGCTGTATATCGGATGCATATACCTAGGCAAATTAACATTTATTTTCATGTACGACCACTGCGTGGCCGCCTTCGCATAGCCTGTGCAATTTCATTGGCTAATGTGAGAATTTGTATGAACCTGTTGTCCGTAGTTTTTTTCCTTGATATTTATGATGATGCCATTATATTCAGCTATTCTTACTCGCCGGAATGAAAAATAAACATAATCTCGACGGGGTCGTTGTCTGAAAGCTGCAACAAAATATGTTTACGAGCGTAAAAGACCACTTACACATAAATGTGTAATAGCTACATAGCCAAGCGTTGCAGAGGAATCATACAAAAATGTAAGCAAGTGATTATGCTAATAGTGTAGAAATCACACATAAAATAAACATATACTGTGCAGCCCGTAACGATAGCTGAACATGAGTTATAAACAAAACCGTGAAACTATCTGAAGTAAGTATAAGACTACGAAAAGATGATACAGAAATTTGTTAACAGTAAACATTTGGCACTGTAAGTACAGCAGATAAAAACGGAATCATATACACCGATGATTTCGACAGTAGATCATTCGGCCGCGATCTTGCATCCGGATGTTTCCACAATGACGCCATGGTAGAGTTCACTATGGTGGACTTACGCAAATATTCCTGCCTTTCTCTTTAAGGGTCCGAAGTAAAAATAGTGCTAACATCCTGCCAAGCTCTCAACGTGGTACGTTTGGGAAGCCTTTCAGCTGCTATTCTGCGCTAAGCAAAAAATATACATGGGATTTCTTATCGTGACGTGGCACAAGGAACTGTTGTGGGGCACGGATGTACGAGGGATGATGGATGACGAGAATAAAGAACTAGAATTGTGGAGTCGCTAGCAATGGCTTGTTCTTATTCTTGTTGACTGAGTCCCTCTTCACAGAACCCTAGATTTACTGACTACTGCCGCCCGATTCTGGGCCTATCCCCCTCAGTGGGTGAGCGCCATAAAAGAGGCTCATCATCATCATCATCATCATCATCATCATCATCAATGGCTCTCAGATAAAGGCTGTGTTCCAATTCTGGACAGCATCATAGGCAGCCTACCTTGGCAGCTTCAAAGACAGCTCCGCGTCATTGTCGTCCGACTAATGAACGCGCCCGGATGACGTTTGCGCGACGAGGCGTCATCTCGCGTCGACAAAAGAAAGCTAAAAAAACGCTCACGATTTTCGTTAATTTTGGTTATTTTGTGTTCCAATCTACGAAAAACTCAATGCAGCTCACATAAATTGCGTAAGAAAGCTCCTATTTGCGAGCAGACGACCGCTCCGGCGAGGTTCATGGATATTCAAGCAATTCTCGCAGCCGCCATCTTGTTTGGACAGCAAAGTAGCCTGCATCTTTTTTGTCTTCGTATGCCGTCTTCGCGAAGCTGTCTATTTTGCCGTCTACGTGAGAAATGGAATGGGACTTAAGATGGCCGCTGTTACGTAGCCGTCTATTAAGCCGTCTACCGTGAGTATTGGAACACACCCAAAGAAGTGCTCCGTCCGTATGTTACTTCTGTGTGGATTGTGTTCGTTAAATTTGGTGGCAGCGGTGGGATTCGACGACATGGAATGCTCAAACGATGAGCTGGTGAGCCGCGCTTTTACGAAGACTTTGGAAGCGTACTATGGGAGGTGATGATAGCGCGAATTAACGCTACCGCGCCGAGATACGGCCACGTACAGGTACGGCCACATACGCACACGTGCCATATATAGTCAGATAAGCATATATGTCCGCATATGTATATCTGGCTGTATATGGCTCGTGTCCGTACGTGGCGGTATTTGTCCAATACGTATCTGTCTTGCATGGCATTCCTCGTGTTGGTCTTTCATTGCCATATATGTTTCTATGACGATTTGGGCAAATACGGCAACATACGGCCCCGTGCCGTATATAGCCCCATATGCCCAAATCCTAATATCGCCATATATGGCACTTTTGTAAGGTTCACCAAGGACGGCGGGTGTCACATTTTTCCGGCGCATGGCCGAAGTTATGTATTCATAAACGAAACAAGGGCGTACCTCGAATGCTTACTGACAGTCGCAGAGTTTATAAGGCCCCTAGGCACGACGGAATATATTCCCGCCGCAGCCTCGCATTTGCGAAGCAATCTTTTTTTCCAACTAGCTTGGGCACACAATTAGAAACTTTGACCTGATGCGGCAAAGCCCTCTGGCTATTTGCTGTGCCCCTAATTGCCGCAGTATAGCGACGCTTCTCTTATTGTAAAAAGCACGCGCGCTATGTCCACGAAGCGCAAGCGTATCTCGAGAATACAAACAATCTACGGCCTTATATGTATGTATAGTGCCGTTCATCAGCTCGAACATGCGAATTCACATGTGGTGGCTGCTTAATAGTATACATTTATGGAGGTTCTTCCCCTCGCTGAGGCTGCGCAGGGCCAGCAGGGAATTGGGGGATAACATGGCTCAATAATTCAGCGAAGACAGCAGCGACACACTGAACGAGGTTGTCTTTTTATGTGTTGTTCAATCGGGTAATGCGAAATCCTCGGACAGCTGCGTTAACAAGTATTGTGATGAGAAAAAGGATTAGCAGACGGCAATCAGTCAGCGAAAATGCTTGTCAAAGAATATAGTTCGCGTTTAGTATTTGTATGCTTTTGCAACTGGAACTGCATGTTTTGATAGGAACCGGCTTTCCATTTGTGATTTTGTAACACCGCGCAGAGTGTGCTGGGGGAAAGCAGCAATCTATGTTGTTATCTTTTCCCCCAAGCCTGCTCACTATATCGCTTGGGAAACTGCTGGAAAAAACCGTCATTAGTGACAGAGAGAGAATTGTATGCTTTGAAAAAGCGCAATATAGTAAATAAAATATGCAGATATGTACATAAGTAGTCGGAACACCGTTAGCGTATTCGAATATAAGTTGTTTTCAGCTCGCACTAAATGAACACCGGAACGCTCTTCTCACATTGTGGATGTTTCAAAATCACCGTGCGTGGTGTTTCTGCTGCGGAGGGTCAGCGACGCGGGGGATTTCAAACTAATCCTACAAATGCGAGCGGCTAGAGTAAAACAGCTAGAAACTGCCGCGCATCTTCTTTATGTAATTATATGAATTAAATTTCTGTGCCAAAGGAGCAACAGTCCCGAATGACCCGATATAGCGAAATGTTGCTGCTTGTTAGAACGTTACATGGATCCACTGCTCGTTTAATCTCAAAATAACGTCAAGGCAATGAAAATCAGAAAACAGGGATGGTGTAATCTTTAAAAAAAATAACTGAGCATAGGTGAAAGAAACTAAAGTACGCCGAAATAGAAAGCAGCGTTCGGTCATTTCTTAGCGATTTTTTAAGAGACGCAACGGCGCTAGCCAGTACATTTGGCAGCGCAACCCGAGACCTAGGAGTTGGAGCCCCGGATACTTTAGCAGACGAACATAACGTGCATATAATTTGGCGTTGGGAGTAAATGACGCTCAGTTGCACATACGCCCCGCCATAGTGGTCTAGTATGAAGGTTATTAACACTTCGAACAATACATGAGAAAATATGTATTGTTGTGGTGCCGGAGCTAAAGGCGAGTCTTTACACGCCTGACTGTGCTCCTGGCAACACGAAGACAGCAGACAAGAATGAGAATGTATGACAGCAATGAATGAAACTATAAATGCACGGACTAGCACAAATACTTATTTAACTAGTTCAATAGGTAATTCTGTATTGTATGTGTAATTCTGTAATTTATAATTACATATTGAACTACTTCATCTAGTGACTAGTGCACGTTAAAGAATCCCAGGCCGTGACAATTTCCGGAGCCGTCCACTGACGTGGAATCACGAAACCTTCAATGAATCACACATAGTTCATACCCGCAAATTCTGCGAAAGTATGAACCGCACAACATTTGTTGTCCTAGTTCTCCGCATTGTCATGGTCATTATGATGTTTAATAACTATCATATTTACATCATCATTATCCTATCTACACCCACTGCAGGGCAAAGGCCTCTCCCATAGATCTCCAGTAATCCCTGTCGTGTGCTAACTGGACCCAATTTATCCTCGCAAACTTCCCGATCTCATCTGCCCACCTATCTTTCTGCTGCCCCCTGCCACGCTTGCCTCCAACTTCTATATATTCAACTTATGAAATTACTTATAGGACGTTAAAAAATCCCAGATGGTCGATATATCAGGAGCCCTCTGTCAATGCAATCTCTAATAATAATATCGTGGATTGAGAAGGTAAACTCCTAGAGATGAATCACACAATTACATATAGGAGGGTATATTATGCTAGAATTTCAGAAATGATGTTTCTGAGTCGTTCATTCTTTGTACATGACGTTTCACAAATTATCCGAACAACGACTTCAAGGAGACTCGTAATGAAGGATTTGAGACTGCTCGTTTGATAAGCGCATGTCCTGTGCGGACACACTTACAATGCAATGCCCGCTAGCTTTCATTAGAAAGCATGTCTTCAACACGTGAAATATGACTTTTGAGTCTTTATATATGGAACATTGCGAGGGAAAAGCTTCCATAATGTTTTTTTTTTATTCTAATGCCCATATTGAACATTAGCACGGGTAAAGAGGCAATGCTTACTAAGGAGAGTTAAATAGAAAGCTTTGGAGGCAGAAGGCGCAGTCCGTATAGTTCACCTCCGCGATACTTTTGGTTGCGTCTAATATCGCGGCGACACACTAAAATAACGCAAGTCTGCTATGAGGTGATGCCTCGTCACGGCCATTGAAGGTGCTTCCAGATGAACCCCAATCTATCTGTAGTACATAGGGCTATGTAACAGACAGACAGACAGACAGATAGATAGATAGATAGATAGATAGATAGATAGATAGATAGATAGATAGATAGATAGATAGATAGATAGATAGATAGATAGATAGATAGATGCAAAGGCGTGCGAATCTCGTTTCCCTTATAGCTCCGCGTTCCGTGCTTTGGCGATGGACAAGGTCCACTTGTGCGCTGGTAAAGCTGCAGCAGGGGCGTTGCCTGGAGGAACTACTCGGTTGACTGTACTCACTGCCTGCACGGTGCCGCAAGTGCTGTCTTGTGGTTGGTGCTCATAATGCGGGGGTTTGTGTGAACCTTGTCCAGACTGCACGTTTGTCATACAGATTATTTAGATTTCTTTCAAACTAACCAACAATTGCTCATTTACTTTCATTGATGCCCCGTCGTTGGCAGCTCTGTGAATGCACCTTGTTTAGAAATTTTCAAGCATTACTCTGGTAATATACAGTGCATACAACATTCACGCGATGAAGAGGTCTGAAATCCTCATAATCGACAAGATATGGTTGGCAGACATGTCCAAACGCACTTTCGGCCTATAGCAAAGTATACAGGTCATGTGCCTCTGTTTCATACATTGTTTTTTTTTTAATTGACGCCTCTCTTGTCCTTCTCGGGCTTTACGTCGCCTGGACTAATGGAAATGCCATGCCTTGTGTCACGAATGTCGAGACTGCCGTTAAGGATGCCCCGGAAGAAGACAGCTGACTGCCAAAACGGCTTACCTTAGTCCACGCTTATGAGGGACGTGCGACTTTTGGACCACACACTTGGCTGTGGGAAAACTGTCGGAAACAGAAGCAAGACAGTAGCCGGCTTCCCATAACTAAATCGCCCTATAGAAACCGAAGGGAAAAAGATGGAACATGCGATGACGAAGTTTTATTAGCAACGTCCGCACTTCCCGCCTTTCAGAGTTTCTAAGCTAGCTTGACGCCATACGCCGGCTTTAAGGTTTCTGGACAAGGCGCCCTTGACCTGCTAAATGCGAGCGTGCTGCAGCGTTAACTACGGACATCGATGCAGGCTGCTACTGGACTGACATAAAAGATCCCAGGCAGTTGTCACGCGAATGTATCAAGAGCGTTTGTCGCTGTTCAAGTGAATTTAAGGTTCAGATTTTTGTGTGCATACTTGCGTTCATGGATCCTACCGTACTCCTTGGTCAACTTTGTGTTCTTTTGCTTGGGAGTGCGCATTTATAGTGTCTGTGCGTTTTTCGTGTTGGAACTACGTGTGCATGTTTTGTGTGCGCTTGTTGAGGTGCCTGCTTGTGTCTGTACGTACCTCATCATTGTGGTGGGAAAGGCAAAGGTATGAATAATATTTATCACGTTATATTTAATGAAATGCACAGATTGCAGATAGATACTTGTGCGTGATTAGCGCTATCGTTGGGAGTATGCTCTCACGTTACAGAGCATAAAAGTAGAGCCAATAATTTCTTCAGCTGGCTATTAAATCCAGTGCGCTATACTCACTTGGTCGTTAATAAGGTGTTGTGAAGGAACAAAGTGTTGAACTTACCGCTGCAGTGATAAAAAATGGACGACTTAATACCGCCATAGTTGCGCGGCATCTTCGAAATGCCGGAGGAAGTAGTGCTAAACTACTGTGGAAGCAAAATATACCTCTTGGCATGCAATTCAATTAGCGGTAGAAATATTAGACATTCTTATCCCTATGTGGCCCTCACCGATTCTTTTGATCGATCGTATTATTCTTAACATTCCCGAATGGCTAAAATATTTTCTTACAAGATTTTCGTGCTCAAGACTTCTTTTTCTTGCTAATACGTTTCCAGTTGGTTATGAACCTAGATTAAGAACAATGAACGCATACAACACTTCGTAATGTCGCTCACACGCCGCTCAGTCACCTTCTTCTAATTAAGCTAGGATCAGTAGAGCGGTAGGGCGTGGTGTAGTATGAAAACAGTGTTGCGTTTCATTAATGGACGTATCATGTTTCCCTAGCAAAATTTAGCCCAGTTCTTTTACTGTAATCAATATCGTGTACATTGTAAGCTAAAACTGTGATAAAATATTGACATGTACAGAAGCACAGATGCGCGCAAACTTTGTTAGCTGGTACAACGAAAGGGGGGGGGGGGGGGACGATAAAACGATGTACTGAGTCACAACATTCGAAGAGTCAGTTTTGTCCTAACGCCTTGCGGCAAACTCTGAATTTGTCACTGCATCACACGCCCATCATCCAGTAAACTATCGCTTCAATGTGCCTTGCCTTAGTGTCATCGGGCTCACTATCAATTGTACACTCATTATGTTACTGTGTGAGGTGCGCCTCTTTCACACCGCTCTCTTGCTCAGTGTGCTCCTCGACACTCTGTTCATATATAACATTCTCGTACTATACGAAGGCTGCGAAGTTTGGTGTGCTCCGATTACTATCTGATTCCAACCTCACCTTCCTGTGACAATCCTCACCAGCAGCTTTACTGCTACACCAAGGAAAAGCAATCTCCGAATCCCCTTAACACACGTCTCTGAGCGAAAAGCCGCTTTAAGGCGGCCAAAAAGTAACCAAGTGCTCTCAGACGTAAGCTGACAATTGTAGAAAGTCATCCCTATTTTGCTTACCGTCTTCAGTTAAACTGGAGACAAGCCTCTGTACGTTTACTATGAAATGATCTTCCTTACAGTCTTCAACTAAACTGGAAACAAGCTCTTGTGCGTTTAGTGCGGAGCGCTTTCGCTTACCGTCTTCAGTGTCTATATCACCCGGTCAGCCACATACGAACGCAGAAAGCTGAACTCACCCCGAGGAGGATTAGTCTGAGAAACAGCCGTTGTACATTTAAGGCTGGGGCTTCCTACTCAGCTCCACCGTTCAGAAAATAAAGCAGCGCAAGAGCTTGTTTCCTCTGTCAGCACTTCTTTATCGAGGAATAACAGGCTTCTTAGTTCACTCAGATAAAAAAACAAGGACCACATTGAATTCTTTTGAACTATAAGCGGCTTTATTCGGAGCACGTCCACGTTGTTGTTCCTCACTAGAGAAAGCACCTCGTGTGGGTAGTAAGCACTTTTTAGAGCTGCAGCGCGGAGGCAGTTTCACAGCGGCATCCTATAAACGCTTACGGAATCAATACCGCACCGGCACCGAACACAAAACTGTTAAAACCAAAATGGGAGAGTTGGTTTTGCAGTTCCTCCGCTGGCAAGATGTTGCAATGGCGGTTGGTTGCTTTGACGATGACACGTTCGTTTCGCTAATGCCGTTGCGCCAGAGTTCAAACTTTCCATCGAAGGGAATGCTATTAGATTTAAGGTCGCATTACATCTAGGTCCACACCATTTCTGCTGCTGTCACCTCGACATACTCTTCTTGGTTCTGGCATTTCTTCTTACGGTACTTTCATCGCCATGATATTAACTCAACTTGACAAGCAGCATGCTTGCTGGAAAATATTTTTCAACGTTCACAAATCCATTGCGCAATTTGAAGCTAATCCCAAAAATGGTGTTACGGGAGGCATTATACGCGTGTGCCTACGGTTGCCGGAGGTTTTTTGCACTGTAATGTAGAACCCATGCGTCCTGATACCAGGCATGTAACTTCATTAATCTCGATGTACTGAACAACTTCGGTCTGTTTACTCGTCACAACGAGATCGAAATGTGCGAAGGCTAAATGATACGTGTTAACGAGTTTTAAACATCTAATTCCTGTATTTATTGATGGTTTGTGCCAGACAGGTACTCGAAGGGACTGCCAACCGCTAGAAAAATGATTTTCGGTGGTGGCAAAAACGAAAGGGTTCGATCCCTACATTGACGTAAGCAAGCGTGTCTATGCCCCATATAAATGGATATTATTTTTAATCGGGACCTTGAAAGTCGCTCAAAAAACTGACGGGTGGTTTCATCCTCTGTGATACTCGTCAAACACGAAGTGCACAGAAAACCCCGGTTGGTTTATTGTTTCGGTTATAATGAAAAATTTCTACCTACAGTTGTATTCTACACACATCCGGCATGTAGTCCTTTGTGACTTGCAAGAGTGTTCTTGTTCGCACGTTGGACTTTGGCGCTACGAACACTGCCTTGACGTTCGTGTCACAATCCTCCCAAGGACCCGACGAGGACCTGGAGGACGCCCGAAGCACTTCTGGCGTAGTACTCTATTTTACCGAGTACGTACCGTGAACAGGCTATTAGTGTAATATATTTTTATTTCTACCAAAGAAAATTATACCTGTAAACACAGCAACCAGTGCTGCCGAAGTCCTCCCATAAAGCACAAGCGAGTCCACTATGGTCGGAACATTGTGTTTTAAGGATTTCACTTCTCAAAGGAAACCACTGGAAGCTTGTACACTTCGAATGGCAAAATTTCTATTGTGATATTGAATAACATAGCGATGAAGAATGCCCGACAGTCCCCATACCGATCGTCGTTTCGGCCATATCAGGCGTTATGCGAGTAGGGCGGCAGGCTCGCCCTTGCAAGCGATGTGAAGACACATGTTTTTCCATTGTTAGTTTGACTACCATCTGGCTCTAAGAAACGGACTATAGGAGCCTTTGTCAGAGTCCTCAAGTAATTACACCCATGGTTTGCCTATGAGTGGTAATTTTTGTAACAAAGTAGTACGAGGTGACTCGTCTTTGGCCTAGTTCGTACTTCTTCCCAGGGTCCCTGAACAGGTGCTTTGACACGGCCTCACTGAACAGGCTACACCATTACATCACGCACAGCGTAAATTGCAAAGAACTTCGCACCAAGGAAGCTAGAGGCCTTCTTTTTGTGTCGCCTTCCTCGGTACCATGGCTGTTCATCGCCGCCTCGCTTAGCTGCGGGGTGCTATAGACGACAGCGCCTATCACGACAGCCGCTGTGCCGAGGACTCAGTAACGACACCACGCGGCGATATCTCTACTAAATCCGCCAGCATCAGCAGTGATTCTGTCTGTAGCAGGGCGCCACCGGGTGCAGCGACAATACCATTGGCTAGTCCCTCGGTGGGACTTCGTTGCTCATTACGTCTCATGGCTGGTCCGCCCATGCTGATGACGAAAGCCAATCGTTGCGTGCCCATTGACCGGCTCATGGTAAAGGGCGGTTGAAAAGGCTTCAGGCTGAGTCGGGTAATCTTTTACGATGCCTATATTTAAAACCTTGGCACAAAGAACGCGCTCAACGCAGAGGTCGGTCCCCTACCGAACCGTCAATAAATCACTTGCTGCGCTCTTCTCCTTCTTCCACACACACACACACACACACACACACACACACACACACACACACACACACACACACACACACACACACACACACACACACACACACACACACACACACACACACACATATATATATATATATATATATATATATATATATATATATATATCATTCGAGAAGTTCTGTAGATATGTTCTATGTACTGTAGAAGTTCTGTGTCCGAAAAAGGTTTCATATAAAAGCCAAGAAATCTTTTATTTTCCTCCTTAATTTCATAGAAACGCGAGGACAATATATTTATTGGTATTTGCGTGAAATCTTCACGTGTTTACGGTTTCCGGGGGTACGGTGCTACTTTACTATGTTAGCATTATTTCACAATGTCAGTGAAGGGCCGTATTGAGATTCTTCGTATGACACCAAATTTTGCTTGCGCGGATGGTGCCTTCTTCCCAAGCACTCGTCGAATGTGACGCAGTGACCGTGCTTGTTGCGGTAGAGTTCTTCAGCGCAGAAACAACCAGACAGGCACTCGATGCTACAGTTCTCTGGACGTGTCATATGGTCACACGTAAGCTCGCTACAGTCATGGCTGCCGCAGCGGAGGTAGCGCTGACCAGGGCCACATCTATGCGCGTGTGGTAGCCCACCTGCAAACAGAATAGCAGCAATAATACATCCTTGTGTACACGAAGGTTGATGTTAGGCTCGTAAAAGGTTTCATTCTCGAAAATAAAGTCCGCAGCAAGCGAAAATTATGCAGAGTGTTTCAGTTAAATTGCTGCTAAGCTTTAAAAGGTTCCACTATTATCTTACTGACATGCAGCCAACTTAGTATTGCTTTTAGGCGTCTTGATAATCCCAGAGTCCTTCTATTGACATCATCAATAAAATCATGATGATTATTGACATCATCAATGATCATGATGATGTCAATAATCATGACATCATCATGATCGCCATCATTATCAGGCTATATATGCCCGAAGCAGAAAAAATGCATGTCTTAGATTTGCAATTATCCCGCGCCTGTGGTGTGGTAACCTTACTCTCACAAACTACTCATCGGTTTCTTCTTATGCAGAACTTGTTCCTGGGAGGGTTGCTGGCATTCATGAGAACACATTTTCACGAAACGTGAAAAAAATAAGAACACACATAGGGGAAGAGGAAGCAAAATGTTCCGCGCAGAATCTTTTTATGCAAGGTTTTGATTTCTATTCTTTCCAAACTCGGTTTTCCATGTAGCGCTAAAATGCGATCTCACCACCTGACGTTTCTGCAGCGAAGCTGTCGATAACTAATCAATGCAGTCCAAAAAACGTGGGTGATCCTTCTGTCATAAGAATCGGCATAACGCGAATGAGAATTTGTGGAAAGCTTAAGCAGCGATCTGGTGAATCGAGGGGCGAGAGATGGGTTGGGTACTGTGAACGTGTGGGAACGCTATATGTAGATATCAGCGGCACCTCGCACGGCACAGGGATCCTCGACAAGTTTTCTAATGACTCACGTTGCTTAAGATTTTCGGAACATGTATACGGGTTTTTCGATTACTATAGGCTTCAATGTTGCCGAACGACGTCTACTTGTTTTCACGCTGCCTTGGTAAGAGCAGGGAACTCGCAATACCCATACGGAAGTTCTAATTTCCTTGCTTATAGTTCACGTTCACTAGGTGATTGGTCGCAGCTTATGTATCACGGTGTTGCCTGGCCAAAGGAACATTCCTCAGACGCTTGGCTCTAGACCAAGAAAGAACGACATCCGCGGAAAGAAGCTTTAAATGCAAGGATGGTACGACAAATTCTACGCGGCTTTGACTAAATTCAGTATATTACTTAGGACTACTGCAGGCAGTTGCTTTGATTCAAGCAAGATTGATTCTGGCACCATCGTTTCCGGCTGGTCTCTTGAATTTCTGACGTCCAAATAGAACGCCGAATTGAACGGTTTTGCTTGATTGAAAGTAATATAATCAAGAGCAAATGCTGCGTTTACATAAAGCTTGAGAAGCAACTCTTTTCATGCAAATTTATAATACCTTGTTTTCAGTCCCGGAAGCCAAAATGATTGCTTCTTTCTGCTACGATGTCGGCACATTGCAAATTTTGTACACTATACGCTGCTCCATTCAGAGAACAATTTCCGGTTTATCAGACATGCGAGCGTGCAAAACAGTGTTTTCGGATAGGTCGACACGGATTTCCACTTCACAAGAACGATTATTCATTCTAGTCTGAAGGTCTATGGAAATATGAATGCTACGTAAAAGGCTCCTATAACATAACGTACGTCGGTTCAGCGTGACTAAATTTGGCAATTAGTCGGTCAAGCAAAAATTGCAGCGATGAAAGAAAGCGACAGAAACGAACCTATAACGTAATCTTAAACGTTGAGCAAAATCAAGCGGAGGCGCAATTTCCACATAAAGTCTATTGCACTCACCATTTGGCTGAACGGTACCAATGGAGCAAGCAATTGTAATTTCCCCAGTCGCATAGAACAAGAAGTTGCTATAGAAAGTGGTTTTTCATGATTTCTCTTAATATCCGTCTGCAGTGTGTTTTCGGTGGACTGAGTGCCATTACTGCAGAGAAGTGGCAGCTGTATTCTCAATAGCAGCACAATTGTGGAACAGCGGGTATAGCCATTAAACTAAATCGATCTACGTATATAAGCAAACTCCAACACCACATGTCTAACTGCGTACAGTTTTCTGCGCGTTTTTTTTCTTTCTTCTTTGCTGATAATGGGAAATAGTCGCTCTCAATTGTGTTGTCGCCATGTCTGCCAGTTTTCTGGTCGGAAGCAACTTTTGCAGCTTTCAGTAACATAAGAAAACTGACAAAGCCGCCCGTCTTCTATATTAAAACGCCTTGAAGAAACACCACACGTTGAAAATCCAACGATGGATACGGGTTATCGTAAGACGAAAACCAGCTAAAATACGAACATATAGAAGTCACGAGGAGGCTGGCTGAATAAGATAATTACTTCCCAAAGCGCAGCATTGCAATTATCGCGTATTATCGGTAAACCTCTTCCTGTTAACTTCTCTGTGTTCTTGTTTTAGCCGTTTTATTGGCGAAGCACTTTAGGGCCGTCGCTTCTCCGGCGTCCGTCACGGTACGGTACACCACCACGTAAAAAAAAAAAATCGAAACATCCGCGATCAAAAGGTTAACAAACGGTTAACAACGACATTTGAGCAACCCCATCAATCAAGCTTATAACATGATTTAAACTAATTCACTATAAAGGAGTAGTCAGGATCTAATTGAATTAATAAAAGAAACTTGATAAGTTCGGTTTGGGAGATTGTTTCGGCCCTTCCAGTAGGCAGTGCAGTCAGTGTTTGTGCATGTGTGGGCCGATCCGGGAGGGCATGCACGCAGGACACTGTATGTGTAAGGTTATGGTGTCAGAAACAATTCTAACGAGTTTCTGCTAATCCGCCCGGGCTATCGGTGTCTAACGTCGTCGTCGTGGCCACGGTAAAGCAAGTCCATCAGCAGCGACTTGACGTTTCCTGTGGGAAACACCAGTGCATCACCGCATGCTACGCACCTACCCAGGTTTCAGGTTACTGGAGCTCTCATGATTTTTCTTTCTCTTTACAATCACTGTTTACAATTCGACTCTGTTCCTAAATAAGGGTATCATTGAGAAAAGCAATAAAACACATTCAGCTAGCTAATACATATCTTCCTTCAACATGAGAAGCGACAGAACCAAGCACAAGTAAACCTACCTCTTCCTTCTGCGATGCTTCGCAGTAAACAGCCAACAAGGCTGAGCGCGACCGTCGCTACAGCGTGCCCATACATTACGGTAGCTCCGGCTGCAGCTCGAACGTTTCGTTCTTGCTACTGGCGACGTTTGTCACGTTCGCAAATGCGAGCGCAACGGCGCTGTCAATGCTTCTCCTTCCGTCGTGTTGAGCGCGACAGTTCTGCGAAGGCAGTGTGGCCCATCAGGGACCCCCGATCGAGCTCGTTTGGGAAGGGAGCAAGCCACTCGCCTAGAACAGCGGCTGTGTCGTCTCTCATAAATAAATAAATAGTCAAGAAAGATTGTAATCGCTCGTGCGTTGTGGAACTATATATGTAGCTTGCTGTTGTTTGAGACGAAGATGCGCGACTGGCTAGTGATTTCGTGCGCACAAAAGAACAGTGTGGCATGGTTTGTAGAGGCCAGGAAGACGAAACGCTTCTTTGTTTTTGTTTCATTGTTGTTTTCACGAATCGCGCTACGCGAGCGCGAGTCGTGAAAACAACAATGAAACAAAAACAGCGGTTCTTTATCGTTCTCGCCACTGATAATTGGATGCTGAATGTGACAGTTACAGACAATGTAGTGAGTGCTGTGACAGTGATTTGGAGCCAAAATTGCGTTATAATAGAGGAAAAATTTTCTTTCTCATATTTCACTACTGCCGAAATATACATCCGCAGTGTGTTGTTTACAAAATATGCCTGCTAATTTACTTCAAGTTCCGTGCATCGCAGAATAAATTTTCGTGTAGGGTAGATGGAGCAATTATAAAACGTGTTTCAGTTTATATACTATAATGAAAACGCACAGAATCAAGGTAAGCTGATAGGATTAGTTCACGTTGGAGGTTGCCTTTAAATGACGAATATGAATGCGATGAAACAATCATTTACTTAATGTTGGCTGCTGAGGATTACCTAAGCGAAAAGCAAAAGTTTGAATATACATCCGTGATGCCTATATTGTCATAATTACGTGCTGTAATTACAAGGTTATTTTTACCTTCACCAGGTTTGTGCTGTTTACTGGCCGCATCGCTTTTTTGGTCATTGACACCGCAACTGTTAACACAGTTCTCTAGGGATAGATCCCTTATGCTTTTACGACATCGTTATCTGATACGTCATTTATGTCCTGTCCATAGGGGAAACGGGCCACTGGATCCATTCTTTCTGTTGCATTCATTTGATTGCGGGGGCCTTTATCAATGGGTCAGTGTCCTTTGAGCAGGATGTGAATGTTTACTCATACCCCAGCGTTTTATAAATCATGAAGTGCTGGGTGATGTCATATGGCTAAAACAGTGTTCTAAAATTGCTGCTAATACCGCGACTGGCACTGGATAGCACTCTTAGGGACATTGATTATGAAATAATCAAGAAATTGGACGACCGCCACAGTACCTCAGTCTATGGAGCAAAGAACCATCGGCATCATATAGTTCGCCTCAACTTTGTGGAACAGTGTTAATGCAGGCATGGAGAAACAAAATTGTGCATACACTGTCACGGCAAACGGGCTCGTACATACGGTACAGCAGGTGTCCGCCAGCCAGCAGAAGATGGACAGCACACGTTGAGTTATTTAGCCCTCTTCTCCGGCTACTGCACTTCAGCACTCTGTCTAATGAGATTCAGGGCTATTGTAGAAGCTGCTCGAAGCGCTCGGGCTACGAAATATGGGAATCCCGCCGTCTTGAAATTGGTGACATAACGAAGTTTCGTCCCTCAAGTATGAATATGTTATACGAGGTTCCACTGTGTTCCTATCGCCTTATCATTTGCAGCCAGTATATGACCCAATCTAACGAAGACAAACATGCGCCGTGGTTCATTCTGTTTATTTTTTCAGTCATGACGATGAACAGCAGGGCGTTTTGCGAGGAAAATAAGTAATCAAGAGTTCGGTGCGCCCGGAAACTGCAGTACTTTACGCGCGCAATCGAAATGTCAACACGATACGTTAAAATTGTATATTTGATGTCTCTACACTTGTCATATGTTGTTCGCAAGTTCTCAGTGAAGTAAAATTGCAGGTATTTTCAACTTAAGGAGCAGGGCATATATGGAACATCAATAAAGTGCGGTGTTCACTCCGCCAACTACAACGCCAAATTTATTAAACCCGTATGAAGGTCATTGAAGAAAAGAAAGGGGGGGGGGAGGGGAGATACATTTGGAATTAGCTATGAATGTTGCTATCTTTATGGCACTCCGTGCATAAAGAAGCGGAACGTTGCTTTTTACAAGAAAAGTAATAGCTTTTCTCTGTGGTGCTCTGTTTGATTTAACGAATTTGTTAGCTTAAATGAGCCAATCATGGCCTCGAGGAAAAAACCTTTCACTAATATGAAGCTTTGGTTCACGTATTAAAGTGGAAATAACATACGAAGAGTATAGAAGTTCGAAGCTGAGCAACAGCTTTTCTCTAAAATGAGAACGAAAAAGCTCTGCCTTTTGACGCCGACAAAGGAGAAACCGATGCGTTAAGACATTTTTGTACTGAAGGATTAAAAAAAGAACGAGACTATGTGTTCGTCTAAAATAGTTGCTACTACGATGTTATTGTTGCATATAGTGCGGGCATCCCAGATATCAGCCCAATGTTCGTCATTGTCAAAGAGCTATCTTATTTTGAATGCGCGTTTCTTCAAATAATATCAGAATTCAATACCCATTCATCTTGCATTTAGGGCAACACTTTAAATGTTTTCAGTTATAATATGACTCATTGAGCTCATCAAGAAACTGTGGCAGCTCGACACTTGGACGAATAAGTCTGAAGGAGCAACGCATCTTGGCTGCTTCCATAGCTACTATCGCTCACTTCCCTTTTCTCTTCGTCTTTCTGCCATCTTCCTTTGTTTCTTTACCTACTTCCACGTCTTCTTTTTCTGCATTATGGGGCCTTTATTTCTCCCTTTACCTCATTCTACATTTCACTATCTCCTCCTTTTCCTCGTCCTAACCCTCACGCGCACACACACACACACCTCATCAGCCTCGTTTAACTTTCCCATCCACTTGCCAAACTACTCGCTACAAGGCTATGCAATGCTTCACCCTTTCCCCTTTTTTATTTCCTTCCAGCTCACCCTCACGTCACGTCACACCTCATAACTCTCCCGTCCCAACCCATAGCTATGCTATACTTATGCATGGCTCTGCTATGGTAGGAGCTGGCGGCACACACCCGCCTTCTGTGCCGTATCGTCTTTATCGAAGGTATTCGAAACGCGTATTTGTTCCCCAGCCCGACGTGAAACCGAATAATATTTCTGGGGCTCACTTCATCCTTCTTAGTTTAAGTCGAACTTTCGTCACAAACCACCAAGTTTCTGCGCCATAGTCGATAACCTTAAGGTATAGCTTTTATGTTTTGTTGTTTCTTGTGACACACGCCGGTAAACTGCTATATATCATATAAGAATGCCCTCTCAAACGCTTCTCACCCTGTGCATTTTTCTTCATTTACTCAACGAATGGTTCAGGCTTCTGGGCACATCACGGCTGCAGAATGCCTTCAAATACTGGTTTTGTTTTGAAATAGCGTAATCGGGGAGATAGTAAAACACCAATCGCTAGTATGCAAAGAACACAGTTTTTAATGTTTTGCTGATCATAAACAATAAAGTAGTTCGCAGTCTTCTGCGTAGAGACAAACCTAAAGACCTGCCTCAGACATCTAGATGAGTGGCAAGTTCGTTAGCAATGTTGACAACGCGGTTCTTCTAACATAAGCATGTCTTGCATCCTGCCCATTAGAGGAGGATTTTCACCACCGCGTCAAATATATCATGGCATTCTACGACGCTCAGGAGCCATAGCGTGAATTTCTTGGCGCCTTCCTAGCGTTCTCAACCTCTCTTTGGTTGATAGGAAGAACTTTGAGTCCTTTGCTCCGCCCCTTGCTGCTATTCGAGGGCGCAGTCGGTTATCAAAAGAGAAAGGTCAGGCGTCATCACAAGATATTAGTAAGGTGACAGCCTGAGCACCAACATAAACGTTCATCTTTTCCTTTGACAAAAATACGTGAGCCCCTCAACAGACATCCTTAGAAGCTCGAGCTCCTGAGCACTGAAAGAATTCATTTTGTCTTCAGTAGTATATTGCTGTATGGTGGATAAGTGGTAAGTATTTCGGCACCACAAGATATGTGCGCCCCTGTGACGGTTGTGATTCAGAGTGGCATGGGGCTAAGGGACGGTTGTTACGAGGATGGGCGACAATTCGATCTCATGTAAACCTAAAAAGGGCCGGCAGCAAGTTGTCGAAGATTGCGGATGGGCAGCAAATAGTCCCTAGTCAACGTTCTGACGTCGGAGGCAGTCAATAGGCTCGTCGCCGAAGTGTTCCTAGGTCAGTGATGGCAGTCATCTTACCTTCAAAATTTAGGCGAGGCACGCAGATTGCGATCAGTCATGAAAGAGCCGGGTCCGTTTTTGTAGTGACAGAGAAGTTAAAAAATTCTTCAGATCCCACGCATTGTGGGAATCGATTCATTTGAAATTTCGAAGCACTCGGGGGGAAAAACTCCCTATGACCAATGGTTTGGCATTCTGCCAAGCGTTACGGATAAGATGACCGTCTTTGCAAAGTGCCTGAGGGGCGTAGGCTTAGCGTGAGCTGAGAACATCGACTACACCGTGGCGACTAAGGGCAAACATTCTAAGGGCAAACATTCTACGTAGGGCAAACATTCTACGTAAAGGGCAAATGACTAAGGGCAAACATTCTACGTAAAGGATGCTCGCACAGCTGACGCAGTTTAAGTGGTCGCAATAATAGGGCGATGCGGCGTTGAAATTTGTGTTTTCCGAAATGAGCAATCCTTCGGCGGAATTGAAACGGCCACCTAACTGAGTGTTGAGGACACATACACATCATCTAGATGCCAACGCGAAAAATGTGATGACTGGACGATTTAATCCGCTGTGCGAGAGAACGAGTTCTTGCTTATAAAGCGCTACAACTTCAGCTACTATTCGTATTATAAGACAAGAATTATTCCATTTATATGCACCCCTGCAACGCAATACTTTCTCTAGCTATGAAACACGGAGCCAATGAACAACACAAGCCTGCCACACACCTTATCGCTGAACCTACTGGCGATGAATTGCCATGGAGTGAATAGGTGCCTTGCTTCTCGTGCAAGAGGTAGTACACGCCAGTTCTGTTGTCAATATTTATCTCTGTGTGGTTTTTTTACCAAGAAGCCAATTGGTCCGAAATTTTTCCGACACGATGGAACCTCGCTATTTGGCCGACAGAGTACTTACTTCTTGAACAGCAACACGAAATACTGCGCATAAACCATTATATTAAAAATATCGTTCACCTACGACTTCCCTTAACCACGTCCTTGGGGTGCTTGTAACAAGTGCTGCCTTCATTCACATCGCGCGAGGGACGGTACGTCCCTTCTCACCTGCGCCAGTGGGACCTCTCAAAATCGGCATGCCGACACGCACAAATAATTTGTCTCAATGTAAATTCCTGGTCTAAGCAACGCTCGACAAACGCACAGTGCTTACTTCTCGGTGAAGTTTAAGCTCAGTCGTTTTGTTTTATTATTTACCGCATCCTACTACGGGCCAACTCTCACGTATATAACAGCTCTGTTGAAGCGATGGCACTGCACGTGGGGCCGATGGGACAAGCGGGCTACCAAGGCTACACTCAGTAACAGGACAACAGCCATCTCTCTCCATTAATTCGAATGGATAGGCATAAAAATTCAAGCAAACTGCAGTATACTTGTCCGGGAAGCCAGTGCGTAGGCCTAATGTCGGCGAAGAAATATTGGTGCGAGGGCGTGGTCCCACGCAGCGCTCCGTTGTTTAATGAAGCCGCAGCGGTTCCCGTTCTGAGAAAAACGAAGGTAGATGGCGTTCTTAGAAATCATTCTTGCCTAAAGCGTTTACGAGTTATAGTTTCGGCTTACTAATACAGTGGGCGCAAGGCTATTCGTATTATAATTAGCATTCTTCACTGTCTGAACCGCTGCGTGCCAAACTTTTAGTTAAAGCGAAACTTTCTTACAATCCAGAGGGGTAAGTTTGAACGCCTTATTGTGAATGCATACGTTGCGAAAGTTCGAGCCGGCGTACTTTCTTGTCACACCAACATTTGTAAAGAATCGGGGTACGCATTCTGCCCTCATGCGTCCCATTGAGCGAGGATTCTCTTTCACTAAAACGTGTGGGAGCCGCTACTGAAAGAGAATATTTGTGTGCCAGCAGAATATTCTCTTCTCGAAGCACTGCATTTCGATATAATAAAGTAAATTTGCTATATACACTGAACTTAATTAAGCTAACTAGTTCGCCCCAAGTTTGCTGTGAACGATTACAAAGCGAGATCCCTGGGTGCATCGGCCCATTTCACAGGGGAAATTAGAAAGGAAGCGTACACAGTGTTCACCTGTACGGATAATTTGAGACAAGTGCCATGGTGGCTTTGTCTTACAGAGAGCGAAAACTTATTACATATGCGGCTTGACTCCTTAGTTGCTTCAAGCGTCCGTGGGACAATTTGCAGCCAAACAACATTTGTCTCGCGAGTAGCGCTGGGTGACCGTTCTAATTCAGTAAGATGCGTAGGAGCTCCCATTCAGCGTAGATTTCTTGGCAGATGTCTTTTCTTAAAGCACTGACAGTTAGAGCTCCTCAAGTGCACGGACAACACACACCGAACTTCGGCTAGATAATTTGTTTTCTGCCGCCAGGGCAAACTTGCAAGCTAATATGCGTGGTCGTCAGGTGGAGACACGTCTGGAATGGTCATAGCGGATTGGATGATAGCGGATTGGATGATAGGATAACTCGCGCAGCGCATCAGCAGAACGATATACCACTCACAACTAGCGGCGAGTGATGCAGGATGTATTTAGAATGGACTATGCAGACGTTTGTCCTAGTAAAATTTGTTTTTAAATAATCTACAGAACTCGCAATGGTTTATTATTGATCCTAGAGGGAGGTTTGATATTCCGTTTGAGGTAAGCCGAACAGCAAAAACGCTATTCCACAGGTTAAGACATAGCACTGCCCATACTATGAGCATTCTTGGTAGGATAAGAAAGCCTCTCGACGCCACTTGCTTATGTCACGAGGGTGAAGAAGACGTAGAGCGTCTTCTTTACTTCAAAATGATGTTTCCCGCGAAAAAACTTATAAGGACAATAAATAAGCTCGATGGACGACCACTATCATCAGCCAAAATTCTGTGTCCACGGCCAACAGAGAAATTGCACAACGTGGCAGCACGCTCACTGGTGGAATTCCTGGAGGACCACGGCAATGATACTAATTTGTATAATGTGGGTACCTGCTTGGATATTTTTAGCGGGCACTATAGGTTACAAATTTCTTGTGCATTGAGCTTGTTGCTATATTTGTTGCTCTGAACGCGTTCGCTGTGACTGAGGTATTGAATTTAAGGGACTATTTGAAGATCACTATGCACAAGGCGACCTTAAGTGTTAAACTCGCTGTTTGGACAATGGCTGGTGTTGTGTGAATATTTGTGTTCTGTGACTCGGGGGGTGGGGGTTGGGGCGGGGGGTTTGAAGGGCAGTCACAATTTAGTAGTGATTCCTGGTTTCCGTGTCCGTCTGCGAGTCCTTAATCCTTCGTTTTGGTGAAGCGTTTATGACTTTCTGAAGAGAACCACGATGTAAGAAGGTCCCAACTACTCCTTGGATCAGTTAATAAATAAAAAGCACAAAATGAACAGAGTCTTTACCCGTATGCAGAAAAGAGCAGCACACATACGGTGCTGCTCTTTTGCAGAACACATTGCAGAGCACAAGCGCGATCCGAAACCAACGCTGGCAAGAACTTCGGGATCAACCTTTTTTAGTTTAAATGCGAAGCATTTTTTAGCGAACTTCGGCGACTTTGAGCGTATCTATCTATCTATCTATCTATCTATCTATCTATCTATCTATCTATCTATCTATCTATCTATCTATCTATCTATCTATCTATCTATCTATTTAGCCGCCTACGACTTTGTGCTGTCCTGGCCGTTTCATTAATGGGACGTATTCGAAAATTACTATGCCACAACATGACTGCATGACGATCACAAATGACAGGTGATAACATAAAAATCGTGACATGCATGTCATGATCGGCATGATTTACATGCCACGGTCTTGGTGCTCTGCTGGCCGTTTTATTAACAGGATGTACACGAAAATTGGTATGCCACAACATGGCTGCATGACGAACATAAAGGACAGGATATAACACAAAAATCATGACATGCATGTCATGAGCGGCATGCTTTAGGTGTCACGGTCTTGGTGCTTTCCTGTCCTTTTCGTTAATGGGATGTGTACGCGAATGGGTATGACGACTGCATGACGAATATAATGGACAGGTTATAACACGAAAATCATGACATGCATGTCATGAGCGCCATGATTTAGGTGTCACGGTCTTGGTGCCTTCCCGTACTTTTCGTTAATGGGATGTGTATACGAATGGGTATGACGAATGCATGACGAACATATATTACACGTCATAACACAAATACCATGACATGCATGCCATGAGCTGCATAATTTACGTGCCACGGTCTTGGTGCTCTTGCGACCGTTTCTTTAACTTCATATATACTAAAATTGGCATGGCGAGACAAGAGTGCCTGACGACCATAGGTGACACGTTCTAAGAACATGAAAATTGTGACATGCATGCCACGAGCGGCATGATTTACATGCCACGCGTTTCGTTATGGGATGTATACGAAAATTCCTATGGCACAACACGACTGCATGACGAGTGTAAATGACAGGTCATAACATTATAATCATGACATGCGTGCCATGAGCGGCATGGTTTACTTGCCCCATTCTTGGTGCTCTCGCGGTCGTTTTGTTAACTTCATATGTACCAAAATCGATATAGCGAGACAATACAGATCTATTTTACGTTCCTGATGCGTGCTTCGCATTTCCTTGATTCCCATTGCACGTGGGATCTGCCATTTTTTATTGATAATACGAATAAAAAAGCCTTCGCAGAAGTAGGTGTGTTTTCGCTTTGGTGAAGCACTAAATTTTAGAACTGATTTTAGGGGCGAAGCTCCTTAGGGTGTGGGTCGTTCCCTCCTCTGTAGTAGTATGTATGTGGCCAGCTCTAGTTTAATGAAGTGCTCACTAGATGGCGTGATGGCGTCGCGGTGCTCGCTTCATTCGGATGTATGGGAACACGTAGCATGGGAGTCTGTCTGTCTGTCTGTCTGTGTGTCCGTCCGAGCGCTGCGGTGCTGCTTAGCTAGTACGTGAATTGATCAATAGATGGCGCGGAGGCGCTCGCTGCGTGCTCTAGTGTGATAGGAGAGCGCTAGATGGCGACACACAGTGTTTGTCACGTCTTTGATGATGTACTAGGCAAGATTCACGAAAGATTCACGGTTTTTACCGAGAATCTTCGGAGCTTCGCCCACTCATCATCATTCACTCCGTGGATATGCGTGGATTTTTAGGGGCGAAGCTCCTTAGTGTCTGGGTCCTTGCCTCCTCTGTAGTAGTATGTATGTAGCCACCTCGCGCCGCCGGGAGGCTCGCGCTCGCCCTCGGCGCGTGCCTCCCGTCTCGCGAGCGCTCTCGCTCTTCCATCTGCTGTCTTGTGAGAGAGAGAGAAAGGCGCGCGTTGACTATGGAGACGCTCTTTCTTCGATGAACACTCTACCAGCTCGCAAAGAAGGAGAACGCGCCCTCACCCGCGAGAGACAACGTTGGCGCCGGCAGCGTCTTCTAGCGAGTTTCTTGATTGAAAAATACCGACTGCTCGCGCTGGAGAACCGTTCACCGGCCACCCATATATATATATATAGGCACTGGATCATGACTTGCAATGAAGTGCCGGTGGGAGATTTCACTTGTGCGTAGTTGAACCATAAGGATTCGTAGCGTGCGCGTTAACTAAATTAATATGGAACTCGGCACGATCTACAATGAACATCCGGAGCTTCGCCCACTCATCATCATTCACTCCGTGGATATGCTGTGGATTTTTTTCTTTGTACCATGGGAGAGGTACCAGAACTCACAAAGCGCAATAGAACACAGTGTTTTATTATGAGACTAATGATTTCATTGAACCAATATGCCGCCTCATTTTACATATAAAAGTAGCACATTTACCTTTTTTGCCAACTCCCTGTCTCCGCTTGTATTATTATTGCCGTTCAACACACATAGCTCAAATAGCTCACCTTACTTATTAGCGTACATTGCCCTGAGGTACGCCTATGCCCAAGCAAAACTGTTAAGCATGAGTGATTGAATAAAGTTTTTGCGCAATTCTTTAAATCTAAGGTTCTGGAGCCCTACATCCAGTGCTGCACTGGCTATAAAGGCTCTAGGGCCTTGGTCTATGGTTTCCAGCTGGCCCTCAAGGCCTATCCGAGAGTCGCGCCTCCAATGACGATTGTGGCAATGTGTTTAAGGGACGAACTTGCTGCACCGGGACGCCAGATACACTTGTGTGTAATATGCGTCATTTTTGGTATCCCTGCGGACCAGGGGCAGTGATCACAATACACAGAGACGTGTGTCTTAGAAATTTTGTGTAGGTTGGGGTATGTGTTTGCAGTCGGGGCAAGTCCCTAGGCTGCACTCTGTCCAGCTTATGATAAGGAGGTGTCATGGTGCGTTGCTTTAGCAGTTGAGTGTCGAGGTTCTCGGCTAGGCCGCTTGGTCGCTCGTCCTCACGCCGTATTGTGAATTCACTAACAGGCGCCTCCGGTGTTCAGTATGTATTTGTGCGAGCGAGACGGTCGGCCTGTTCATTTTCTGGTACACCCGTATGCTCCAGGCACCAAATAGGACATTAAATCTTTAATAACGCATGTGTGGTAAAGTGCCATTCATGTACAGTCGACATGCTGCTTGTGAGCGCGTCGACAAGGTTGACCGCGTATCTCGCCTGTCCGCCTCTGTGACGGCCAGGGCGATTGCAGGGGCCTCCACTGTTTCCACGGAAGATTTTCGTACTGTGGCTGCTACCACCACAGCTCCTCTGCTAGTTACCAGTGTAGTGTACGCGCAGATCGCATTTAGAGTGGCGCCACGTGGGCAGGTATCCATATAATACGTATCGGGATCAGTGCCGTCATCGTGACGTTTGTGTGCACTAGCTTGGCCTCACGCGCTCTGGATGTCCTGATTCACATGACGCATTATTGGTGCCGCGTTGATAAGTGAGCTTATAGCCGGAGGGAGTAATTCTGTGCTCTCTCCGCTGTACTGCGTGGCGAGGGGAAGACCAAGCTTGTCCAACCTTGCCCCGTGCCTGGGCTGTAGTGTTTAGCCGTTCCCCCTGCGCAAGGAGTTTGGCCTTTGCGAATTCCTCATATGTGTTGAGCATCCCAAGCCGATTGAGAGCTGCGGTGCTCGCGTTTGGCGGTAGGCCGAAGGCTGCTTTGCAGGCAATTTAATAGAGCCAGTCCGCTTCCTCGGTGTCGATTTTACTGGTTGCCTGATAGAGGAGCACGTAAGTAATGCCGCTGACTACGAAGGCATGTACTAGCAGTGCGGTGTCAGCTTCGCGCGTCCGTTTTCTGCTTCAAGTGATGCGACCTAAGAGACTTGTAATATCTCCTAATGGGCGTTTGAGATTGGCAACGGCATGCGCTCTGCTTCCTGCTGACCGGACGTGCTTGTGCAGAATTTTGAAGCTGTGCCACTCTCCTGACTGTCCCCAGGCAGCACAACATCGGACCGACCTTCGCGGAACCTTGGAAACATTGGATGCAATATTGGAACTACATATGACTTCGGGGCCCGTGCTACACCTAAAACTAGATTAGCCCAATGTTGGCTACCAACAGTCTAACGTTGGAGAAAGTTGGGAAAAATGGCTTTAGCCAGCATTGTCCATCGTTTGCATTTTCAATATTTGTAAGCTTGCAGAAACAATGGCAGCTCGAACCGTTTTTGCCAGCCTTTATTGATGGCCCTTACATCATTTTCGCCAGCATTTTTCGTTAGATGAGCCAGCATTTCTTGCCAACCTTCTTTATAGCTGATCCAATATTTTCCCCTGCCTTTTTTATTGGCTGTTGTTTAAACTTCCAACGTTATAATGTGCGCACTTAAATTTGTTTTGCCGAGGCTTCTGCTTCTAGGCAAAAAGCAAGAATATCCAGTAAATTATGGGAGTAAGAATAGCTTTATTTTGTATTTAGTATGTATGTATGTATTGCCAGCTTGGGAAATGAACTTTATGTTCACGCTTCTTCGTAATGACAGTGGCATAAAAGAGACATAAATGGTCCATGCACTCGTATGTTAGCGCCGAAACGTGTCTTTCGAACACTTATACATAGAAATAGAAAAATGTCTTCTTTGAGACACATTTTATCTGTGAGTTTACAGAGACAGAAGAGATTGAAAAGAAAAATTATTTATTTTATTTATTTACTTGTAAAGTACTGCTAGCCTATAAAGGCTAGCCTATGAAGTTCTGATAAAATGAACAAAGAAATATTTACTCTAGGCTTGAACTCCACTGTATATATACGACCAGCCTCTAGAAAACTAAATGCATAAGCACCACAAGAAGAAAGAAGAGGCACAAGAAAACATATGCATAAGACCGTGCGACACGTTATGATTTACTTTCTTATTAAATGGTGGAGCAGCTGAAGTTTGAAAGATTCCTTAAACGATTGCACGAAACAGCTGAAACAAAGAGTTCCTCAAGTAAAACAATATGTTTGAGTGTTAGGATATGGTGATGTTTCTGCATGCAGAATCCGTAATGGAGGGTATGGGGGGACAAATCGGCGACTTCCAAAGAATCGAAAACGAGGGACATGAAATGACTGTTGCCGCAAAAGGAAAACGTGCGTTTCACGCAAGACAAAGAGAACAAAACATGAAAGTCACACAAACCAAAACAACTACGTTAGGAGTCATTAGTTATTCTGCCGTGACATATACAACGACGCTCACTACGTGTGTCTTTAGAAATTGACAAATCTAAAGGAAATACGTAGTAATACGTACGTGCTATAATAGACCCGGGACACACCAAAATAAGGGAATGGGCACAACGGAACGCACAATGAGTAAAATAAACGGATGAACGAATGTAATACAAAAGTTTCACAAAAACCTTTAGAACTATCGGAACACGTTGAGGCTCATCTGTTCAGTTCACCTAAAACGTCCGGTCCAAAGAAGAGCAGGGCTGCCGTTTTCTCACCGCGCAGAAATTTTCAGTCACAAGTTCCGTGTCCGTAGTCTACTCAGGGGTTCTCACTTGGTAAACTTGCTGGTTTCAACACATATACGATGCCCGCAGATATCCGATATCCGCAGATATCCGATGCCCGCAGCAGATATCAGAAAAATCGCTGCCGAGTGAAAGTCGCGTTGCCTGCCTCACCCCCCGCTCGCTACAAAGAAACATGTCAAACAGATATGCGAACCACAGCAGATTAGTCAGCCCACGCAGCTCCCCCGGTGCCGCGGTACGCTTCGATCTCCGGCGGGTTCGTGTGCCTGCTGCTCGAGGTAGAAGGTTAACAAAAGATTTTCTTTTCCTTCCAATGTTTTGCATATACGGTATTTCCTCATCCATAACTTATACCGTACTTCCTCGTGCATGCCACGTAACTCGTGCTTTCTTCTCTCTCCATGAATCTAGGCGTTCAAGAAGGCGCGTAAATTACATGGGAATTTTGCAAATACTTCGGAAACAGCATGGAATGGATCCTGTGGCGGACTGAGCTGAGACGTATCAAATGAGATGTATAACTAAAACGAAGGTAGCTTTTACTCAACAGAACGTGCACTTTAACCCCCAAAGTCATTCGGGGGCTACGTTCAAGCTTTAGCAGAAAGCTGGATGTGTGTCTCGGAATCGTCATAACTGGTGCTGTCAGCAGCGTCTCCAAACTCTAGTATAAAGCGTGACTCTTATTCACTTGTCAAAATCTTTGCGGCGGGTGGCTCTCAGTTCATCGGCAAATGCTATGTTAAGTTTGTTTTGTAGGTATCGCCAACATGTCACTACTAAACAACCAAAATGCAACCGGCTATGGCGAATCCTGTACTACCGAACACATAATACTGAAAAACGACAGTGCTAACCTTTGCCACGTAGCCCTGGGTGTCGCGGGGAAAGCATGCAAGTCATATTTTTAAAAACCTCTATAATGTTGAGAGTGCAGAAATTACGCGCGGACGCTAATTATGCGAGTGCACACAGTCAATATATATATATATATATATATATATATATATATATATATATATAAACGTTGCTTCAAGTGAAAAAGAAATTATTGCTTCCAGTATATTGTTTGTGCTTCCTATTGTGAACATAGGCGCGACAATATTTTCTCGCAAGCAGCACTGGTTGTCCTGCATTGGCGAAACCAGCAAGAATGACTGGACAGTACGCACTGCCTACTTTCATTATTTTGCCGTATATTGCTATGACAACAGATAACGTGGCCTGCTATGCCATGCACGTTGGCTCGGAAGTGACTAACATGGTGCTGGGCATTTCGGACCATGTGGCGGCGCTGTAGACGTAGGATTCTAAACTTCCAATGTGAAAGTTCGAGCGTATTTCACACACACACTTCGCTAGGACTTGCGCCAATAAACATTTGCATAAATTATAGAAATAATATTACCTGCTGCAATGAACACAAACACAATGACATTTCTGAACTCACTCGCAGCATTGACTCGAGCAAGTAGTGCCTTCATATGGGGAATACTGGAGAAACCTTTGTTTGGAGTGCAGAAATTACGCGTGGGCGTCAATGTTACCAACATTGATGCTACAACTTTGTGTGTGGGCAATATTGTCCGACAAGGAACATTGGAAGTCCAACATGGGCGATTCAGTGGGATTGATTAGACAATACATACAGCCTGGCGCCATTACATTACCAATATTGGAAGGGCTATTTGGGAACTGACCCATCATTACCATCCTTGTCAGCTGGCTCCACCAATAGCGTATGTTGACTGGCAACTATGGCCCACTTTTGTCTTAATAACGTTTGCTGTCGGGCTAGTTGGTGCATAGCTGAACTTGAAGTCATGGCGCAAATGGTTAGACAGGACCGAAGAAGACACGTAAAACACAGACAAGCGATTGTCTGTGTTGACAAACACAGACAAGTGAGTTGCGATTGTGCGCTTGTCTGTGTTTTACGGGTCTTCTTCGGTCCTGTCCAACCATTTGCGCCATGACTTCAAGTTCACCCACTTTTGTCTTTTTCACAGGGTGGAAGAGGCAATATTGCGAATTGAATGGTTACGATGGGCCATTGCTGGAGGCCTTAATAGATTGCGTTTCCAATGCTGGCCTGTAAGTGGCTTCACAGCGCCTTCATTGGACCTTCGTAAGTCACAAAAATACAATATTGGCGCGAGCATCCGTGCTGCCTGGGTCTTTACCACCAATATTAGATTTCAGGGGACATGTCAGCCCGGGTGTGCTTTCGTCTTGCATGGTTCTACGCAGATTTCTCATGTGAACAAGTCTTCAATTTTTCATGTGGTTTCCATAACGTCAATAGTCCCTTGCATACTGAAGTTGATGACGCGCTGCACAGATGAATATATCCAAAAGACACACACAGGAAATCTAAGTGACACGGAAAATTCGCACTAACATTCAGAGAAAAAAAAGGTGACGCGGAAATGACATGTGATAATACTTAGAATATGTTCACAGAAATAGAGGTGACGTGGAAATGACATCTGACATAAAGAACCAAACAGCACATGTGCAGTCAAACCGGCCTGCCGGAATCCAGGAAAAAATATTCTATGGTCATGATCCACATTGGGCGATACCATTCATTCAGAAACTTCATTTCTGGATCCATCGCTACTGATGATGCGCCTAGACACTTTTCGATAGTCAATTTTTTCATGAAATAGGGCTCGACAACTTCCCTTGTTCTCTTGTTTCCTCCCACATGTGCCAACGTCTCGGAGTTATGAAAGTGCACTCCATTCGCACTTAGGACAGTGCGCTGCTGGATTACCGAAAATGGTGAGCTTTTCCAAAAGATTTTTGTGCTGCCGAGGTCTTCTGTTGAGGCATTTGCCTGTTTTTCCAATATATCTCTCACCGCAAGTGTGAGGGATTTCATACACTACACCACAGGAGTACTCGCCCTAATCGAGATGTAGGGCTTTTGCTGTGGTACATTTATGTTCATATGTCTACTTATACAACTTATTTTGAGGCAAACGGTCACGAAGTAGGCGACGGGTTCTACACTGAGCAGATCTCTCTGGGTGCTGGGAAAAAAAGGGACGTCTATTCAAGCCTATATCGATTAATTTTCTGGCGTAGTCATTTCGCAGTTACAGGCCTTCTGTTCTCGTATGACGTGATATACTTTAAGCCAGTGGCCACAGCAGCAAGAACTGCATTTCTCAACCGTCCAGTAGAATGTCAGTCTAATCCAACAAGAAAGATAAAGGAGATGATAACGCTCAAAAGGCGAAGTTGCAAGGACATCTTGACCAAAAGTCCACTGCACTGAGCCTGTGGTCAGTGAGCGGCCATGCTAAATTGCCTGAAAAACTCCTTCCATCCGCATTCTCTGGATGCTGGCCAATATATGCCACGCAATCTATTACCTGCAATATTTGCTTTTTCACAAACGCTCTTTAGTGGCATAGTGGGGCTCCTTGAATAGGGGCACTTTCGGAGCACATACTTTACAGAACTACAAACGCTACAAATTGAAACGAACTCCCTGCGATATATAAATACATACAACAGCAGCTCTTTCTTCTGAATTATATTTAAATTGCAGCAAGCCCACATTATACGTGTCATGTTTCAGGCTGTTGACAGAGATCGCCATGTTTGATGTCATAAGCAGTGTGTATGCGTGTCGTTCGCGTGCCTGTGTATGTGTGAAATTTGAGCTCTTCAGTTCTACTCAACACATTACCGAATATCGAAGCAACAAGTTCTTGACGATATTTCAAGTACATATATTCTGCTTGCACTAAGATGTAAAGCGGACACTTGGAAGATAAAAATTAAGAAAAAAATTGCGAAACACCACGCCACGCGTGATAAAGAAACTAGAAATTGTAAACGTAACATGAAAAGGTGTGATGACGGAAGAACGTAAAACTGTATTTCTTGTAACTCTATGACTGTTTAATTCAATATCACGAGATGGAGTGGACACGGTGGCAGAGTGCCTACTCTTCTCGCCTAGCTGCTGACTTGAAGGAAGAGCGTTTGCTGCCGCCCACGCCGGCCGCGTTTCAGTGCAGGCTAAATGCTATACATTGTTCTTTCTGTGTACGTCAAAAAAATCACAGATAGTCGAACTTTTCGTAGCACTCCGCAATCATCTTTATCATCCCGAAATGAATCACTGTATTTTAAGATAACTTGAAGTCTTAAATTATGCTGAATATACCATTATATACGCATGATAAAAGAATTTCGCGGAAGCCCGGGAGGTCTCACCCACCACTAAGTAGCACAAAAATAGCATCCACCAGTACGTAGAACGAAGCTACAATTGAGTTCATAGGTATTTACCATAAACGAACCCTTCATAGTTGCCAAAAAAATTTGAGCTGGTCCGGGGTTCCAACCCCGGACCTACGCTCATCCGGGACGTTCGGTCTGCCATTTTACCTAACCTGAAAGATTGACAGGACGAGAGCGAATACGTCAGCAAACCGAAGCACATGGGCACAAATTAGGCCAAAGACAGGTGTTATTTCCAGGTTCGAACTCCGCACCAGATCGGATTGTTTGTCAGCTGAGAAGTGTTCATTTATGAGATATCCGCATGGATTTCCTTGTAGCTTTCTACTACCTACAGGTGTATGCTCATTTTTCTTTTAGTACATAAGCAATATTCTACCGATCACACGCAAGCTGCATAAAGGCAACACGAAGGGAGGTGCCTCATGTTTCTGCCCTCCTACTCGATTTGTTCCTTCTTCAAATACGCGTTCGTGTTAGAGTGTAGCAAGGACGGACATTAGGGGCAACTATGTTCCTTAGTAATCCATTTGTTAAGCTTGAACACCGCTTTAAGGTGCTTAGGCGCTACACTACGGGAATGCCACCATGAGAAGTTGGGAGCACATACTTGGTTATTTCCCGATTCACGTTATCTTTTTCCGATGTACCTCTAGCGGAAGCAATAACAAGCAGACTCACTATTTGGCCACATTTAGGTAGTCACGCCTCACGCTGAGCGCACTACACTAACAAAGTTCTAAAAATGAAAAGCAGGTTTTGTTTGAGCCCCTTGTTGAAGTCGTTCATCACTGCTTAATTTTTGCCAGTCTATCTCCTTATACGAATCTAACGAGCGACTCGTCAGTGTTTCGCACTACTTCTTATTCCTACTTTGCAAAATTTGAACTAGAACATTGTTAGCGAATGTGTTCGCGAACTTCGGCATTCTTTATTTAACAAACATTTGACGAAATAGTCAATATGAGTCGAACTGTGTTGTTGCTATGCAGCATACATGGTGAAACATGGACAGTCAGACGCTCAAAGTATTGTTAACGCGTTTCGGAGGGCTGTCGGCACACGTAATGTACAAAGATCAATAAGAGGTAAAAATAATTAAACAGAAAGCCTTTCGAGCTGCATTTGACGTGTAATTTTTTTTAAACATCCGAAGGACGTAGCAAACGGTATGCATTACGGTCACTTAATTACCTAGCTACAAATCAAATGTTGCTCATGGTCACCATCGGAATTGACGGCGAGTGTTTTCTGATGAACAGAATCTTCTTCGGACAACGTAATTCAGTGCCTACGAAAAAGCGTGAATCGTCTCACAGTACATTTGCAGGTACTGTCTTTGTTGAAAAGGAATAGGCTTTGTAAGGTACAAAAGAAGAGACAAATTTCCGTAAAGAAATGTATGGCAGTCTGGTTACAAAGCAAAAGGGAATGAAGGTATTTCCCTCTACACTGTAGTAAAGTTAAAGGTGAAAATTTGACAGAGATAGTAAAGTTTTGTTCATCTTTGACAGATTTCCTACGCCATTATTTGTTCCGGATGAACAGCGTGCTGAACTTTCCCCTAAAGCTGTCGTAAATGTATCTCGGATTTGTTGATATCGTGCACATATTTACCATACAAATAACACACACAACAAATAACTTGTATGTTGATATTTTCCATCTATTTTTGTCAAGGGAGAACATTTGGGTAGAAATTAACTATAGAGGCTACTTTGAGCATCATACCATACCTCTCTTTTCGCTCTAGCCAAGGGCAAAGAAGAGGCTAAATTTCAGGGAAGCTTTATTTGCTACCATCCAGAAAGTACCCCCAGAGTATTCGTTGGGGGGCGGGCGGGCGAGGCAGGGTCATCTTCTTGTACCACCGCTAGGATGGCAGACAGTTAAAAAAGAATATCTGATGGAAGATCTTTAGACTACTATTTTGCGTTATCATCTTTGTGAGCAAATTCTATAACGACTAGTTTCGTCTATATTTTGCGCTGGACATTTTCACTGCATTGGCCTTAATGAGTTTTGTATTTTCTGTTGCTGAGGAGGAGCTTCGTTTTTCGAAAGCTTCATATAAAATTGCCGTCCGTTATCCCAGTAATGTGTTGGAGAATTTCCCTGTATTAGGCTGGAACACGTTATCCGTCCTCCGCGGCTTCTCTTTTGAGTGCACAGCTACTTAAAATTGAATTTTCGCCGCAAGGCATGGGACAAGTAATCACGTTCATTAGCGACCACTTATAATGAGGGGCATATGCTACGATCGTCTGCCTGTGAACTATGAGTTCGGTGAAGCTGCAATGACCTTACGCTGCATGTTTTTGAAGTGCGCTGGGTGTGTTTTCCTCTTTTATTTCGTTGTTGCTATGGGTCGTAATCTTGTAAATTGGTATATCGCTCACTTTTCAGCAATTCTTAAAAAATTACGTATTCATACCATTCGCTTTTTGAAGCGAATTTTTTATAGGTAATCCGCATCTATCCAAATTTTCTGTTGACCGAAGCTCAGGACCTGGCCAATATAAAATTTTACATATGGGACTTAGTAACCTTTACCATTCATTCTGTTTATTTATAACATTTTGTATGGCTGAGGGTCGGCAGTTACGCGTTCACTATCTTATTCACAATACGCCTCTGGCGACATCGATGAGAATGTAGGAAACGAAGTTATGAAATAATTCTTCGGTGGAAAACTGTCCTGTGTAGCGTTATGTCGTGTTAAAATGGTGCAAGAGTTGCCTATGAGACAGCCGGATGCCTTATTTCTCCATATTTTTTGTTTCGTTGATAGCTTTGTGTTCAGCATCCAAGGGACCACCCAACGTCTTGCGAACAAATGAGAGCATCTGTTTTTATTACTTTCACAGAAATGGTGAAGACTAAATTACATCAAGTTGCAGTAGGCACCAAGAGTCGACTTGTTGATCTGCAACTACACAACACAGCAGAGCAGGCCTCTGAGTACGCACCCTTCGCTAAAAGAGGCGCGTTCTAACCTTGACGCCTCTCTCAACTAAAAATGTTTTGTCGCTCTCGCAGCCATAAAAAAGCCATTTCGTGCTCTTCTCGTCTTGAAGACCAGTGCAGCCTTGTCACGTAGATCTTGAGATTTCGAGCTAGTTGCTATGCCAACCTCATTTTCTGCGAATTTTGTAAGACCCTGTGAAGTGAACACCGAAGGAACGGTTCTGCACGTTCGAAGGAACCCGATACACCGAAGACAGCTGACAATCCTCGCGTGGAAAAAGGGCCACACTGCAATTTTTAGGTCAGCGAGGGCTACTGTCTATTTTGAGCTTGCGGTTCCATTTTGAGCTTGCAAGAGTCCCCCAGCGCTCTGTAAGCGTGTAAATGTGACTGCTAGTAAATAACCGCAAATTTGTAGCAAATTGAATGCCAAGGATTTTATGTCATGCAGGTACAACGTTATGTGCAGAGTGCCATTTTGATGCGTCAGGGATCAAGGGCGAAAAGATGCAACACATTTTCTGGAAGTGGAATGGCGAAATCCGGTATCACGTTGTGCCGAGTGCGAATGTCCATCTTTGTTGCAGGCTGTTATCGTCAAGTCTTATATCAAGTGATGAGAGACCATTCTAACGCGGTGTACACAGGCTGACTTTGCAATGACGTTACCGTATTTTACATTCTACCTTCGTGGAAACCGCTTATTAATCTTCAACGCTAAGTGACGTCGAGCACCAGTTTCTATTGTATTCTATGTTTCCTTCGTTACTGTTTCGGGACGCTTACAATCGCGATAATGTGTAGGAGTACATGCAGGTGTGTTTCCTGTACAATTTTCTCGCGGTGTCGTTTCACACCTTGATATGTCACTCGCCACGATTTTCAGGGTTCCCTATTGCTGAAGCAAAAACACTTTCGGTGTTTTTGCTCTTGTGTTATCTCCTATGGACGCCCGAAATTTTCATGTTTTTTTTCATCCAATAAGATAGTTTTGAAAACATCAGAAGAGCTATAGCGTTCCGCTAGAGAGGGCCTAATCGTTAGTCCACTATGTACCTACAGCAATTTCTTTGACGCTAATCACGCAGGGATGGTGTGTGGGGTACGCGAAGCTAATATATGGGATTTCAAGAGTGATAGTCATTTGCAAGTAGGCCCCATGTTCCTGGCTCCTTTCACTCTGCTAATATTTACAATCCAGCTTGTCTTGTTCCTTCTCTCTGACAAGATTCTTGGTGAGCATGTATTTCTAGCACTGAAATATGTCAAAATTTACGGCTTTAGTCTATGTTAAGTCATCCCTGGCTTCCTTAAGTATCAACCTTAGTAGCCAGTCTAAACAAGATTGGACACTCGAGATTTTCCAATAAACGACGCAAATTTGAAAACAACTGCGGCCGTCCTACAAACGATGTCCATGTCTTTCTGATGAAAGTCATATTTCAATATTACAAAACCCGAGGCCCGCTGCAAGTCACTCGGTGAAGCACATAAGCACCTTAGACATGCTCTCATGTGCCAGCTTCCACAATCCCCGGACATTCTGCTTCCCGACAAGGCTGCTGCCTGCCATGCACTTCTGAACCGCTCATCCCAAGGTATTATTAAGCTGCAGGTGGCCGCTTCTGAGACCACCACGTCAACCGCTTCCGGACTCCTCATTATGAACTTCGTTGAGGAAAGAGATTTTGCGTTTTCCGGGGTAAGTTCGAGATCATTAAGGAACACTTTGCGAAGGCGTATTTATGAGGACACTGCAGGTTTCTCTCCTTGTTACACTGGACATGACGCCGCGCTGTCGGATTACTGTCAGATCTCTGGCGACGTTGGTTCACTTCTCCAAGTCGCGTTGTCTAAAATGAAATGGTGATATGACAAGGCAATCTTTGTCCGTCTTTTTAAGTTTTTAAGGTTCTAGTGACATAGAGATCACGAAGCCTAAAGCAGTGCTACCTTGAGAGTTCGCTGTCGAAATCACGCGCTAATGAACTGACTTATCAGGACCACAAGTGTTAATTGCCGAGAAAAGTATGCCAGAATCACTGGTTGAGCGATGCATTTGGTAAAAGTACTTTTTATCGCGGAATATTTCTTGAGAATTACAAAGAGCAAGCAAGCGCTCATCAGTTTACCTCTGCTGTGACCCTATCAAAGAGGTGCCGTTCTATCTATCTATCTATCTATCTATCTATCTATCTATCTATCTATCTATCTATCTATCTATCTATCTATCTATCTATCTGTCTGTCTGTCTGTCTCGGTGCTCTCTTGCTCGAGTCGTTCACCTGGTAGGTGTCAAACTTGGCAAAGTATGTGTTACGTTCTGCCGCTTATAGACAACGCGGCACTGTGCGCTTTACAACTACTCTTCTGGCTGTCTCTCTGAGTGATTATGACTGTGCTACCACAAATAGTTTACTTCAAACGGCTCGTCTCGGGAGTGGCCAGGCGCCAGCTTTCCGTCGTTTCGGTAACGCGAACTTGCTACTGCTTTCTGGAGGCAGGCTCTGGTGGAAGCAAACGGGTTCCTTGAACGGCTTCTCTCGGGCACGGGCGAGCGCCAGCCCTACGCGGCTTTGGTTTTGTGACCTTGCTTTTTATAGGGGATGACGGTAGTGATGACGCCCGTGATGACGGTAGTGGCACGGCGACGCGCCACTACCGTCATCACGGTAGTGGCGCGTCTATAATATGATACACTTGTCACGCACGTCGCAATTAACGATGATACGACTGCATATGACCCATACCCGTCAGGCGAATGCAGGGATGCGCCAAAGCAGATAACTGCATCTTAATATTTCAGCCTATGCAACCCAACGACCAACAGAAATTGACTCTAAATATTATCAGATCATATTCTGCGTTGACTAAACGAGAAAAAAGCTACCCATTTACACTAGCCGGCGATTTAAATCTTGACGGAAAAAAAGACAGGTTTCTGTTCACTCTGGAACGTTACAGAAATGGTAGCGAGAGCAAGAGACACCGAGGCCTCACAAAGGCTCCTGTTCCGTTCATAATTACAGACGAAAACGCTGTTAGATAAAAGAAAAACCTGGCTGTAAATGCAATCTACCACAATAGGAATCGAACACGGCAACTACAGTGCCACGCAAGCAAGGTCCCTCTCGTTTACGGTTGGCTGCTCCCACGTAGTTGCCGTATTTGTTATTCGCCCAGATAAATATGTGATAAACACAGATATGTATTACTCTCACTCATCATGCTTTGCTCGATCGCGGCAGAGTACGGCAGCCAACAATACTTATGATTAAATGCACATCAGTGAACTGCAGTGCGCATTTCTCTTCGATAAAACAGATACGTCTGTGCATTACGTGCACCGGTGGCACAGTGCACCGTTGTGAACCACGGAGCTGCAGACGAGTCTCGTGTGCCCACGTTATGCACCCGATATCTGCAAAATAGTATCTGTGAAACACTAACTATTGTGCGAACTTCAATAGAACAATACATTAATATTATTGTAGAGGGGTTGGAAACGTTAAGACAGAGAACCAGGCTAGTCTGCTTCGTGACTGAGGCAGTCGGCTTACGTCGTTATCTTTTTTGTCTCGCTCCCCTGGCTATTCTAGTTGTACCAGTGGCTCGCCGCAAGAGCGCGTGACAATGTAAATCTATATATGTGGACGAAAAGGAACCTCTTCTATTGGCGTGACTGAGTAGGTGGAAGCAAGACCTAAAAACCATTGTTCAATAAGAAAGGAAACAAATTATCGTGTTTACATGTACGAAATTTTGAACATTCCAAGGTTAAACATTTCTTATTTGCGAATGAAGGAGTCTGTGCTTGCGCATCACAGGAGACGGATGCGCATCTTGGATTGGAGAACCGGACACGCTCATCACCTTGTTGGTTTTTCTTTAATTTAGGAGCCTCCAGTGGTCACTAAGCCGTCGTTCCACAATGTTCTCGACGTTCCTAGAAAAATCTTGCGACAAAGAAATATGAAATTCCTAAACGTCACGCATGGCCTGGCTCCAACCCCTTTCCGCAGATAAGGCGTTGAAAATTAGACGGTATCACTATTCGCTTGAGTTAAGCAAGAGAAATGAATACCGTTAGTTGGTAGCATTCGGCATGAATGTAGACAGAACCAGCTTACAAGGAACAGAAATGCTGTAATGACCGAAGGAAGGGAGGAAATCGTAGAGAGAGAAAACACTAGGAGGGTAATCAGGGCAGGGGAACCTGCCAGGTAGTAACGGGGCAGGACATGAATTCGGGCCATAGAGGTGCCTAATACGCATGCTACCACGCGACCACAGAGGCTCTTTCTGAGCGGCAGAAATCGTGAATAGACAATCTGCTGCAGTAGTTATGGGTATGATGCTTCTCTAGGTATATTGCGCTTGTGTAATGTACCTTAAGTACGGTTAAAGCAATGTAGGAAAGTGCGCATATGCAGTATTATTACTCAAGACGTTTGGTCCAGTATTACGCGACACCTTTGGAATAGCGCAACGAACTACAGGTAGATATCTTAATCAGCAAACAGATAATGAAGCATAGGGGAAGTTACTTGTGGTATTGTCATTGTGGAGAAAGTAGAAACGAATTAAAGTGGACGAAAACACAAACCTGCCCTCGGTGGGAACCGAACCCACGACCTTCGGATGTCGCTTCCGATGCTCTACCAACTGAGCTATGAAGGCGGTCGTCCCCCCGTCCACTTTATTGTGTATTTATTTACGCCTTATCCTGGGAGTGTTAGGCAGCGCCACTCATGGCCAAGGCGGCGTGCGTGGAACACACTTTCTTGCCAGGAGGCGTCACGTAGAACGTGAACTTAGATGAGATGGCTGCTACCCAATAAGCCTTCGCATGCTAACTAAGGCACCAAGTCTGCCGCCACGAGGCCCATGCTATGAAATAACGAAAGGGAAGGGGTCAAGGGCTCGTTCTTTATTTGTTAGAAACAACTTAATGAGCAAACAGACAATGAACGGGTTGGACGGGTATCTTCCCCTAAGTAACTTCCCCTGTGCTTTCCTAGGCTTCATTGTCTGTTTGCTCATTAAGTTGTTTCTAACAAATAAAGAACGAGCCCTTGACCCCTTCCCTTTCGTTATTTTACAGGTAGATATATATTAACGCACAAAAACCGTGCGTTTCCCTTCGATAACAACTGCACACTAATAGAAGTTCCGATGCCACGTGTAAACATGAGCTACTCTTGAGTTGGCAAAGTATTGCAGATTTACTTTGCAAGCCTAAGCTACCCCCACGACTGCTCTGTTCGCACAAGTACGTTACATTCTGCTAATAGCACTTGGCTTATTGCCCAGCAGTTCGGCCTAGGCAATATTCTCGCTAACTTCTCCGAATAATATATTTCTTCAGCGCGTGTTAAATGGCCGATGCCCCTCTTGACGAACTCGGAAGCTGGCATTTCCACTATTTTAAGTTTTCTGATTCATGTGCCACGTTGAATCACGGTACCTCAAACCAGTACTTGAACGTGAAGAAATCTAAAGTAGTCATACCGCTATTTGATTTAACTGAGATCAACAATACGGCTGAGACATTTATTTTCCCAGGAAGAAAGGGAGCGATAGGTTAATGTCGGTTTAGTATTTGGAAATATCACGAACTCATACTACGGAAAGAACGCGGCTATTTGCATCGCGTACCTTGACATCTAAGTGTCGTTGAACTGTGTCGCTGAACTGAATTCAAATATTCTATTGAACTTCTAGTGTTGAAAGGGTTGACCGATTTTCACAAAGAGGAGCTGAAATTGTGGTATTGTTTTATGAATAGGCCATTGCTAGCTTCTCAAAGTGTGGCGGTCACATCCGAGAAATTTTCCTCACGTTTTACAGCAAACAAGAAATAGAAGGAATAGAGAGGGTTTGGATGATAGGGTAACTAGCACTACAATATCGGAAAAACTTTGATGTTCGTGGGGCTGTGAGGTGTAGCTGTGAGATGTATTTAGCATGTAACCTATAAAACTGCTGAGTTTGATTACAAGGACGCCGTTGCTAGCTACTGAAGCCTTATTTCAGTCGTTGCGAAAAGGAAGAGAATTTGTGCGATTAGATTTAGGCGCATGGAACATGCTGGAGATCCTTTTCTCGTGGTAAAGTTATTAAGTGCCGATTACGACGTGCCTCCTAAGGGAGTTGACTTTAGCCCGTCGAACCCGATGTGTGCATTACGCTGAGGCGCTCCTGAGAAGTCAGTGCTAGGTCAGTTCTGTTGTTTTCTGCACGGAGAGTTAGGAGATAACAGGGCGCCTCAACGAGAATTGTTGCCTATACTGCAGGGCAACGTGTCGCGGGAAGCGACAGACGTGAGGCTCAATGGCCGCTGTACCTTTTTCGCGGCTATGCCTGTCCAGTTATCAGATAATATAATAATAATAATAATAATAATAATAATAATAATAATAATAATAATAATAATAATTTGCCCTGGAAATGAGAACTGTGTTGGAGCTGCAAGTGCAAAGGCATTCAAAGAATAAACATAAAATGAACACAGTGTGAAAGAGAAATAAAGAAAAATAGGCAAAAGCTAGGAGATACGGACGAGATGAGAATACAAAGAACAGGAAGGCAACGAGCATTCTATAAAAACGGGATACAGGAAAAAATCTACACGAAGAAATGTAAAAGAAAATAAAAGGAATTCCCGACGTCAGGTTAGGATAATACATCTGAGAAACAGAGAGCGCCATCCTGACATGCAGGTTACACCAAGGCACAAGATAAGTTAAGAAGGAACCTCTACAACGCAAGACAGTATTCTCATAAAAAAAAGTCTCAGATAAAAATTGACCAGGAGTAATAAAGATTCCGATAAAATGCATTGAAAAGATTCGATATACTTTCTATGATTGAATGGTAGCAGTTTAGAAAGGTGTATCATATTAACAAAAGAGCTAGTTAACATGGGAGGAATTCAAAAATAAGTACAATGGTGCTATTCAGGGCAAGTTATAACACCGCGAACAAGTTTTAAAGGGGTAGCAGAACAGTATGATCTCAGCGGCAATGAAGTGGTGGCAGTGGAAATAGACCAACCTTTTTAGTGCAAGTGATAAATATGTCTTGGCAAATTTTGTGTTGACCCGGTCGATAGGGTTACTCTTGAATTTATAAAGGCTATTCCTGATCAGAGAAGCATATTCATCGTGGCTTGATAGGAAAAGAAATAAGGCGCTAATTTCTGCAGCCCGTAAGGGAGCACGGCTAAGCGCCTATTCTAGTAGGGGCACACTAATTTATGACAAGCTATTTGAAGATTGATTTATATTGTGTGTGGAAACAGGCCCGAGAGGGCGAAAACCTCGCATAGTAAGGCGCTTAATGAGAGTAGAAATTTGTAAGATTGTGACAAAAAGGACAATTACGATATTCCCACGAGACTCACATCACTCCCCGGAATCAACGCAGTATGATAAAAATATGTCTGCTCTTTCGTGGCAAGAGGTCAACACTTTCATCTTATCTGTACTTAAAGAGAGGTAATAGTTGTTGCGGTACCTTGAAAAGACAGCAAATCAGATTTAATGACGCGAAAGGGTGGACAATATCAATGTTTTCAAACATCTAAGCGTGGTCGAATCTCGAATGTAAAAAAAAGTACTTTACAAAAGATTTAACATGCTCCCAGGTCTCTGCAGAGGACGCAGCGCAGTGCCTGGTTTCCGGCATGGCTCGTATCCTGCATGGCTTTCCAGCTATGAGGAAACATTCACTATTATTCTCTCTCCTCCTTGTCACTCTTATTTGACCGCTGAGTTTGTTTACTCGGACTCTTTGGCGCCTTGTCAGGACATGTCACAAATATTTGAGACCCGTTCAGTTGTGCACGACCTGTTGTCTCCACTTGTTCGCAGTATGTCTCACATTGCTGCAAAACTTGAGGCGAAAAAACTTCAGTACTCCTAAGGTGAACTGGCGGCAGTCAGGAGCCAAATGACCGGAAAGATGCCGAAACATGCAGTTGCGTTGCGAATTCATAGGTACATCGAGATTTACGCCCGAATCATCCTTTACTTAGTCAGGTTCGAGACATCTCCCCAGTTTCTGTAAATTCTGCGCCTCGAAAGCAATCTGCTGATATGTCCAGATCATTTAGAAATGTGGGCCCTTGCTCCCTCAAGAAGACCTCTTTCAACTGGAAACAGCGCAAAAACATTTAAACGATCGAAGATCCCATGAAATACCAAGTTTTCAACAAGCTAGCCACGTTGACCCCGTGGTCAAAATGACACGAAATTTTTGCGACTGGCTCTCGTTCAGTTTTACCATCAACCTTGCGCCTGCCCAAACTTTTTGTTCTAGCCCTAAGCCTTCAGTGCGAACCTCGGGAGCATTTCTCTCTTTAACTTCTGGTAATCTATTGAATCAGCCGCAGTCATACGGGCGTTCATGGTTATGGCGTCGCCTGACAGACACATGCTTACGCTGAGCGACTATTTCGGTTGCGGCCAATTCTGCCCCGCTGCTACGCTCTCAAATCTCTGAAGAGCCGATGAACACATCGCTAAAAACGATGTAGAACAGGGAATGTCACTAAAATCGTTTCGACAAATGGACTTGTCTTCGTCAGCACGGCGGCTCAGGACAGGCGCTGTGCTGTCGAAGACAACTTCACTTGTAGAAACGTTGGCTGCAGTGACATCCGCTGTTCTACATCGTTTTTAGCGATCTATTCATCGATTAAAGCCTTGACCTTCCCCTGAGCTTCTCTTCTAGTGTGTAGATACGAGTTAAAGTCACCACCTTTATCGTACAAGCCAGAAAATTCTGATTATGAGACCTCGGTTTGGACGACGTTTATTCTCCGCGGTAGACCGGCAGGTCACCCGATGATGCCAATGCGATGGGCACAAACCCGACGATGATGATCACACACCAGCGATGAAGAAGATACGCAGAACGCATGGTGATGATGGTAAAATACAGATGATGATGAAGTGCTTAATAAACGCCCACACTATTTCCCCCCCACGTGGAAGCGGCCATCCTGGACGCGATTCAATACATTGATGAACGCCGCGTGAAGAGTTTCATGCGAGACACGTGCACAACCTCCGTGTTGCGGCAACGGCCGTCTGTTGGGGCGTCAAGCGGAGTGACGCGATAGTTAACAGGTGAAGTCTGCTCGATGACTGTATACGGTCCGATGAACCGTGGCTGAAATTTCGCGCACAGACCAGGAGTACGAGGAGGAGCCAGGAGAAGTACTTCATTACCATGGCGGAAATAAACGACGCGGTGCCATTCACCGTAAACAGCTTTTCGGTCGTGCTGCCTGTCTTCTGTGTTGAGGTGCGCACGCTTGCGACACTGGCCGAGTCGTGAAATGTACTCTTCGCACGAGGAAGGACATGAAGTAGCTTTAGCGCCGAAGAATGAGACGTCCAGAGCGAAGGTGGGGGAGCGTCCATATACGAGGTAAAACAGCGAGTAGCGAGTTGTTCGCGGCACGGCCGTGTTATAGGCAAAGGTGACGAATGGCAAAATGACATCCCAATTTCCATGGTCAGGTTGAATGTAGACGGCGATCATGTCTGCTAAAGTGCGATGAAAGCACTCGGTCAAGCCGTTAGTCTGAGGGTGGTAGCTTGAGGATGTCTTGTGGGTAGTGCCGGAGGCTCGGAGAACTTCGTTGAGGACTTGCGAAGTGAATGCCTTTCCACGGTCGCCCAGCAGTACACGAGGAGCACCATGACGAAGAATGATGGACTGTAGGACGAAGTTAGCAACCTCTGAAGCAGAGCCACTAGACACTGAAGCTGTCTCAGCGTAGCGCTTCAGGTGGTCGACGGCAGGCACGATCCACCGATTTCCAGAAGCAGTGATTGGAAGAGGCCCGTAGAGGTCAATACCGACAACCTCGAATGGTGCTGTGGGGCACGGAAGTGGTTGCAATGGGCCATCTGGAGCAGACGTGGGGAGTTTCCGACGCTGGCAGGCAATGCAGGAACCGACGTACCTCGCCAGGCTTGATGAAAGGCCAGGCCAATAAAATCGCCCCCGAATTCGGTCAGAGGTTTTATGAAACCCAAGATGACCAGCTGTCAAGTCATCGTGAAAGGCGTTGAGGACAGCAAGATGAAGGGATCGTGGGAGAACTGGTACCCAGCGTTGTCCTTCAGCATGGTAAACGCGGTGATACAACACTCCGTCGTCCAGCCTAAAGTGCGCGAGTTGGCGGCGGAGGCGCGCGTTAGGTGGAGAAGCCCCAGATAGAAGTTCTATGAGACGTCGACAGTACGGGTCAACCATCTGACGAGATGCGAACGTATGGTCGTCGTCGGAAGGCACTTGGTGCACGGAGGCTAGCGACGAAGCGGTACCAGGTTCGTTCAAAGAGGTAACGCGCGAAGCGGTTGCCGAAGAGTCGAGCGGAGCCGTGGGAAGTGGGCAGCGAAACAGAGCGTCGGCAACTTGGTGTTTCTTGCCGGACTTGTAAATGATGTCAAAATCATACTCTTGCAGCCGCAAAATCCAGCGACCCAGGCGTCCAGTCAAATTCTTCTGTGTGGACAGCCAGCCCAACGCGTGGTGGTCTGTCACTATTGTGAAATAACTGCCGTGCAGATAAGGGCGAAACATCTGTATAGACCAGACAATGACGAGACATTCTTGTTCCGTGATGGTATAATTCCTTTCCGAAGCGGTGAGTACACGGCTGGCGTGCGCTACGACTCGTTCGCGCGAAGAGTTGTCGCGTTGCAGTAGGACAGCACCGATACCATGGCCGCTAGCATCCGTGTGCAAGAGAGTCGGTGCGGCCTCATCAAAATGGCAAAGCACCGGTTCAGACGTAAGGGCGCCTTGTCCGTGTTTATTTCGCGCAGTTCGTTTCTGTCGTGTAAATGCTGATTCGCATTCTTGAGACCATACTAAGTGCACACCACTAGTGTAGTGGGGCTGCGATGGCGGCGAAGTTCCGTATAAAACGGCGGAAATAAGCAAGGCCGAGGAAGCTGCGCAAGTCTTTGGGTCTTTCAGGGCGCGGAAACTGAAGGACTGCAGCAATCTTGTCAGGATCCGATCGAACTCCGTCCTTGCTTACGACACGGCCCAGGATCTTAATGGCTTTGCTGGCGAAACGGCATTTTTTATGTTTAGCTGAAGACCTGCGCGTGCGAGGCATGTGAAAACTTCATCTAAGCATCGGAGATGCTCAGAAAACGTTGATGAAAAAATGACAATGTCGTCCAAGTAGCAAAGGCAGGTCTTCCATTTTAGTCCACGCAGCACGGTGTCGATGATGCGTTCAAAAGTTGCAGGCGCGTTGCATAGCCCGAAAGGGGTTACGTTAAACTCATATAGCCCATCAGGTGTGGCGAATGGCGTTTTTTCTTTGTCATGTTCGGGCATAGGGATCTGCCAGTAGCCAGAGCGGAGGTCGAGGCTCGAAAAGTATTCCGCTCCTTGTAGGGAATCAAGGGCGTCATCAATGCGCGGCATGGGGTATACGTTTTTTCGAGTGATCTTATTGAGCGCCAGATAATCGACGCAAAAGCGCACGGAACCGTCTTTCTTGCGGACCAACACAACAGGAGACGACCACGAACTGGACGAAGGACGAATTATCTTGCGTTCCAACATGTCGCCGACGTTGTCTTCGATGATTTTCCGCTCGGCTAGTGAGACACGGTACGGGCGGCGCTGCACAATACATGTTTCATTTGTTATAATGCGGTGCTCGGCGGCGGTTGTTTGGCCCAGCGTTGTGGAGTAGACGTCGAAAGAATTAGCGTGCTTTTTTAACAAATCAAGCAACTGTTCCGTCTGCGCAGCTGTCAGTTCAGTGCTGATGATCGCTTTAAGGGCGGTGGCAGAAAAAGATTCGTCAGGAGAAGGGTCCCCAGGAGCGACTGGTCGAAGCGGCAAGGCGTATACAGGCTCCATATCGGCAACGAGCGCTACTGCTGTGTCTTGCGGAAGTAAAATTTTCTCTGGGGTGTCGTTGGTAACAGTGACTAGGGCAGACCCGCGGTGGAACTGAACAACACCTGGCGAAAATGTTATCCCTTTACTAATGCAGTGGGAGGACGGGAACACCAAGACATTGCCATGGTCGATGTGGATGGACTTGAGGCGAACAATATGGTGTCGTCCTGGGGTTAGTTCCGTATCCTGGGCAGCGATCAGGCGAAAGGTCTTGTGGAGTTCTTCACCAAGCATGTAGTCGGTTTCACTGAGGTGCACCACACGCTGCCCACCACAAATGGCGGCAGACGCAGAGGATAGAAAATCCCATCCCAGAATTAGTTGGTGGGAGCACTCGGATAGCACAGCTAATTCTATTTGATGAACGATGTCGTTGATGAGTACGTGCGCTGTACACATAGCCGAAGGCCGAATAGGGCTCCCTTGGGCCGCAACCAACATGGGACCATTGTAAGGCGTCATAACTTTCTTGAGACGGAAGCACAAATTAGCCTGAATGACACAAAATGTCGCACCAGTGTCCACCAAAGCATCGACGTGCACCCCTTCTACAAATACAGAAATCATGTTGGCCGGGCGCATCGGAGGAATTTTAGTCCAGTTCGCGCATGCAGTTCTTCCTCCGAAAACTGCATCGACTAGTTTTCCGAACTGACATTAGAAGTGAGTCTGGCCTGCCGAAGTGGCGACGAGGACCGGCGGAAGGGCGACTGTGATCGGCGTCTGACCGAACGGTAACTAGTGCCTGGTGTTTCAGTAGAAGCGGGTGGCGATGGAGAGCGACGCGGAGGTGAATGGTAACGCCGGCCTTGGTATTAAGGCCCGTTGGCGCCAGCAGGAAAGTCACGCTCACCAGTATCGTAGCCACGACGTTCGTCCTGCTGGCGTTTGCGGCAAAAACGGGATATGTGTCCACGATAGCCGCAATAATAGCATGGAGGCCGAGATGGACGCCACGCCGTGGTGTAAACAGGGTGCGGCGTACTGGGAGAAAGCGCGGTCACATGGGCCGATGAACTTTCAGGAGGGATGGACTGAAGGGTGACCGGGGTCGCAGTAGCAACCGGCGAGTAAGTTGCAATTGGCAACGCAGAAGTGGCGTTGCTAAGAGGCTTGGCATCGATCTGCGCGTATGTTGCTACTGTATGGTGGATGGGGGTGTGCGCTTGCGCAGAGCTCGTCAAAGACGCCAGTTCTTCTCGGATTACGTCACGCAATGATGCACCGCAAGACTGAGTGGAAAACGCGGAAGGTGACTGCAATCCCATCGCCTGCAGCTCTTCGCGTATGAGCTTGCGTATAAGTGCCCGCAGATCCTGGTCCAATGCAGGCCGAACTTCGTCAATGTCAGGCGGTAGGCGAACAGATTCCAGCTCGTCGAGGCGCTGGCAAGTGGTCACGACGTCAGCTACGGTAGTCGGATTCTTGGCGGCGAGGGAATTGAAGGCGACAGGTCCGACGCCTTTTAGGATGTGGCGCACCCTGTCCGACTCCGACATTGAGGAATTTACACGTCGGCAGAGCGCAAGGACATCCTCGATGTACGAGGTATACGACTCACCCAGGTGTTGTTTGCGAGCTTTGAGGCTTTTCTTGGCCAGCGTTGACCGGACGACCGGGCGGCCGGTATGCCGAACACCTGGCGAAGCTGCTGTTTGAAGCGGTCCCAGTCAGTGAAATCAGCCTCGTGGTTGTAAAACCACGTCTTCGCCACACCGGTGAGGTAGGAGACATGGCCGAGCTTGAGAGGATTATCCCACCAATTTGCGGAACTTACTCTCTCGTAATCATCGAGCCAGTCTTCGGCATCCTCGCCTCGCATACCGGCGAAGAGATGGGAGTCGCGGTGGTGGCTGTTGATAATCAAGGAGGGAAGGGCTTGCGATGTCGGGGCGGCGGCCGGAAAGGCGCCGGGCTGCTGGTCCTGCGACATGGTGGCTGACAGCGGGCGCAAGCGGCGACCGGAACGAAGATCCAGCGAGAAGACTTTGCTGGTAGAGGACAGGGGATCGCAAATTCACCTCCACCACGTATGAGACCTCGGTTTGGACGACGTCTATTCTCCGCAGTAGACCGGCAGGTCACCCGATGATGCCAATGTGATGGGCACAAACCCGACGATGATGATCACACACCATCGATGAAGAAGCTACGCAGAAAGCATGGTGATGATGGTAAAATACAGATGATGACGTGCTTAATAAACGCCCATATGAGGATTAAAAGGTCACGACGATGTACTGCGTGCAGGCAAACCGTCGGTGGCGACTGCAAGTTTATTTCGAGCTTCCTCCTGGTGGTTCAACTTTAGCTGAAGGATATCACGGTACGTCTCGTCAGCTAAGTGAGCTATTTCAACAGTGTCGCTTATTGCCTCCTCTCCCGAAGTTTTTTGATCTCCTGGCTTTGCTTACCCGGCTTCAGTCTGTCTGTCGGGTTCTGCGCCTGACAGTTCTATTTAATGTCCGATAGCGACAAGCTTCTCAAAACCTATGGTGAAATCTACCAATGTGTCCGCATTCATGCGAGGCTACCTTCTTTCTCTAAATTAAGAATAATCGTAGCAGGTTCGTCAGTTTCTTTTATTGTTTTTTTTATTGTGGAATGATCGCTGGAGAGCTAACCGTGCATGACACAAGTGCACATGCACTAGTTAGACATATTTTCCAAGTGCACATTGACACCACACAAACACTTAATGGTTTCCACTTTGCCACTAATAGCAACTAGGTAGTGAAATTGCGAAATACAGCGTTCACCTACAGTTCTCTCAATGGCGCGGTGGGCTTGTCGGGGACGTCTTATTGTGGCATAGTGTCAGCCGATATCGTTATGATGCGTCGTATGGCCACCTAGAACTTGGCCTCCCAGCGCTACGGTACACTGCTGCTCCGACCTGTGGCCAAATCTTGTGGAAGCGTGAGGTAGCGTCTATAGGCCCATGGCGTTAGGATTACCCCGAAAGCTTGCCTAAGCCAGTTGACCAGTGCGAGTACCGGCTTAGAGGTGGCCACTCTTTCGGGTGAGGCGTCCTGAGTATTGCTACTCTAGGCCATGCGCCAGGGAAGAAGCGGTGCCTCGAACGCCGAACCTGGCGCTCTAACAGTGTCTCGTTACGCTTCTTGGAGCCACGCCACAATGGTTGCCACCGTCACGGCCTCGAGATCGAACAGGCTCGGCGGCTAGCGGCGGACGGACGAAGCTCCCAAGTGTGGGTGGCTCCCCGCGCTGTCTGCTAGCCCTGCGCGTTTACACACGCTCGTACTTCAGGCATAGCTTCGAGGATGTTCGTTCCTTCTGCTGCAGCAGTGTTAAGTGCTTTCATGTATCCTTATCAAACTATACAAAAGCGCTGCAGTCTTAGTTATTTGTTGGGATCATTGAGTGCGTCTGTCTAGAGCGTGCCATGTCACTGTCACACAGTTTTGAGGCCCGTGTACTGCGGATTAAGTGCACGCTAAAGAACTCCAGGTGGTCAAAATTTCCGGAGCCCTCCACTACGGCATCTCTCATAATCGTAGCTGTTTATAGGACTCAAAACCCCAAGAGGTCAATCAATCACTGTCATATCGTAAGTCCGGCTTAATTATCTCAGTCTGCTGCTGCCGTGTCTGCAGCACACGATAAACTGCAGTTGCCGTTCTTCTGTTCAACCGTTAAACCAATGTTGATTAAGTTGACAGGCCTAGTGAAGAAAAGCCTGGATAAGTTGCAACGAATTGAGGAGGTGGAGGAGGAGGAGATGGAAAAACTGTTGTCAGGGCTTCAGGACTTCGCATGTTCCCTTGTTGCCCGCACGACCTCCCCCCCTCCCCTCAAACGTTCATGCCCAAAAGGTCATCGACGCTGACAGCCCGACTGGCGGTGATCCTCTTCCTTGCCATGTCCATGGAGCGTAGTGTGGTCACCCAGTTCTACCAGGTTTGGAGTCGCACCGGCCCACCGGAAGGCGGAGAAGCCGGACAGGCCAGGAAGATGTGCATTAGGTTTGCCCTTCGTGCATGGCACAGAGGGCAGCAAGGTGGGAGGTGTCGGTAGTGGGAAAGGAGAGAAGCGGTAGGTAACGATCGCGTTTGCAGACGCCGCCATATGTGTTGTTCCTTGGTAGTGACGGAAAGGTGAGGGGTGGGTGTATTTGCCTTGCAGCTCAAGCATTGCGGTGAACTCAGCAAATGTCCACGCACGCTCCTTCGAGAAACCCCTCATGAAGTCCACCTTTATCCGGTTCCTTGGTCCTCGGGCTTTAGAATCGGCGGCCGTATTGCCGGGGTTCCCCGAATGCGCGGCCACCCAGATGAGGTCGCGCTGCGGAAAGGGAGCGGGTTTGGGTGACTATGGGGAAGGTGGTAGGGCGAACTCTGCCCCTAGCATAATTTAAAAGGGCAGTTATTGAATCGCATAGTATATAAGCGGCATTAAAAGTGCCGAGAGCTAGAGCTATATCTATCTCTTCGGCTTCTTCTGGGCTTCTTTCCTGAGGTAATTCCTTTATCAAAGGAGGACCGTATGTGTGTAAGCCACCGCTGTTGCTCTATGCTGATCGCTTGCAGCATCCACCGAAATTCTATCCTGGTCATCTCCATACACTTTATGAAGGGTTACTGACCTGGCCTTCTGTGGGTAGCGATTTCGATCGGGATGTATATTACGGGGTAGCGGTCGAATACAATGAGTTTCGCGAATTTTCATTGGAAGAGATATAAGGGAGCTATAATTGCCGGCAGGCCCAATTGGGCTAAGACTAAATAGGCTGCTAGGTGAGACCTTGGAAAACTAGCAAGACATATAGCAAGGCCAACTAAAAACTAGGAAAGCAATGTCAACTTCAAATCGACCGGATTCTTCAATTAATTTCTCGCTTGAAGGGTGTATGTTTTGATCCCTAAATTATTTGGCACTCCCGCTTAGGGTACTAAAATCCACTTCACCTCAGTTCGCAGTAACAGTAACAGAATGTTTTACTTCATTCACTTTCACTTTTACTTTTATCCCTTAAAGACACCACTGGGGGGTATTACATAAGGGGTGGGTTACAAGATATATAACATCGTGAACACTGTGTTACATAGTATACTGTGAACAAATCGCAATGTACGATTCAAGCATCCATCTTCCCCTGAGCTTCTCTTCTAGTTTGGATAGTATACTGTGATGTGATTGCTTCCATGAAGGCAGATGGGCTTCAGGCCGAAGCAATATCTTGCGCAATGTCTTTCCAGTCTTTCGTTGCTCCAGGAAAAAATTCACAGCATATCCACGGAGTGAATGATGATGAGTGGGCGAAGCTCCGGAGGTTCATCGTAGATCGTGCCGAGTTCCAGATTAATTTAGTTAACGCGCACGCTACGAATCCTTATGGTTCATCTACACACATGTGAAATCTCCCACCGGCACTTCATTGCAAGTCAAGATCCAGTGCCTATATATATATATATATATATATATATATATATGTGTGTGTGTGTGCGTGTGTGTGCGTGTGGTATATATATATATGTATATATATATGTGTGTGTATATATATGTATATATATATATATATGGGTGGTCGGTGAGTGGTTCTCCAGTGCGAGCAGTCGGTATTTTTCAATCAAGAAACTCGCTAGAAGACGCTGCCTGCGTCAAGCTTGTCTCTCGCGGGTGAGGGCGCGTTCTCCTTTGCGAGCTGGTAGCGCGTTCATCGAAGAAAGAGCGTTTCCATAGTCAACACGCGCCTTTCGCTCTCTCTGTCTCTCTCTCTCTCACACATTACAGCAGATGGAAGAGTAAGAGAGCTCGCGCGCCGGTAGGCACGCGTCGAGGGCGCTACCTCCCACACGCGCCCTCCTAGTAGCGTGTGCCTAGTAGGTAACGCGCTACTATAACGGACGGACAGACCCAAACCTTAAGGAGCTTCGCCCATCAAAAAGAAGATGCGAAGGTCACAGTACGCGCATGAGGACGGGCAACGTTTAAAGGGTGACCAATGCGATAGGATATGCGTGATTGTGGCAAAATATACGGTGTTTGATTAAGCGCGCTGTGGTAGAACATATGGAATAATAATAAACTAGCAATGAGACGTCGATTGGAAAGTGCTTGCAAGCCAGATTCTGCTTTCAGAGATGTTATGCTGGTATCATATGAAAAGGCGGAATGGGTGAAACGAATGGCACGATTCTGGAAGGCCTCAAGGGCGTTTGTGAGGCAAATCAAGTCAGGATTCCAAATGGTTGATGCGTACTCTAGTTTGGGCCGTATTAGTGTCTTGTAAGAGAGTATTTTGATATGCTCTGGAGCGCTTTGTAAGCTCTTTGGAGCGCTTTGGGCGCAGCCCTTTGTGCAAAATGAGACAGAGCTCAACACTGAACTATATTTTGCTCACGTAACACCAATGCCAACATTGCAGATAAAACGCAACTTAAATATGGCCAAAGAAAAAGAGAGGCGGAAACACCGATGAAGTCAGACTCTGAGACTGGTGATGCTTGTGCGCAGTGAAATGGCAGATTACGCTTCTTTCACATGTAATACATGTAACAGGAACGTCCTGCTTGCTTCAAATGCTAACATGTCATTGCAGTACGTCTTTATAACCATTGCATTGCAGTAAGCACTTTCATTGATGTAACAGTTGCCCCAAGCCGTTCAGAACGTGATGTCACTGTATACATTTCAATGCACCTATCCACACTAAAGCGGTGATGATGATGCCACCTATAGGTCGGTCTTGGGGCCAACAGACATTTTCTTCGCCCAGCGAACGGCTCACACGCACAAAATTCTTATAACAATCGCAGTCGCACGGCACTCACTTTGACTTTCGTTGCTTAATGCTTGTGCCGCTGCATGTTATCACACTTCCTTCCGCAGGCACCGCCTATTTATAACTCATCCACCGAGCCCTAGAAATTGCATTCCCGCCTTGTAAACGTAGTTATCATGCATTTGTTGTTTTTGTACCAGTTCAGGTTACATAAGTTTAGAAGTCAGCGATTGTGTTCGCGTGCATCTTGTTTACCAGCGGCTTAAACGTCGAAGTTGAGTTATTGGTCATAATTTGGTTGTCTTACTTATTGTTTATGTTAAAATAAACTCCTCAAGCCGTTGTCTTTTGGGGAAGCAGTCTTGCTTCCTCTATTTGCTAAAATATGGTCGGCTAAAAGGTCGATCCTAACTGATTTGTGAATAATCGTGCAATCCGGAAAAGTTTTATGCCGAAATTTTGTGTTATCGGCGGTACTATTGAGAGCGTTGATAATTTAGTGTATGAAATATTTTCTTTTTTTCGTTGAGCCTTCTTGAGAGATATGTGGAACGTTGTAAAAAATCAAATGTGCAATTCAACTAAGTCTCTCAGTTACATGCTTACGTTAAGTGGCATTTTACGTGGCAGAAAGCGCCGTTTCTTCACAGTTGGCAGAGGACACTGTACCGAAAGTGGGGCAACAAACTACGATGGCTATTACTTTAATGTCAGAGTGCGTTTTCATTTCGCCCTTATGTACATTCTAGGAGGCGATGGAGTTCAGGATATATAAATGGCAGATGCAGTACACGGCCTTTCATTAAAGGTAAACTGTGGTTGCTATATTGGACACAATAAAACATTGGAACATATCGACATGCTTTTAACACCCGGAAAAAGAAACCTCTATTCAGGGGAAAGCTAATAAAATGTCTCTATATCCGTAGCTGCAGAAAGCCATATCAACGCTAAGAATTTTATGTCAACGAGGCGGTTGTCAGCGTTCACGAAACGAATAATAAGGCCTTCCCACTCCTGCGCTGCTCACATATGATTCGAGGCTCTAAACTACAGTGACTGTGCCTTCCAGTAGAGCGCAGTAAGTACTGTTATGTGCATGTCCTTCTAAGTGAAGGCTCTTGATTTGCGTTCCCAGTTTTTGAAATAGAGATCCAGCTGCCTGTTTGTTCGTATTGAAAACTCCAAAGAGTAGACAAAAAATCTCTTCAAGTTGCGCTGCAAACGGCTGAAGTACAGAACGAAAGGTACGACTGAAACATGAAACGGTTGACTTCGAATAATCTCCGTAATTTTTAGTCCGGCGTTTTGTTCAAGATGATCCTTTTTTGTGATTCCCCTCCATTGTTCCGTCACAAATTTTGAAAGCACAATTTATATTTTCACGTTTTCCTGAGCATAGTGCATGGTTCTTGTAAGTTGGATATTTAAAAAGAATATTTGAAGCTACAATAGTCTTTGTCCGCTAATCATGGCTAACACTAATGCATTTCCTTTTGTTCCAGTTTACGTTTCGTGACAACAAAGATGAAATTAATTCACCTTATTCTATTGGGTGTCTACTTCACATTCTGTTATTGTCAATGTGAGTAACTTAGTTACTGCAAACAACTTGGCAAAAACAAATTATGTGAAAACCAAGTTAACAAAGGGGAGTAATATAATCAGAGCACGGTCATATATGGCCGACTTGGTTCTCCCTACTGGTTGCTCTGAGCTATGCGCACTGAAATTTTGAACTAAAATATCCGGGAGTCCTTTTTTTTCTGTTAAACTACTGTGGCAGCTAAGCATTTCTTCCCGCGCAGCCATAAGCTCGATTCCACGCGTTCACTTTTCGGGCAGGTCAGTCGGACTTCGAAATTGGCGAAACGCAAATACACCCGAAATACACTCGCGCACGTCATAGAACCGTTGTCGTCGTCATCATCATCATCACCACCACCATCATGCCTACGCCTACTGCAGGGCAAGCGCCTTTCCTACAGATCTTCAAATATTGCACTCCTGTGCAGACTTCGACCCAATTATCCCCGCAATCTTCTTGATCTTATCTGACGACTAACCTCCTGCTGCCCCGTGCCACGCTCGACTTCTGTGGCGGTCTACTCTGTCACCATTGACGACAAACGGTCGCCTTGCCTTCGCATTACATGCCCTCCCACGTCAAATTCTACTTCCTAAATTCTATTAATATATCCTCAATACGTGTTTTATTCCCCAACCCACTGCACTCTCTTTAGTCCTTTAAGGTTACAGCAACCAGTGCCCGCTGCGTCGTCCAGAACTTAAGCTGAACCATTTTATTGAGTCTCCAAGTCCTTGAAGGAATCGGCACCTCCGTGCTTATCTTGAATAGTGCCGCTTCACACACATGCAACTTTTGTTTGGAGATCGCGCTATTAAGAAATCTGGGGTGGGCCTTGATTGACAGAAAATAGCTGCCATCACAGACATTCATAGGCCTCCCTACAAAGAGGGAGCGCACACATTTCTTGCTCGCCGTTCTCATTACAGGCGCTTCGACAAGGATTTTTCACGGATAGCCAATGCACTAATGTTCATCACGGAGACTGACGTCGAGTTCAAGTGGGTAATATGGTGTTAAGTACTGCAAGAACTTATGCGATGCCCCTACTGCAACTACAGCTAACTCCGGCGCCCTCCTTGGTTGCGGCCCACGACCACCGCTGCCTTCCCCTTAAAAATGGAAGGAAAATTCGCGGTTCCTCCGGACTTCAATAATGTCTTGAATCAACCGAGCAACCGACGTAGAAGCCGAAACGTAAGTCTGCACTTAAGTAAGCAGTGCAGTGTTCGTTCGCGCTCAAGTGCAGAGGAGTGATTGACTAGAAGAAGCTAAAATTTACCCTAGGTCACCACTCTCGAAAGCGAAGTAAAAGGTTCCATCACAGAAAAGAAGTACCTTGTCATCAGCTAGGCGGCAGCCGAGTTTCGCCCCCACCGCTACATCATGTTCTTGGAAGTCAAGGGAAACGACCATGCGTTGCCTTGGCTAGGTATCTTGAAGTATCCCCGAGGTCGCGTCGCGTGATGGAGTCTCAAGCTTCCAGAGTCCGGCATCACCGTGATCTGACGAAGCGCGCGACGAAAGTCCTGGCGAAAGCGCTGCGTCTCCGACTGCTTTTCGCGTGCCCCCCGTCAACGTGATTCCACAAGATGACCAAGATGGTGACGCCGTCTCAGAACCCTTAATTGCCGTTCACTTCGCTGAACACCTGACAGGTGATCCAGAACTAAGGAGGCTTGTGAAGTAAGGAGGCTTCCCGTGGACGGGAAGACAGCCGTTATGCCGAATATATGAAGGACATGATTATTAATCGACGCTGTCTTCTCCTGAAGAAGCACTTGTCTAAAAAGAAGACCCCCTTCTATAAAAGGTCGACAGGCTACGTAAAGCGGTAAGGGTAAAAGAAGTCCGCAGGAGCTTGCAAGCATCCCCCGACGTCCCATCGCCAAGAGGTCATCAGCCCTGACAAGGTACGGCCTTTATAGCAGGCTCAACTAAAGACATACAGCCTACCATATGCGGACGAATGACGTCGCCGAGCCCCAACATACGACCCAGTCGACATCCTTGTAATACACGTAGACGTCGAAGACAATGCACTGACCGTCTTTCTTTCCTACATTACCCTTAATAAAATGAGAATGTGAAAGCAGCGATTGCGCACGTGCCTACGCAAGATGCTCCATCGAAGGGGCCCGTCAACGGTGCTTGTCGCCATGATGCCCGTTTTGATGGAGGATGAATATCTCGATGTTGCTACTTACTCGAAGCTCGATCCCTGCGTTAAAAAGCCGCAAATGAGCAACAGCTCTCGTGACAATCTTCGACGTCGCCGTATGGAGTACTAACCTGGTGCCCGTGTTTCGACCTCGACACTGGTTCGACGACTCAGAATTGGTGAGAAGCCCCTGCGGTGATAATTTGGGCCCACAAAAAATTCTCCATGGTGGTGCACTGAACTATCTTGTCATGCCAAATTGGGTAACATGACCATATCCTTATTGGCTAATTACAAGAAATGCCAGTGTTCTTTCATTTAGGAACGGGCTAAACAGCCCAATAGATTATAACGATTACTCAAGAGCTCGGACCCACGGAGAGTGCCTTATAACCTGACATAGTATTTGTACTTAAAGCCCTGTCGATTATTGTGATTGACTGCTTTCTGACGTTTTACGTCCGAAAGCAACGATATGATTATTGCATACGCCGCATTTGAGGGCTGCAGAAATTCTCACCACCTGGGGTTCACTGACATCGCACGACAAATAGGCCTCAGCATTTCACCCGCGTCAAAACTATAATCGCCGCCCTCGCCGTAGCGGGGGCAGGGACTATAGTTCTTTTGTTTTGTTTCACAAAATGTCCCTTCCTCACTTTCTTGTGACGCGTTATCGGTCGCAGGTGACCACGCTTGAACATGCACGCTGCTTCGCCAATTATGCCGACTGTTTCAGGAACTATCCATGCCCAACGCGTATGTTCGTGTAGCTTGCATATAGTATATGCGAAGATCAGTGACAACACAAGGACGCACCCTGAAATATGTAAAAAAGCCACGCATTTATGCGATGATCAAATTTCATCAGGGATGGATGATCGCGCTCGCCGCTCCTGTAAGGAGATAGCTACGTTCTTAGCTGAGCACAGGTTGGCCAATGAGAAGCGTTTGGTCTTTATCGGCTCGGAGTCTATGTCCATGTTGTCACGACCTTAGGCCAATAAGATCAAAATGTGGTTCCCATGGTATTGTTGTTCTTCCTGTGGAATGCACTTTAATGCAATGACATCTGCTTTCACTTCAGATGATCTTTCTCAATTGCCTGAGGACGATAAAAGAAAACTTAGAAATGCCAAAGAGGTAAGACAAAGTGTACCTGACTGTCATTTTCTCGCACGCTGCAGTTCAATGACTATTTCAATGACTAGTTCAATGACTATTCACTTCAACACTCGATTTGCCTTAACAGCTTTCCAGGCTCAATGATACTCTTTTCGACGCAATCCATTTATCGCATGTCGCTTCGTATCGCATATGTCGTAAAACTACCGAATGTGTAGCACTGTGTCGGCTGGGGCTTTCTCAAAATTACGATGTTTACTTTCGTTAAACGCGCAGAACGATAACTTGCTCTTATTTATTGCGTCTATGTGTTTATAAGTTTTTCTTTCGTGAGTCCGCTTCTTTCGCTTGTGTCTTTTTAACGTTATGCTCCAAAAATCCTAAATCACCCCCGCAAATTCCAAGGAACGGCAGAGTTTCCAGCGTAAAAACTTCCGTTCGGAAAGCCACACAACACTCAGTGGGGTCCAAGCGAGCTCGCATTCACTCGCATTGCCTTGTCACGCTTGATGATGTTGCAATGGTTCTTGTAAAGCCTGTTGAAACGGTTAGTTGGCTAAACCAAAGCGTAGGGAATCTAGTCTCGAAAACAAGGTGTCTGGCGTTCAAGAAACATATAAAATAAAACGTCGCTTTAAGTAACATGCTTCCAGATCTTGGGATTTCGCTCTTGAACAGCTTGTCACAAAAGTTTATTCAAGGAAATCGGGACATAGGCATGTGCGCATCAATTGACCATACTTGTAAATTCTTTAGAACACTTAAGGGTGAACAATGTATTGATTTAATTACCACTAGTTCATTCCCCAAGCATTTACGAAGCTGCATTTTGTGCCGGCCTTTCTTCGTTCAACTCGTATTCGGGCCTGCAGCGCAATTCTAGCATACTAAGGTATGACAGGGTCGAGTCATCCAGGAAGGCAAACTTAGAAACAGTGAACGGACTTGAAGCACAGCACGTATCAGGTTTAGGCTTTTATATATATATATATATATATATATATATATATATATATATATATATATATATAGATGGCGGTCATTGTGGCCAATAGGCTGAAGGCGTGAAGAAGAGATGACTAATAGACCCTGGTGTAGACCCTTCCTGGTGTAGGCCGGTCTCCGGCTGAAACGTTGAATAAACGCTTTCCCCATTTTTGTTGCCGACTCTGATGGTCTACTACTCATCTCTCTCAATCTCTCTTTCAATATATATATATATATATATATATATATATATATATATATATATATATATATATATATATATATATATATATATATATAGCTCTTGCGTTAATTCGATTGGCTGGAGGGAAGACGAAGAAGAAGACAGAATAAAACAGCCTTCCCCGTATGTGTTCCGTTCCCTCATGTATTGTGCCCGAAGTTCTTTAGTTCTGATGACGGTCGGTGTCAACCAGAACTCCCAGGTGAAAAACGCACCATTGCCTATCTAAGGAAATACACCAAGGCTGCTATCATCACTTGGAACCACTCGATGTACATTCAGTGATGTATTTCGTTACGCTGTTGACCGCATTGTACTCCTAACACTTCACTGTTGCTGAAACATATGAATGATCGCATTATCAAATGAAGCAAGTGATCAACACCCTTACAACATGGACGGAGAATGTGGGAACTTTTCTATGCTCTGGTACAGAGAAAAGAAAAACAATCAAAAGTTACCTGCAGCCTATATTTCTTTGCCTGTCTGGAAAGCAGGCGGCCAAATCAGTATGCATAATTCAAGCATGCCGCATGCGGCTGCTCCATGAAACATTTTATTAGCGCGTGACAGCGCCCCTTATTGTCATTCTAGGTCCGATTTTTTAAATCACTAATTATTGTAGGCATTACTACGTGTCAGTGATATCCAAATCTTTTGTACATAATTTGGCTTCGTGAAACAACACACTCATACTTTGCATAGAATATTTGAGTAACATAATATTTTTACGCAGTTGTTCAACAGAAGCGGCACGTTATTTCTCACTACTGCAGTGAATGGGATAATATACGGAGATTCTCGCATTTGTTGGTCTTCTCAATTAGCAGCTGGCTATTCTATACCTGAATTTCGCCACAAGCTAACATACTACAACGTCGGCGACAAGGTTAGTATACAAGCAGCATTCGCAAGAAAGTCACTTAAGGGAATCGCCTAATTCAAACACCCTTCGCACGCATTCTTCTGTAGGGGGAGAGTGTTTGCATGCAAAATAAGCGGCCTAGTCAATATCAGTATTGAGATAACTCGTTTTAATGGAAGCGTGCTGCATATTGCATTCTACCCTCGGTGAAATATTTTATTAGCGTGGGGTATACGGCCTTATAATATTTGATTTCGACCTGCCAGTGTTTCACCCTGTGTTGCTGGATCAACTGACACTAGCAAATGGGAACGGTTTACTTTGCGTAGCACTCACGTGAAGGGAGGCCACATAGTTTAGTATCAATTTAATGAGTAGTATTCTTAGCAAGCATGATTAGAGCAAATATCTTTCGCTTACCCCATGTGTGAGTTTTCCTCTGACAAAAATAACTCTTGCTTATCCTGAGTAACGTGATTTCTTCATGAATAGCACCCGAGGTGGCCTCTGCATCGGCAGGTGTTCTGTGTGTCACGACCGTATGGTAGTGGTAGGCAGCTGGTGGTGGCATCCGTCCGCTCTATAGTGTTTCGTCCCCCTTTCTTTGCACATAGTAATTTTTCCGAGGACACTGCAGATCCGAGATTTCGCGAAGGTTTCCAGCGCCTCCCATGGGTAGCCGAGCTTGGTTTAGCCATGTCCTGGGAAACGGTATCCTACAGGTTTATTTAACATTGCGTGAGTGGACCTGTAAGGCCCCCAGCGACGGTGACACACCCCTATTTACGGTGCTTCTTGTAGACGGCGACACTTAATTGTCTCAAGGGGAGGGGGGGGGGGTGAAACTGCAGTCGCCTTTTCTTGTCTTTCTTCGTCTCTGCTAACATCTTCCTTCGTCATATTATCTGTCCTGTCTTTTACTCCCGTGTACTTATCGTTAACTTTTTTCGTGGAGAGAGTTTCTGGTGTCGAGTGGTGCTGCTCTTCGAGGCAATGCATTTGGTTCATAATGGTGGCGCACAGGTGGCGCGTGCAAGCAATCACTGTGTCTTGCCGCATACTTTTGTTGGGATCGATGGTGAATGGCTCCCACTGCTGCCGAACACTGCTCATAATTTATGTCCAGAATTCTACCGCCGCAAATGATCCCAAATGATACCGCCTGAAAGGGCGCGTACCGTGCTCAATGCTGAACCTTCATTAGGAAGCAAAGTTCCACGCAAGAATGTTAGGTATAGCGACGTACCTTAAATGGCAGAGGGACAACTGTCCACATACATAGTTGCTAAAAGCCTACTAACCTCGCGTTGTGCAGGCTCGAAAGCCACAAAAATGGCACGTGGAGCTTTCGTTGAAGCCAATGACAAAGGTCACATGACAAACTTTGTAGCTCGTAAAACTTTGGCGGTGTCTTCGTTGTTGTATCAGTGCACCGTTCAATGAACGCTATCGGATGGTTGGTATCAGAATGGTTTGCCTGACTTAAGCGACACTGAACTTGATCGTAACTGCAAAGACCGCAATGTTGTCATTATCGAGAGCCTGAAAGAAGTGACCGTATAAGGATATTCAAAGTACATACAAATAGCTTGTCTCTAACATTCTGCCTGACAAACTCTTACAGGCTGCAGAAAGCTCTGTGTTAGTTCACGTATCCCAAATCCCCGATTCTCCTCTAAACGCCAGGTGTGCCATGACAGATCGCACACATGACGACACTGTGTTAGCTCTGTGTTAGTTCACGTATCCCAAATCCCCGATTCTCCTTTAAACGCCAGGTGTGCCATGACAGATCGCACACTGCCCCACGTGTTGTATGAATGGATGCGGTGGTTACACCTTAAAAATGCGCGAATTAATGAAACCTGCGTGAGTCGATGGCATATATGCCGCATCCTCGTGCTTGTTCCCTTCTTGGAAAAAATAGTTTTAAGCCTCCTGAAAGACAGCGCAAGCTGGATTTTGCTGCGTGCTCTCTGCTTCTTCTCTTTAGGTGTTCCTCCATTCTTGATTCTCCTCCCCCTCATTCTCTTCCACTGTGTTTGTTCGGCTTCCTTGTCTCTTTGTTCTACCGCCTCTTTTCCTTCGTTGTTGTCATTCTCGGCTTTTTTCATCATCATCATCTTTGTATGTTTCCTCGTTATCTGCTTCCTTTCTGTCGCCACGATTTCTTCTTCTCCTCCTACTCATTGGACGTCTTGCTCCTATTCTTTGTAGTCGTCGTCTTATTCGTCTTTTGATACATCGCCATCGAGTTCTCCCTGTACGTCCTTTTGGTTGTCGTCTTCTGAAGTGTTTGTTTTATTTTTATCGATAGCGGTTAGAGAAACCGGCCGTGGAGGTGAAGCTATGTTTACCAAAATCTGTGATAGTAAGGAACCCATAATAGTTTACGCTATAGATGAAAATATTTTAATCCCACTGTATTTAAAGGAAAATCGACTGGTTAGGGAGGCCCGTCAAAGGTGCTCAACATTTTATAGTTCACGTAATGCTGATGCGGCGGCTGGGGGGAGGGGGGGGCAGTTTCGCACCGACCATTCCCACCTTTCGAGTCCGCAGAAAACTAGCTGTCGAAAAGGCTTGTGCCTCGACGGAAATAGCGAAGTCCACTCCACCCCACCGGCAGTGAGGTCCAGTCGTCCTAGGGCTGCTAGCCCCACAACAGTGCCCTGCGAAAGCTTCCGCTACGTGAAGGGAACGCTCAGGAACGCCAGCTGCCCGCACTGGGGGCGCAGTCGACGCTGCCTCACCTTCTGCGGCAGATGCTAGTGCAATAATTGACCAGTGCCAAGAAAAACATTCTCGTAATATCTGTCTCCCCCTAGCGCCATCCGAAGGTCGTGGGTTCAGTTCTCGCCGAAGGCATGCTTCCCTTTTCGTCCACTTTAATTCATTTTTACTTACTGCATAATTACAATACTACAGTTAACTTCCCCTAAGCTTCCCTAGGCTTTAGCGTCTGTCGGCTCATTAACTTCTTTCTAACAAATAAAAACAAGCCGCTGACCCCTTCCCTTTCGTTGTTCCTCCCAAGCGCATACATGCGGGCCTTCACAAAAGGCGATGCCCACTGCATCTACTCTGACGGCGCACTAAGCACGTATGGGTAGGCGACATTCCCTCTATTGCTTTAGAAAGGAAAATTCCATGTCAAATGACATGCGAACGGCTCCCTGCTAAAAAAAGCAACACTTTTTTTTCGACCACACAGCTCCAACTTACCTTCAAATCTATGTACCGCTTAGAACCCTAGCTGACGCTCAAGAAGCCCTGCACGAATGCGCACAGAAAGAGCAGTGTGTACAACAAACCCACTCAAAACGTGCAGATTTTGCGTAACGATACCTTATGTTTCAGAAATACCGCGACGGCACTGCCCCATGTTTAATTGGTGTTGCCATCATTTTTCTCGCAATAGCGTGTCAGCGCTTGGAGCTAATCGAGCCCCTTGAAGCAGTGACACCTCAAATTGTCGTGCTATGCAATTTCATCGCCATCTGCTCAGACGAATTGCATCCATATTTTAACTTACGCAAAAGTAAATTTCATTCCTAAGGGTACAGCTACCCGAAACATAACTTGTTTTTGTTGATTTTCAATCAGACAATGGCATATGCGGGGGAGCCAATCCAATATATGCGGGGGAGCTTTTTGTTAAACGCGTTAGTGTCTCCCCTTGGGCACGTCTGCTGAATGCGATAGGAACCCGCACTCTGTAACTTCGCAAAAACAACGTTGGCTCCTATTGATCTCGGAGTAGCTTCCTTGGCATGTCTGACATGTCTTCGTTAAGAATAGATGTTAACTTTGAGTATTTTATTATTTTCATAACTCACGAAACCTCTAAGTGCTTTGTCTATTCGAGTGGACTACTTATGAAAGACCATGTTGTGCTGTGGAACGAGAAATCGCGGAATGCACAAATTAATGTTTGCTGTCTCGCTACTTTTGTCGCTGCACTCCAAGTGTTTTCAATCTTTATTCATGTCATTATATGCGGCACGTACCGAATGTTCTGTCACGGTTTTAAAAGCAACATGTTATGTTTTACAAAGGCAAAAACAGTTCAATTTTCTGTGCGCACCTAAAATTAAGTCATTCTTTCTTTCTGATTACAGAACGAGGAAACGAAGTGAGTTCTTAATATCTCAATATCTCTCACAGAATTTCTTCTCTCTTAGCCGATATCGCTATATTCCGCAGGTGCGGCCTTTTTAATTCATGTGTGTGCCCGCACACACACACACACACACACACACACACACACACACACACACACACACACATATATATATATATATATATATATATATATATATATATATATATATATATATATAAAGAAACAAAAGAGAGTACGACGCACGTTGATTTCTGCACAGTATATTTATTGACGTTTCGACTGATGGAACAGCCTTCGACAAATGGAGAATAGTGGTCCACCAGCCGTAACGTCAGTAAATATACTGTGCAAAAACCAACGTGCGTCGTACTCTCTTTTGTTCGTTATTCCACGAAGCCAACGTGATTTCCTGCGTGCGTCATATATATATATATATATATATATATATATATATATATATATATATATATATATATGTGTGTGTGTGTGTGTGTGTGTGTGTGTGTGTGTGTGTGTGTGTGTTCTTCTAGAAATTTTTGAGCGGTGGACATTTTGCCAGAGGAGGGAGCTCGCGGTGACGACTACATGATTGTACGAAAAATAAATATATTATGAGGATTTGTGCATTTCTGCGCTTCTGGGAGCTTTTATTTAACCTCAGATCGCCTATTTGATTCTTCTGGGAAGCATTTAAAGAGAAAGGTCTTAGCAGGGGCGGTTAATCGAAAGTTGCGCATGTTGAACCACAGTGGCGGGTAGCGTTTCCATCGCCGTCCACCATGGGGACAAGCGTACTTTTGCATCAATGTGCATTGATTGCTTAAGAAAATGACGCGAGCAGCTTTAGGGCATTTGTTTCTTTTAAATGGGAAGCATTCCTTGGCGAACTTCAGCAACTTTGACCATATCTATCCAACTATCTATCCAGACGCCTGCGTCTTGGTGCGCTCCTGGCAGTTTCGTTCACCCCCGATGTGAACCCAGATTTGAATGGTAGGCTATCAGTGTATTTCGAACATGACTGATTTAGTTTTGCACTGCTAACATGAAATAGTCGTCATGGACGTCATGATTAACTGTACTCTAATTACGTGTGTCTTATACCCGTAATGCTCCGCCCGTGACATTCGGGTATGCCCCACAGGTGTTTGAGTTCTATATAGCCAATGTCAATCTCGGGCCAACTAAAATACATTTAACATAACGCCAGAACACACTTGAAAATGAGAAAAGCGGAACGTTTGTCGTGGTATGGACATTAAAATGTAGATACGAGAACCACATAGGTACACAGAAACGCGGTTTAATATTCGAAACCTACCGAACATTCGAAGCGCTAGGCAGGCAGCGGTAGCGTGCTTGCTTCACGGTGCGAAGCGTGCACGGTACCGCTAGGCAACGGTGGCTACTCTCATATGGCATATACCGTAATAAACGTAATCCTCCTGCAGTTTCGACGATGGTTCTTCTATAACGTCATTTGTACTTGTAGTGAGTGTTAAGCGCTGTCAGTTCCTTTAGTAAACGATCATACGTACTAACAGCACTCTGCATGCTTTTGTCCAGCTTTCCTTTATTATTTCAGAATACGTCAACCAACGACGCTAGTGATAAGCACATCAGCACACTGTAGCCTGCATTTCTGTTCGACAAAACAGACATCTGGGTTGTGCACTAACGCGAGCGCCTACGGTATATTCGTAGCATGATCTTGCATTTAGTTCTCACGGCTCTGTCGAATTTACTGGTTAACCCCTTTGAGCATTCCCGTACCCACGCACTTTGCACAAAGACGTTCAGTTTGCTCGTACCGCTTGGGTAAATGAGAAACAATTCTTCATAGGCAATCTGCTTGCTGACACCTCGCATGACTCCGATTCCCATATTGCGTAGTATCCAGAGCCCGCAATATGAAAACATTGTTTAGCATTATTTGTAAAAGTCGCCTGTAACACTTTCACACCTAACTTATCTGTACTTCAGATTCGTGTACTGGATTGTTGGCACAGTGAACAAAGTTCCAATGGTACTTCTGAAGCCTGACGGTAAGATGGATCATTTGAAGATCCAATCATATTCAAGCCAACCATATGCTTTTCTTTCTCAATGGTGAAAATTGTGCAAAAATGAGTGGTATCATTAACCCAGCGATGACTGAATAACACTCCGTCAGCGTCGTGCAAGCACGCCCAGCATCTTACGAAGCTTAACTTGTTGATGTAAAGTTTTGAGGAAGCAGCGCACTCAAAAATATTCAGGTTACGCATCGATTGCCTGTTTCACTATGACCAGGACGCCATTGTTCGCAATTCGCAAACCAGTCATAGCAGGTGGATAGCAACTTCATCTAAAGCGGTAGTAGGCGGTCCTCCAGGATAAAGGCTGCCGCTGTGCGGATCACTCTACGTGTGACGCTGGAAGTTGTATCAGCTCCTCCCGTATTCCTTAGTATGAAGTCGCATTTCAATCCAATAGGAGCACAACTGCATTCGAAATAATTCGCAATAATTACATGTGCAGATGTCAGATCGCTCTGTGACAATGAAGAACATCACATAGCTGGTTTTAGTAGCAACCGGTACATATCGCGCTATCTACTGAATGACTTGTCTTGCAGATAGTTCCTGACGGTGGTAGGTGTGTCCACTTGCAATATAGGACTGTACGCATCGGCAAACAGGAGACGGAAGCAAATGTCTTTCCAGAACCGCTTGAATATGTTTGAGTAAGCACACACGTGAGCGGCAAAAAAAAACATGTTTTCGAAGGTTTCTGTTATGTGCTCTAATATAGTTAGTGAATGCTAGAAATTCGATCTACGCCCGCAGGTGTTGTGCGCTTGTTTGTGAAACAAAAAATCCAAGTAATAGAAGCTGTAATGCCAGCCATGCAAATGCCAGGAGGAGCTTGGATGCTGTCATGCCAACTTACGACGGCCGGTTAAATGAGAAACGGACATCTGAACGGGTAGCTATAAAACTTCCGAACGGGTAATAGGCCAGTTAAGCACAGTTCTGCCTTTTTTTAGAAAACCACTCACATAAACAACGATCGCATGGTGACGATACATTTTCCATAAATATGCCGCTAATCTAACAAGGCTTGAACATCAGCTGCGCTGGTTTCATGGCTAATTCCAGTTGAAAACACTGCTAAAAGTGGCGAATAATAGTTTATATACTACGCAGAAACGTCACTTGATACTGTACTGAGCGAGGTTTAAGCATCCAATCGTGTGAGCCTTATTTTGCACATGGCTTGTTAATTCGTATGCGAAGTACGAGAATTTTATGACATGTTGCCGGAAATGGCATCACACGCCACATATCTGCAATGACTTTCATGCGACTGGAGAGGCCGAGTTCTTTAATTTTACATAGGGCTAGTCTCACAATCTTTTTTGACCCAGTGACCGAGGACTAGTGCCTGTCCCTGTCCATCAAAAAATGGCAACTTCTAATAATTCAGAACAGAGCTGGTCTCTCCGATGCTGTCTAGAAGAATACTTAAAGGATGCTGTGGTCTTCCAGGGTACGCAAAAGAAAAAAAAGTAAACACCACATCTAGATGGATCAAACCTATCACCCATTTCAGGCCGGGGAATCAGGATGTCTTGTTCATTCCAGCGTACCCAAAAGTCCTAACGGTTTGAAATTAACTTGTTATCATTGGACAAATGTGGGACAGGTGAGTAAGACGAGCACAGGAAGCGCCAAAAGCCAAAGAGGAACTGCTTTATGTATGGGTTATCAGGCAGAGTACTACATGACATAAAAAAAAAACCTAAATATGTGTATGTCGCGAATGATGCTGAAGTTTAGCAGCATTCACGCATAAGTGCAGTATATCTCTGTGCATCAGTCCTGTTTGAGTCAATGAGGCGAGCCCCATCCACAGCTCCACCTCCACCGGAACAGAAGTCAGGTCGAACTTGCGCTCAGGGCCAGGTCGGCGGTGAAGGCCTTGAGGTCATCTCAGTACCATAATCACGATAGGCTCACTCAGCGCCAGCATCCAGGGCACGCTCAGTTTCTTCAAGTCAGTACCGGGATGTGACCCGGCCCAGCATAGAAATGCCAGAGAGAGTCCTGGCTTGGCAACTACAGCGCGCGAGACAACACCAGGGTATGTCCCCGAAGGACGTACCAAACAGGACCAAGGAGAGCGCCTCGAACGCCGCCAAGTACAGCGCCAGGTGAGCGCCAGGAAGAACGCCAGGCCAGCCAATAGGAAAGATGCGATTGTCAAGCCGCAAAGACAAGTGTTACAATGCCCAGTCTAGCAGGACCCCGAGGTCATGGTAGCCGGGGCGACGCCCCGACCAGCAGAGCATGATCTTGATGTGGGAACTTGGCCCGGCGTTCGATCACTGGATGTCATGCACGTCGAGATTTCCTCGTCGCTGGAGCTCTTCTCTCGCGACGCGGGCACCGGCCACGCGTCCACTCGCGCTACTTCGGTGTCACGCACAGCGCACAAGCATCGTGAACCTACGTACTTATTCTTTCGGCACCGCACATCGAACAGAAATATGCGCATACGACGACGTTCACGCATCGAGTCAATCCTCCTATTACAATATCATTTTTTGGGCAACACGAATGCAGTCTTCTCTTTGACAGCCATCTGCATATGACGTTGTTAACGCTCTTACTCCCCATCTACTAAGGACAGTTTGGTAGCTGGGCGCACGGGGTCAATGACATCGCTTATCCAAGACAGCGTGTACGCACCCCTCATCTGCTGTGTTTGATTGCATTCCATCAAGAGAAAACCTGGTGAGACATAATTTATTCCCTAACGCTTCATGTGATTTCCACTGGCTACACTTTTACACCGCACTCTCCTGCAGCACAACCTCATCCTGTCTTGCAACATATTTCCACTATAATTATCGCACCCAAGAATGTGCCCGTTCACCAAAAGAGTAAAGCTTGCATCAAGGTTTTGCTGCGTCTGAGAAAACAGTACTGAGGAGTAGCTTCTCTATTTCGGACTTCAGGCGCGGAAGAAGAGCATGCAGTTCCCGCAGCTGGACTCCTGTTTCTCGTGTGAAGTTATCGTTTTGCTAACCACACTCAGAATATCTGTCTCGTACAAGAAATGGCATTCTCAAATTGCTAAACGAGGTGAAACGAGAGACACTGTAGTTGAGGTCTCCTAAAATTTGACCACCTGGGGTCCTTTAACGTGCATTGTCATCGCACAGTACACAGGCATCTAGCATTTCATCTCCATCAAAAAGCGGGCGCCGCGACCGGGATTCGATTCCGCGACCTTCGGATAAGCTGTAAAGTGCAATGCGCAGGGGAGCCCTGCAATTGATCCTGTTTTCGCTGTAAGCAGTCGCGAACCTTGTCACTTTGTTAAAGGAGATGCACCAGGATGACAGACAAAGGCAGGGAGGTAACCGGAAGGGAAAATATCCAGTTTGCTACCCTGCTCTGGGGGAAGGGTGAAGGGAGAGAGAAAGGGATGGACGAAAACGAAAATGCAGAAAGAGAGAGGTCGCATCGCGCGCACACACAAGCACGGCATGTGTCAGAGACGGTCAACGAGGGCCGTTGGGTGCAAAAGCTTGAGCACAGCCTTCGTGGCTTTCTGCTGCGAGACTCTGTCGTTCCGGCATTCCACTACGGTTTGCTCAGACAGGCGTCGATCATCATCAGGAGGAGAAAATGCAGTAGTCTGTATTGCTCTGAACCATTTCCGAATGCCAGCAATGTTGATTGAGGGAAAAAAAAAGCGACGTTAAAAACAAGCACTTATTCAATGGTCATATTGTTCTGCACGGTGCAACTCAGTCCTGAACTTTTATCGCGAGGAATTCATAATCACTGTGTGTTCTAATGAAGTACAGTATTACATTAAAAATATCGATTTCTTGACTGGATGCACCTATTGAATTTCGGTTTAATTTCGCCATAAATGTGACGCATAATGGCACAGGAGCGCGCAGTAAAGTTTATCGCTCAATAGCTTGACAAAGCCGTGGTCAAAGTCGTTGACACATTCAATAAGACTTACCTTATAGGAATACTAAAAATCCTACTCCACATAAGGAAAGTAAGATGGCCGTACTTCATAGATTAGAAATTACTTTGACATATTCAAATTGGTTTCCGGTTGCTCAGAATGACAACTCGCAATCATCATATTCGCCAGCTTGTACGTTAGCGTCAAATTAACGTTAAAGAGGGCACTATTAAAGAACGATCCGAGAGAAAATTTTACTGTAACGTATTTTTTATATAGGCGCCCCTGTAGCCCTCATCGTTGCACATTTTAGCCTGCTGTGAGTACCGCAAACATTCGGCTTTCGAGAAGAACTTCATTTGTTTGTAATCTGTAGCTCACATCATCTGTCTTTATTGATGGTTTCATAAATAAGAAGCCTATTGATGCTTTGTTGTCTTTATGGTCATCATTTCTGCTACTGAGCATTACTGTCCGCGATATTCTGTCATTTCAACTCCTAAGCCCTTAATGGTATCGATCCGACTCTTAATAGTGCTGTTGTATGTTGTTTGCTTGCAGATGATACAAAACCTTTCAACATGACTGCTGACTATTATCTTTTGGAAGCTCAACCTACCTGCACTGTTTTAATTTTACGGACACCAGACCCAAGTAAGTGGTCGCACTGACGTTCTAATGTACGTTCTCTGATGTCACAATGTGACATCTAGCGTGTGGGAGAGAGCACGCTGACCTCACGGAAGTGGAAGACGGAGAAGACGGGGAGCACAAAAAAGCATGTGAAAAAAGAGCACGCAACATTTTACTCTATTCATTCCTGCCTCAGCGAAAAGGACGTTGAAGGGCCCCATCAAACTCGTAAAGGACTGCCCATTTTCGCCGTGTTTCAAGCCATCTGTGGCAGTTCCAAGTGTTTAGCGAGCGTCTCGCCCCTCCGTATTGGCTGGAACATTCACTACTTGTTCTCTTCACGCTTAATGGTTTGAGTTCCACGAAGACCATAGCGATACACCCTCTTTATTGGATTGTTCAACCACTTCAGTTAAAAGCGAGCTCATTACCTTTTGTAATGCACGAGGAAAAGCCGTTCCTACACAAAGCGAGCGAGTGAGCCAAAACCGAAAGTTAAAATGCGAGGCGGGTAAAGCATAGAAAAGAAGCATTTTCCTCCTCTCTGTTGTAGGTCTTACTGCGCGCGACGTACGCGATTGCAGCTCAATAACGCCTAAATGTAGCGCTCGAAAAGCGTCTTCGCCTAGTACATGAGAACGAGGGTGTACCGCAACTATGAACATAACGCAAGAATGCCCGGCTGTTCCTTGACTTTTGGCCAGGTCGGATGCTATTACCCCAGTTCCTGCTACTTCGTCTATGCGCCTCCCCCACAACAAGTAATTGCAGCTGCGACGAAGGCACGACACTTCGTAGACCCAAATATCTCTTTCTCCCGCGCTACAGTGGCTTCTTTGGCGCAGGAGACTCTGAATACTGAGAATGAGACCCTCCAGGAAGATTCCGTAGTGTGCGGCTTCACTGGTCATCAACTTTCACAGCGTGCCGCGGCTCATGATCATTTTACGTTACGGCTCCCTCACTGCGGCCCTAAGATCTCTTCTGTAAGGTGGTTGGCAAATGTGAACTGTTTTTTTTTTCTGTTTGTTACTAAAGGAGCTAGTCGAGAATCAGCCAATATGAGCTCCCCTGAGTATCTGAGTAGGGCTGTTGCGTTTCATAATTATTTGGCGCCTTGAAAAATCTCCCTTACGCAATGTCTTTAGAACTGTCCATTCTAGCCTTTGGGTTTTTAATACGTTCTACACTGTGTCGTCACTCTTCCTGAGTTAGCATTAAGGCTCTGCGGTAGTTACCTTGTGGCTTAGCCGGTCGTTCTGATCTACCGAAGGCAATTTAAGTTCTTCAGTTCCTGACTGTACCAGGAGTGTCTTAACCACATTTCCTCGCAGTTACTTATATATATATATATATATATATATATATATATATCATGCTTAAAAACCATTTTTGCTGCCGGAAAACCACGGAAGTTCCTTTCAGATCGTGGAACAGGGTTCACTGCTGGAAAATTTAAACAGTTTTTAAAGCATAGCCGAATACACCAACTCTTCACCTCAACTCATCATCCGCAATGCAGTGGTATGAACGAGCGGACAAACCAGACCATTGTAACCAGACTTAAATGCAAGATCAATGACGAGCCACAAAAGTGTTGGACTAAGCTGCTCTCGGATGTAATAGACGAATACAATAGAACGCCCCACGAAGTTACCGGCTACGCACCTTCCTTCCTCATGTATGGAATTCCATCTTACCCACCTATACTGGAACAACGAGAAGAAACTGTTGAACAAGCACGAAAAGCTGCGGTTAACAATTCTATCGCCTACCACAACAAGAACAAAGTCATCTATGATAAAAAAGTTCTTCCGATTGAGTTTCAAATTGGCGATCTTGTCCTTTTCGAGACACCGTGGCATCCTAACAACGGCAAACTGAGTTGTGTCATGGAAGGGCCCTACAAGATTCTACGCAAGGTCTCACCAGTGAACTATGAGATCAACCGTTCTGTGTCGCCCTTAGGTAGAAACTCTGCCATTGTGCATGTTAGCAAACTGCGGCGTTATTTTGCCTCTTCTGAACTGAGACTTTCTCGAGGGGAGGGGAATTAGTGTGACGCACGAACTAGGCGATGGTAGGAGAAGCCGAGGAAGAGGAAGAGGAAGTGCGCGTGCATTAGAATAAATGCATGGCATCTGAGTCACGGCCCGTCTCTGTGTTATAGCGTCACACACCCACACCACACACACACACACACACACACACATATATATATATATATATATGTATATATATATATATATATATATATATATATATATATATATCAGGAGAGAGAGAGTATTCCACACGATTGGCGGTGCTGAAGCGGTCGCCCAGTGAACTTTTCCTGACTGCGACGGAATCACATCTCACCGCTGCCGCCTACCCCTCCCTCCCCCCCCCCCACCCACCTCCCTCCCTGTTTTTCGTTTTCTCCTGGCTTGACGAGTTCTAAGCAGAACTCATCAGCTTTAGTTGAACTAAACATCTCTGCCGGTACGTCGTGACGTAGAATCATTAAACTTTTCGCGCAACTTAATCAACTTGTCATACCGTGTTTCAAACGCATCTTGCATATGATTTGGCAGGCCCTCCTCCGCGTGTAGCTACCACGAAATTAATCCGAACACATATTTTGCACGCATGGATATACTTGTGTGTAGCTTCTTCTCCCACATCATAAAATTCTGGAATTCCATACTCGGCCGAATTCGTTCAGTTCCGCTGAATGAGTTGATTATGATTATGTTTGGAAAAGCCCAATAGCGCAATTGTTGTAAACGACTTTTTCTTATTTCCAGTTTGTTATGTCTGTTCTGGCTTTCTAGGTTTGTTACTTCGCTATAAATCCTCCCAGGGCTGCATTATGTAAAAATCAACAAAAAAGCGGGCGATGGAGCGAAAAGTGATAGGCGTTACATTAAGAGATAGTGATACAGCCGAGTGGGACAGAGAACACACAGGAGTCGCCGACATAATAGCCGATGTTAAGAAGGAAAAAATGGACATGGGCAGGCCACGTGATGAGGAGGCTAGATAACCGATGGACAGTTACAACGATGGAATGGATACCAAGAGAGGGTAAGCGTAGCCCCGGACGACAGAGACTAAGATAGGGGGACGAAATAAAAAAATTCGCAGGCGTCAAATGGAATCAGCTCGCACAGGACAGGCAGGAAGGGAGAGGCTTTCGTCCTGCAGGGGACATAAGATAGGTTGATGATGATGATGGCGACGACAGGCCCTCTGTAGGCACCGAACGTAAGAAGTTCGTGTCAGGCGCCCGGTGCTCTACCAGCTCAGCCACGACGAAGGCGGTTCGACCACTTAAATTACGGAGCGTCTGTGGTGTATTGGGCAGTTACAGTATATCTAGGGAGCGCTAGCCTAAGCTAACCGTAATCTCGGCGGCGAGTGCGCAATATTTTTTTTCCCAGAAGTCTCCACGCGCAAGGTGACCGTGTGCCTTGTACCGCATGAGTACGCGTGCTTGTGTGTGTGTTCCCAGTATTGTGACAAAGTGCCACACTACGGTTCGATAAACTGCGTTTCTTTGGCGTTTTTGCGTGTTTAATGTCATCACCCGCGCACAGACAATAACTTACAGAATTTTGCCTATTTGTATTTCAGGTAATTCAACTTGCTTGTTTTGGGAGGCGCAGAGAAACCTTACGAGCAACCACACCTTATGCCGAAATGCCTTTTATAATAATTGCACAAACTTTGTTGGTAGCTGGTATTTCTGGCGGCAGCATTGTGACTTGAACAACAAGCCAAAGAATATTTCCCACGCATTATAATAATGCAATTAAATGCGATAAGTATTCCCTACAACTTAAGATTCTCATGCATAAATATTGTCTGAATAATAAAGTAATTTCTTTTCTGGGCCGTCTACATATGGAACGGTGGGCCTACATTAACTGAAGCACGTGTTGCCTTTTAAAGCGAAAGCTGTTATGGGCTCATAAAAATGGATGAAATCGCTGGTGATGGTGTCGGACACCGCCGCCACTGTGTGTGTCCGCTATAGGTCACACTGCCGAGGAAAACTCCTTGTGTTGCTGATTAGAACCCTGTTCAACGAAAGCAGTACCCCGTACCCACAACTTTCACCGCGTGCTTTTTTCAGCAATGGCTCAGATATTTAGGAATGCTGGTTCAGGACAATGTACGACGTCAGTCGTCAGCTCAGGTTTCATCGACGGAGACAAGCAGAACTGTAGAAAAAGAGCAAAAGTAGTAAGCAGAAGAAGGACAAGACGTCGATCAAGAGGAGGACCAGGACAACGAAAGAAAAAAATTCTAGGCATGTTGAACTATATATGAGCGACGGCACGGCATAGCGGAGCTGGTGGCCTTCTCCTCTCCCCATCGTCACCTTCACTTCCCTTCTCTACCTCCTAGCTACACCGTACTATACGGTGTATGCTACGTTCCACCCTCTCCCCTCCTCAATTTCCTCGTCCTCACTCTCACATCACTTCTCCCCCTCAGCTCCCCTTCCCACCACCTTGTTATACTATACTGCTGCGCTGGTGGCCATACCTTCTTCCTTACTTATTTTCCTCTTCATCACCTTCACATCACTCCTACTACTGAGAACTCCGGCTACGGAGAAACGTTATTAGGTTACGACGAAAACGGGGGAAACAATTTTAGCAATTTATATAAAAGGCGCCATCGCGGGTGTTTGTCCGTTTGCATGGGTGTGACATTTTGAGTGGCGTGCTAAACTTTTACTTCTTGGGCACGACAACAGAAGGAGACATAACGTCAGCGCCATTGAAGAACGCGCAGCAGCGCGCTTTCGCTCTTCTCACTCGTGCGGTGGATACCATGTTCTGCTTCCGGGCGTACTGCGGAGCTTTCCTCGTTGGAGTGTAGAGTATCTACGTCAACTTCTACCCGACATTGAGACAGGCCAAGCAAGTCAGAAGCAGAGAATGTAGACAACTAGGAATTTTGTAGTGTCAACTAATACTGGAATGTTGTGCCAATACACCTATGTTGTTTTGAGACTCAAGAGCACGTCAAGCCAATGAGATGGCTATGCGAACGGTGCACAATATCGCTAATGCGTTCCACTCTTGAGGTCGAGACCTAAGTGTCCCCCTTTTTTCTCGATTCTCAAGGATTTGTTTTAAAATAGCAACGAATATTAGAACGAGGAATCTCCTTTATTATGCAATGGTGTTTCTGCACTGACTTAGTGATTTATTCCTGTACTGTTAAGAACTTAAACTAGGTAAAATTCAAGAGATATCGATGACTTTGCTAGGCGTATATTTCTCTTTCAGGCCTCAGTTACGTGTGCCAGCTGGCGCTCGAACCAAGCAATTTTCGTGAGCCTTCTCAAGCTGCACCGATATGGCAATCACTGCTTATATGCTGCGTTTAAGTCTTTATAGCACGCACACTTCACATCTTTTTACATTCATGTTCCATTAGAGATTAAAATACATAACTTTTTAACGTATGATATTAATAACTCCGACCGGAAAGTCATGATTTACCCATTACAACGTTGCTCAAAGCTATTCCACCGAATGCTCCTCTGTTGTAGAAGTACAATTTTTTCCCACCGTTTCCTATATCTAACCGGACATGTCAAGAATTCCACCGCTTGGCATCCATTGAAGGGGTAGGCACGATGATAGTTGTACATGCTCACAATTGAGGAAACCTAACAGTACTTCATACGCACAGCGCTACAGATAGCGACTTGCATAGAGAAGTGTCAAGAACGGCCTATAGAAAGGTTAAAGTTTGTTGAAGGTGCGTTTCCGAGCTGGACATAAAATGTTTATTTGACGTACTATTACATTTCGCTTGCGAAATGACAACTATAACGTCAGCCTGTAAATAACATTGCTCACTAAAACGCCGCGGATTCTATTGTACCTTATTCAATCATATGTGGTTTTAATTTTCTTTTTCGGCACCAGCGACACACAATCAGAAAAAAATCCACGCATATCCACGAAGTGAACCATGACGAGCGGGCGAACCACTGGGGATTGTTCGGTGTTACCGCAAATGTCCCGTGACATTGCCCAGTCATGCCTGTAAATGAGTGACAACACGTGTGTATGTTTACACACGCGTTGTCATTTATGCTCCTGGTCTTTGTGAGGTTCCTGCGCTCCCACGTCGTAGGTCGGGCCGAGTTCCGGACTATTTTTAGTTAACGCGCACGCTGCGAATCGTTATGGTTGAACCACGCACAAAAGAAATCTCCCACGGGCACTACATTTTAGGTTAAGATGTAGCGCCTATATATATGGTGTGGCCTGTGAACGGTTGTGCAGCGCGAGCAGTCGCTTTTTTTTTTCAATCAAGAAACTCGCTAGCAGACGCTGCCTGCGTCAATGTTGTCTCTCGCGGGCGAGGGCGCGTTCTTGTTCCTTGCGAGCTGGTGGAGCATTCATCGCACAAAGAGCGTTTCCATAGTCAACGCGCGCCGTTCGCTCTCTCTTACGACAGCAGAGAACACTGTCTGGGTGCACTGCCTGAATCGGCCCACACATGCACACGCACCGTCTGACTGCACTGCCTCCAGGATGGGCAGCGCCCCTCCGCAGCACCCCTAGCGGTCTTCGCTCAAACCCAGAGCTCGCGCCGCCTTGTCTTCATTCATAACGAGGTGCACTCCATGAGTGGCGCTGTCGAAGAGAGAGAGATAGCGCGCCGGGAAGGATGGATGGATGGATGGATATTAGGAGCGTCCCCTTTATAACGGGGCGGTGGCCGGGCCACCAAGCTCTAGCTTTATTTCTTTTTCGTTTACAACCATTTCTTTTCCCGAATCACACATATTTTCACAACTAATTTTTTTCCTCGTCTATTTATTTTATCTATTATCGTTCCTTTGTGATGAAACAATCTTACCCGAACTACCTTTCGCTTTTGTTTGCTCCATACTTTTGCGCCACCAATGCTCTAAGCGCCTTTTACTTATATCTATCGCCGGCATGTTCAGCTTTCCCCTGTTACTCCTGAAACCCATGGCCTCCTGTAGGGTAGTGTCCACAGCTACACCTGGGTGGACATCTGTACATTCAATCAAAATATGGTCTGTCGTTTCCCTAGCTTTTCCACAGCACGTACATGTATCCCCTTCTTTATTGAATTTCGCTCTGTAACTTCGGGTTCTCAGGCAACCGGACCTTGCCTCAAACAGTAAAGCGCTTCCCTTTGAATTATTGTAAAATTTTTCTCTCTTGATTTCGTCTTTCCCTTTTCGGTAGTTGTTCAATGCCGGTTTCTTCTCCATTCTAGCTATCCAATCCGAGTTCTCCGCCGCTCTGACCATGCTCTTAACGCTCTTTTTCGTCCCATCCGTTTCGTTACTGGATGTGTACTTACTGGTAAGCTTCCTAGTTCTCTTCCTCCATTGTGAATCAACGTTCTTCCTATACAAATACCTGAATACTTTCGCTGCCCATCTACTTTCTTTCATATTCCTTAATCTCTGTTCGTACCTAATTTTACTCTGAGCTTCCCTTCCCTCAAAGTCAGACCATCCCATATCCCCCTTAACAGCCTCATTTGTGGTCTTCCCATGGGCGCCCAGTGCGAGACGTCCGACCGTCCTCTGATCCACGTCCAGCCCTGATTGTACCTCTGACCTCATGCACACCACTGAGTTTCCGAATGTAAGTGCTGGCACCATTACACCTTTCCACAAACCTCGAATTACCTCGTACCTGTTGTAACCCCACAGCGCTCTATGCTTCATTATTGCGGAGTTCCTCTTTCCTTTAACTATCATAGCTTTTTCTTGTACTTCCATGTATCTATTCCCATCATTTATCCATATCCCGAGGTATTTCTACTCTCGTACTCTGGGTATCTCCTCGCCCTGTATTGATATGGTCTGATCGTTGCTGTCATTGAATATCATCCAGCCGCATTTTGTCACTCTAAATTTTAGCCCTAAATCTTCACTTTCCCGACCACATATACTAACCAGACCCTGCAAATCTGTTCGACTGTCTGCGAATAGCACAATATCGTCTGCATAAAACAACCCGGGGAGCTTTTGTTCTATCACTATACCTGCCTGTCTGTACGACAGCTTAAAACCAATATTGTTCATCTCCAATGCTTTCTCCATTCTCCTCATGTAAAGCATGAATAATAGTGGGGACAACGGGCATCCCTGCCTCAACCCTTTACCTATATCGACGGCCTCCATTCTACCATTACTCGCCATACCTTCCCATTCCACACATACTGTATTTCCACGGTATATTTCCTTTAAGAGCTCTATACAGTCATCCCCTATACCAGCCTCTTTCATTATGTCCCATAAAACATTCTGATTCACATTGTCATACGCACCCTTAATATCCAAAAATGCCAAATGTAGAGGTCTGTTCTCTTTTCCGGCTATTTCTATACACTGCGTAAGCGCAAAAAGGTTATCATCTAATCTCCTGTCGACTCGAAATCCATTTTGTAGTTCGCCAAAAGTGCCATTAAGCTATGTCCATATCTGCATTTTCAATTTAATTGCCTGCATCGCCAACCTGTAGAGTACTGATGTAATGGTCAGTGGTCTATAGGAGCGAATGTTATTTTTCTCTCCCTTGCCCTTATAAATGAACTTCATCCTACTTTGACGCCAACTGTCCGGTATTCGCCTGTCCTTTAACCTTTTTTCAATTGCTTTTAATAGGGCTTCTTTGCTGTTTATCCCGAGCTCATTTATTACAGTAATGCTAACCCCATCTAATCCTGTGGCTGTTCGTTTGGGAATCATTTCCTCCGCCTTCTTCCAATTGAAATTTTCCAGAACTAGTTCTTCCACTTGGTCTCCCTTGCTACTGTTACACGTCGTAAAGGGAGCCTCGTCATGCTTCTTAAAGGAATCGGCTGTTGCGTTTCGAATATAGGAGCTGCTCAAGGGGATTGAGCGACACCGCAGCGCCCCTAGCGGTCTTCGCTCCAACCAAAAGCACGCGCGGGTAGCGAGCGCTGCTACCGCACGGCCTCTAGCGGCCGCTCTAAACACTATATCACGCCGACGGGGGGACAGGGCTCGACCATAAGGAGCTTTGCCCCTAAAAGAATGATAAAGCCGCTTCGATGCCTGACATATCTCAGTAAACAGCGGAGAAAAGGTGTCAAGTCCAGTATCAATATCATGGAACGCTATTGCTATCACCATCAGCCTCATATAGAGGTGGGCGGAAGGCACGGTGCAACGAGCTGCTCAAGGGGAAGCGCGGTTGTGCTTTCCCGTTCGGGATGACCCAAGACTTTCCTTTTTTTGTTGTCTCTTTCTTTATTTCATTGGCAGAAAATTAGTTGGCCAGATCACATGAAGACATTGTGCAGGGAAAACGTGGCCGCAGTTAGCGCATTATGACGCTAATACGTTATTTGCAAAACTATGCGAGAAATCATTGCCCGGCAGTGGATGTAGAGGCTATGTTGATGAAGCTCATTAGGCTTCCTTATTAAGGGGGGCACATGGAGCTCTTGGTCAGAATGTCAGTTTGTAAAAGGCATGTGATAACATGTGCCTTCACAAACGGCAGTGACCGCTGTGCCATTTTCTGGTGTAGGGACTCCTGAATTCGCAAGAAACGTCAACCTCCTGCGATCAGAAGGAACATTAGGAAGAGCGCCAGTGTGAAAGTTGGCTTAAATTGACTATCGTATCAAAGAAAAAGAAAACATGACACCACTGCCCGGGAATTATCGGAAGCTTATTGCATACAGTCATCGGAATCGCAGTGCATTACTGTTTAATCTTTAACCTGTTATATCGCTAAATTTTCTTTTTTGAGTTCGTCCTCGTTCGTGGGGTTCATTGATCAAGTTTATGGTGGTCGTTACGTTTGGTTTCCACTGCGTATGCTCTTCTGATATGTGCTTTTTGTGAAGGGTGGAGTGACGCAATTTTTTGACGGCGTGTGAGAGTAGTGCCTTGTGCTATCCTCATTGCTGTATTTGTTGTTCTGAGCCAAATCAGTATTACTGATCAATGAGGGTATTACAAATAATGTATTAGATCTTTCATTAACATACGGCATACTTGAGTTATTTTAATTGTGATTTATCCGTTTATTCACATTTTGTTAGAGCCATTTCACCTTGCGTGCACTTTGTGCAGGTTTGCTCAACCTTAATTCTGAATTGTTTCTTTACATTCACATTTAATTTTCGGTGTGAGCCATTTCTCCCCGCGCTGCACAGGCCCCGCGATCGGTCCACTTTGTCGCGGATCATAAAAAAAGCTTAGTATATGAACCTTTCATAACCAGCAGAACTGCAACGGCCGTACTAGTGGGACGTGCTACATGGGATACCATAATTCTGGCGGGCAAACTGTTCGGTGAAACTCGCAAGTCCACCATATGCATACACACTATAGGACGGCACTGGTTGCGGGTCGGCCCACAGTATGTGTCGAAGCACGCAGTTGTGGCCGCAGCCTAGCCATGGACAGCTTCGATTTAATAAAAAATAAAGTGAATTTCACGCTCGTGAAATCTTATCAAACAGCGAAGCTAGCGTACAAGCGCTTCCACCTGGTGAATGCAGATTGGGTTCCATGACCTTTCTTCTTTCTTTAGCTGCTGCTACATCTTCTTTGTCTTTCTTTTTCCTGTCATCTTTATTTCACGCTTTCCACGCGCCACCCTCTCCTTTTGCTCCTACGCACGCTTCCAGTAGTGTTCCCCTACCTCATTCCTCATTGCCATTCCTTTATAGCATGGCATGCATTCTGCGCTATGCTAAGAGCTATGGACGCATACCCACTGTCTGGGACGCTTAACTATAGTGTTCAACGCTACGCCGCGCGTCCCCTCTCTCCTTCCTCCGTACTCTCATTTGCCTTACCACCTCTTGCTATACGCTGCTATGCATTGATACACTATGCTAGGAACTTTTTGTCAGACACCGGCTTTCTGTGGCGCGTACTCTCGAAGCCCCGTCGTCGCCGGTAGCCCGAGGAGCTTTAAGCATAAACAGCTTTTCTTCTAAAGTACGCTTAGTTCGGCCAGCCCTATTGCAACTTGGCAGGCTGAGGGTCATGCGATTTCGGTATAGAGACGTTCAACCAATTAGGCCATTTCCGAAAGCAGGTCCGTGAGATGTCGGTGCACGTTAAGGAACCCCAGGTGGTCCAGAGCCCTCTAGAACAGCGTCCCATAACCATACCGTGGTTTTGGAACGTAAAACTACAGAAGTCAAGGAAATCAGAGAGAAAGCACGGCCTAACGAACGTCTGTTGAAATGCATGGTAAAGGATCAGGCACAGTAATGAGATGGCCATAGAGTGTAGAATACCAAGAAACCACTATTTGACGAAGGGCATAATATCTCGCGGAGTGCGAATCTGCGACTGATATAACGGGTAGGTGAGGCTCCAGGAACTTGACACCTTTGCCAGTTGCATCAAAATTAAGAATACAAGAACGCCTTCGATGCTCCGGCGGCTTTCGCGACGTGAAAATGGTTTGAATGTTTTATTATTTTGTGTGCATATAACTAAGCAGCTAAGGTGAAATGCATGGAGGGCACATGTTGGCTGTGCTAGTATATCTAATATAACCAAGAAATTATCTTCATAAGCACACCTATTTTATTCTTTCATATCCTGGTTGTGGAACATTAAACGCCAGCAACTGTTGTCATTGTACTATGCAATATTTCTCGGTCAATTACAATTGCCTATATGTATCTGTTTTATATGTATTTCATCGCATTACTTGAATTACGTTGCGCGAGCGATAAAATTCCCCGTGGTTATTTCCCGATTCATAATTCGTAAGTGCACCTGCCACTTCTTTCAGCATCGCTGTAAATGAACTATTGCAAATTTTTTATAACGAAAAAGTCCCTAATGTATCTGCTGCGCAGAATGATAGCACATTAAATATGATAATAGTGGAAGAGAATGTAATAATCAATATGATTCTAGTCGTACCGAGCTTATCGATGCTTGCTTTGGGGCATTTCTTCCACCAGGCCTAGACGAAACCAATAGATTGACTGCATCGGATTTCGGCGGAACGGGCCCCTCTCAAATTGATTATGAATACGTGCACTGCGTGGCTAGTGACCCAAATTTCCACGCGCAGCTCCAGAATCATCAGCAGGGAACTGCAAAATGATTGGCAGATTTGTGGAGTTTAACGTCCCAAAACCAGCTTTGATTATGAGAGACGCTGTAGTGGAGGTCTCCGGAAATTTCGACCACCTGGGGTTGTTTAACGTGCACTGACATCGCACAGCACACGGGTCCCAACATTTCGCCCCCATCGAAATGCAGCCGCCGCGGCCGGGATTCGATCCCGCGACCTTCGGATCGGCAGCCGAGTGCCTTAGCCTCTAGACCGCCGTGGCGGGGGGGGGGGGGGGCCGCAAAATAAGTGAGTCTCTATAATGCGAAAAACCGACAGCCGTATGACATGCACGGCGACATGAGGTCATTGCCACCTCTCGTATTCGTTTATTAGGTATAGTGCCACGGCGTCCGCGTCTTGGTGGGAGCGAAACCAAATATCCGAGCACGTTTCTTTAAAGACACACGACACGTATTGATGTACTCCTGCTCATCAAGACTAATCTGGAGTCTTTGTACTACGGCGTTCTTCATAATAACAAGTGGCTTTGACGCGTAAAAGCGGACAGTTACACTTTATTGAGGCACTAGCTATAATAAAGCACCAAGTGAGTTGGCTAAGTCATTTGCAGTGTCAGTTAGGACAATGCTGGGTGACACAAGGGGACCTGACATGCGCGCTGGTTAGAACCATGCGGATGAACAGTCGAGCTCGTGGACAAGCTGTTCTAAGCGACAGTACAGCAAGCCTTGCACCGCATGAAATAAAAGTGCACATGCCCATGAAAGCCGGGAGGGATGGCATTGTGTCGCTTACTGGCTTCTTGCCAAGGTCGTATACGCAGAAAAGAAATGCATACGACACGAGGACATGCCTTCGTTTATTACAGCTCGTGCGAAAGCTTCCTCCCTTGCTCCCATTTGCAACGTGCGCGCGACACGTCGTACAACCTGTCACGGCCGGTCTGGAGGCGCGCGCTCGCTCTCTTTTTACGGCCTGAGCAGCTGCCACGACTACAATGGACCTGTTTCTATACAGGACGACGGCGCGTTCCGCGCGAGGGCGTCGCGAGCCAACCCCCCAAAGCACGTTGCTCTGCATGCGCTTCGTATGGTAAACCAGCTGTTGCCGGCCACTTTACCGTGCTAATTATTTTTTCCGCATGTAGAAAGTGGTGGAAGCAGTACAGGTGCGTGTTGGGACAGTATGGCTTTCTAGGTACTCATGCACTCGGCAAAAGTAGAGGCACACTCAGTGCTACTAGCAACAAGAATGGGTTGGTTGGTTGGTCACACTTGACCATCTTATATTTGATGGAGGCGAAAATGCTTGGGGCTTGTGCGCTTGGATTTAGGTGCATCCTAAAGATTACCAGGTGGTCGAAATTCCCGG